>OZ038381.1:32235872-32713372 GCA_964036045.1 Eutreptiella sp. 'Long Island Sound 2002' | reverse complement strand
AAACTCCTCCGGATCTGTCGGGAAATGCTTGCCGTCCGCGCTGACCTTGTCAATAATCCTGAACTTCTGGGAGCTTATGCGGAGGACCCGGGCTGTCTGCGACGTGATGTTCGTTCCCTTAAGCCGATGCATGTCGACCCCAATTGATGCTGCCATGGCTGCATTTTGTTTCTTGGTCCACCACGCTTTCACCCTTTCTTTGTCCTCCTCATTGGCTGATGTTGCAATCGCCAGGACCTCTTGCGCATTACTGGAGATGGTGGTGACATGTGATTTCCTTCGGACCGCGTGTTTGATGAATTCCCAGTACAACTTGATCGTGGTGTCCGGGGTCCAATCCCCATAGAGGCACCAGTACAGTCCCAGGGATACCACCGCTGCAGCTTTGTCCATCTGTTCTTTTGTGGTGGCTGCAAATTGGAATTGCTTGTGGGCCGGATCCGCAGGTCTCAGAACGCTTGTTGAGTAGTGCAGGCGGAACAGCAAGGTGTAATGGGTGCTCAGTCCTGGTAGGATGGTCCCTTTGCATTTGTCGCATGGTGTGGTGTCCGATAGCAACAGCCAGTCAGTCACTTTGTGTGATGTTCTGCAATGTTTGCGGACCGTGTTGGTGGGTGTTCTTGCTCTGTACGGGGGCGACAGAAAACTCCAGGGTCCCTTCGGGCCGAGGGCCTGCTTGAACCATGTTGTGCGCATGTCGGCATTCACATCCCCTTGTAACATTTGAATGGCAGTGTTAGCTCCTCGAGGAACCTCCCCGATTCCACACAGATTTGGTTCCTCAAATCCTTGTCCATGTGCGGGGTGATGTGTATGTTCACAACTGCTACGAGTCTCTTGTCTCGTACCTTGACCGATACGCCCAGCCAGTGGTCATGTCTTTCAACATGCATCTTTGCTCTCGCGGCATGTCTCCAGTGAATGAGTGTGGCCAGGCCTCCACCATGGAAGTCATTGGCCGTGCTACAGTGGTACGGTAGGCCTCGTATGCTTTCCAGGTGTTGGAAGTCCCATACCTCCTGCAGTGTGATGATATCGGGCTCAGTGAGAGCGATGAGGGCGCAGAGGCGTCCTTGCTGCTCCTTAGGCTGCAGCAGTTGACTCCCAGGTTCCGCATTGCTGGCATGTGGTTAGTGGATGTTGGCTGTGGTGGATAGGCGGCTTTCTTGTTGTCGTACGTGTCCGCCATCTTCTGATAGTCAGCCCGTCTCGCTGATCTCTCAGGCTTGATTGGTATGCCTTTGTGGAATCTTGTGCGCGTGATCGGGAAGATAATCGTCACCCGATGGTCCCCCAAGGATACTGTGGATGCTGCCGCCATCTTTGTGGTGATGGAGTTTTCTGATCTGATGCACCAACACGGTTCGAGACGGGTGCCTTGAATGCTCTCTTGCTTGTCTTGCTGTATGATGGTAGTCTCTTGGAACCTGAGACGTCCGCATACTTGGCACTCTGTGCCTACGAGGAAGGTGGTTGTGCGCGCGCTCTTCGAGTCACTTGTTCGCTCACGCCATGTGAGTTCCGTGGACTCCGGTGTTGGTGAGTATCCCATGTGTCGCACGTCTTTGCCTTCGAGGTGTTTGCCTGGCATAGACCACAGGAGAATCACGTGATTGTTGGACATGATCGGTACAGACGGTTGCTGACGTGCTCTCAGTTTGTGAGTTAGGCTCATGAATCCGGATATCCATAGTTGGATTGTTCTCGCATGGTGAACAAGTTGCCATGGTTGGAGATGTGCCACTCTGGTGAGTCTGGGAAACTGATGCAGGAGCATTCGGCATGCTTGCTGCAGTGGGTCCGCTGGCTCATGGAAGATCGGGATCGCAAACACCCATGCTTGACGGTGTTGCGGGCATTGACTGATACCTGCTGGCAACAGTTCGTGGCAGTCACTGCATACTTGACCAAAGCTGTGTGGTGTTGATGAAGTGCCGGGTGTCGGAGACAGGTCCTTGACCAGGTTTGCCTCCGATACGGCGTGCCACCAATTCTCCAATCTGGATTCTTCCTTCCTAGCGTTCTCGTCCAGCGGTGGGGCTGTGAGTGTCATGGCATCCAGTACCTCCAGCATTGACGAGCTGCATGATGACCTTCGCGGTAGCTTCTCCGGCAGTCACATGTCGCCGGTCGAGTACCCCGGCACTCCTTCAGTGGCCGCCGTCCCGATGTCCTTGGGGAGCCTCGCCGGGATGTTTTCCGATACGAATGGGGTTAGCGGGTTCTCCCCTTCTTTGGTGGCTGGCGGGTACGGTTGCGGCCTCGTCATCTTGGTGGCTTCATGGCGCTCCGGTCCCGGTACTGACGTCTGGCTGTACACTGGTGGGGCTGGCAAGGCCGGTAGCAGTGACTTTGCTGGGGGTGCCAAATATGGATACCCACCGGTGGGACTCTGGTACCCATAGTGTGCCATGTACGGCGGAGGTGGCATCATCGGGGGTGGCATCATTTGCTGCTGGTAGGCAGGCATCGGTCCCATGAACGGTGGCTGGTAGCCGAAATTGGGGTTGGGGTTGCCGGTCATTGGGGTTGGTTGGGGTGCTGCTGCTGGCCGGATGACTTGCATGAGCCCTGGTGTCTCCGTGTCCTCCTTCTTCTCATACGCGCCATACGGTTCTCCCTCCTTTTTTTGGACCGGATCACGAAGTCTTGTCCTGAGCATGTTCTCAGTGTGATCGCATCTGCCCCTCTTGCGATGTGCTCCCATTCCTCCCTCTGGATCGTGCGAAACCAATAACCCTTGGTCTTTGCTATCTCCTTTAATGCCCATGGGTAGCCGAACACATTGGAGAGCACCTCGTTGGCTTCCTGCATGTCAACGTTCGTGAGGCCCGACGCCATCACTGTCATCGCAGAGTCTTCGTTGGCGTCGCTCATCGTTTGATTGTATCGCACGATACCCAGCTTGCTTCCCTGGTTGTTGTTCGTCGACATCTGCACTGGTGGCTGCCTTGCTGGAAATGATGGATTGGTTGTCATCACCTGCATCTGCGCTCCTCCTGCCGACGAGTGCTTGCCGTCCATGACCGGTTGACTGGTTGCTGTCATACTTCCCGATGGCGGCATCTGTCGGAATCTGTGGGCCCATGCTGGGAATGCCGACGTGGCTTTCATCTGCGAACACGTCTTGGTGATCGTCTCCACGTCCTCTTTGAGCTCCGTCTCGATGACCGCCGCCAGAATTCCTTCCCACACCTTTTCTTTGGTGTCGGCTTGCGTAAGGTTCATCTTGAGGTCAAAACTGGTCGGCAGTTTGATGGCGAGTGTCGTACCCACGTGGCCCCAGCCCAGTGCATTGTGGTCCATGCCATTGAACTTCTCATGCAGCGCTTCCAGGCATGCGATCTTCGCTGCTTCCGATGCCACCCGTCCTGCCTCTTTGGTGATATACCATGACTGCCACTGCTGAAGTCTCTCGATGACCATCGTGCTGTCCATGGTGAAGTTCGGCGTGTTCACGGCGAGCAGCTTGCTGATCTGGCTGCCGGTCGCCGCCTTCAACAGCAGTGGTAGCATCGGGGTTGCTGATGGGATGTCGGCCATGTACATGTACAGGGTCCTTGCCATCTCCGATGCATCCATGGCCTCCGCCTTCTTGCAAGTCTCCGCCACCTGATTCGTCATCTGCAGGAGGGCCTTCGTCTTCTCTTGGAAGGTGCAGTCCTTGTTCTGCGGGGGCTTGGTTAGGAGTTGGGCTGAGGATAGGTTGGACAGAGCCTCTCTTAGTGGCTTCAGGTGTTACTCCCGGTGTATACCCTGGATGGCCGGTAGCCATCACTTTGGGATCCCCTGCTAGATGGTCTCGCGAGCTCCCTGTTGTATCCGGTACTGGGTTCGACAGGGCGTTCTGGCTGGCTGATCTCCTGCTCGGGATTGGGAGTGCGGGCTGAGGCTTCACAGCAGCCAGTGTTGATATCACTGCCGACCGGATCGTGTTGGTGCCCACTGGGCAAGGGGCTGGGTGTCCTTCCTCGGTGCTGGAGGCATCCCATAGCAGTATCTTCCTCCCCAACGTCGCCAGCTGCGCGGACAGGGCGTGCCAGAAGTGCAGCCATGCGAACGTCGTCCTCTTTCCCGGTGGCACGGCCGCTGTTTGAGGAGTTCGCGTACAGCATGCGGTCGTTCATCCAGGAGTGCCAGAAACTCCCGTTCCCCTTCTTTCCATTGCCATTGCTGAGCCGGTTCGGCGTGGAAGTTCAGTTCGTCGTCCGGGCTCATCGTGTGGATCAGCTCCCTGTACTTCTCGGTCATGTCGTGCAGACTCTGGACGTACAGGTTCGGGAACGCCTTCCTCACCAGCGCTCGATCGGTGCCTCCTGTGCATAGGCCACCTCTGATCGTGCTGACCTAGAAGCTGAACAGCTGCACCAACTCTTGCGTGACCGGGATGCCGGATACTTCCATCACCGATGGGCCGTGGATCGCCGTCATGGTGAGCTCCTCGGATTCTGCGATACGTGATACGGTCCACATGTTTTCCGGCGTGACGGATTCTTGCTGTCCGTGCTGCGAGTGAGAGTAGTTGACAAACTCCATGTCCATGATTGCTAGGCGTAAATACTGGGCCAAGGTCAAGGTCAGGGTCAAGGTCACAGGCGGTTGGGAGGTCCTTTCTGCCGCTCGTGGCGGCCATTTCCCCGCTCGTGGCGGGGCCGCAGACCAGGAGTAGGATCGGGTACAGGATCAACGATAGGATCTGGGACAGGCTCTCGGTTGCTTGTTTCATGGTTTGGCGTGGACCATGTGCTGGTTGTGACGCAGATTGTGGTGCAAGGACTCGGTGTTTCTCTAGGCTCGTTTGATCATTTGTTTGTATCTGGCACTGTGGAATCATTCTCGGCCGCTCGTGGCGGTCAGTGCCCCGTTCTTGACGGGGCCGTGTCTGATCCACAGACCAGATGGGTCCATTTCCTCCAGCTCTTCTCTCATTCTCCAGCTCGCGGACTTGCAGGTGTTCGTGCCGGTGTATCTCCCCGTGTGTCATGTGCCTTGTGTGTCTCGCGCGTGCCCATGCTTCATGCAGCTTTCTCCACAGGCTGGCCTGTGTTCGCATGTTCTGACTGTCTGGGCTCCATTTCTAACATTTCATCAAGCAGATTCGCGGGTTGCGGTGATACTGGATAGTGGCATGTGGGTGATCATTGCCGTGCGGAATGCTCGACTTGGTCAGTAGTGTACATTGGGGTCTCTCACTGTTGGGCGACTGTTAATCTTCTGTGTGCTGTCCAACATGTGTCGCATGTGTCACGTGTGTCACATTTTTTTTTCAATCTCTGTCAGCAGACAACCCCTGGCTCACCCACGGAACAGCACGGTTTTTCATGACACACGAGACGCACAGTTACACATATCATACAGGACCTCATTGTTGACATATACTCTCATGTGTCGCTGGGCGACTTTGACTCACTCTGCATCAGGTCCCAGCTCTTAGGAGCAACATTTTTTTTTTGGGGTCCTAAGCTTTTTGATCACTGTTCATACACATCCCACAATTTCGCACACAGTCACACAGTCTCACAATACTTCACAGATCAACAGTTCTGGCGCATGCATGCGTCATGTGTGCATGTTCACGTTCACGTTTCACGTTTAATGCGGCACGGGTGATTAATGGCGGGTCCAATCACGATTTCGTGCGTAGTTCTTGCCGGATTTCAGGTCCATGTAGTACTCCAGGCCCGCAGGGCAGACATGATGCGGGAGGACTTCTCGCCACCGTTCGTCTGGGAAGAACGGGATCAGTAGGTTTCTCCACCGCTCGCCGTGTGACGGATCTTGCCTCTCGTCGGTTTGCGAGATTCCTTGCCTTTCATTGGTTTGCGGCATTCCTTGCCTTTCATCGGTTTGCGGGATTCCTTGCCTTTCATTGGTTTGCGGGATTCCTCGCCTTTCATCGGTTTGCGGGATTCCTTGCCCATCGTCGATCTCCTGGGATCCTTGTCCACTTGAACCACTTGGTGCGCTTGATGTGTTCCGATCGAGGCCCGTCATCTGCTGCACTTTGTCCAGGCGTTCGGATGCACCACGTAGAATGAATCTCTGGTCGTCCGTTCCGTACATCGTCATGGCAACGCTGATGAAGGCATCCTTGTCCGTGCCTGTGTACAGCCGGTACAGGCGGTTGTCGGTGTGCGCGCCCTCTTTCTCCTTGTGCAGGTTCATTTTTGCTGACGGCCATTGCTGTTGCACTCGGGCCAGGATCCATGCATGGAACTGCTCTCGTGCTTGGGGTACCCGATCGTTCCTCACCGGCGGGTCGACGGCTATCGACAGCGCGCACGAGGTCCTCATGTACAGGCTGTACTTCGGGACGTCCGGAGCGAGTCTTTGCGCTCGCTTGTGCCACAGCTTGGCTTGGGCCTTTAGCGCTCGCGCATGGGAGGCCTCCTTGTTGCGCTTCCTGAACCTTGTGCCATGGCTCTGCTTCGGGTCTAGTCGCTCTTTGCCGGCTGCAGCTCGGCCTTGTTGTCTTGCTGATGCGGAGAGGCTTGGAACTCGACGCTCTTGGTGTGGTTGTTTTGGTTGTTCTGGTTGATTCTCCACTTCTTCCGTCATGTAGATCCTCTCGTTGCCTCTCGTCCTCTCGTCATCTCCGGCCCTGTCCAGCGGTGTGGTCGACTCCCTGAACTCTCCGCCGGTACTTCGGTATTCCAGTGCTCCTGCGTTGTCCATCGACTCCCCGAACTCTCAGCCGGTACTTGGGTATTCCAGTGCTTCAACGTTGTCCATCGACTCCCCGAACTCTCAGCCGGTACTTCGGTATTCCAGTGCTCCTGCGTTGTCCATCGACTCCCCGAACTCTCAGCCGGTACTTCGGTATTCCAGTGTTCCTGCGTTGTCCATCGACTCCCTGAACTCTCAGCCGGTACTTCGGTATTCCAGTGCTTCAACGTTGTCCATCGACTCCCCGAACTCTCAGCCGGTACTTCGGTATTCCAGTGCTCCTGCGTTGTCCATCGACTCCCCGAACTCTCAGCCGGTATTTCGGTATTCCAGTGTTCCTGCGTTGTCTATCGACTCCCTGAACTCTCAGCCGGTACTTCGGTATTCGAGTGCTTCAACGTTGTCCATCGACTCCCCGAACTCTCAGCCGGTACTTCGGTATTCCAGTGCTCCTGCGTTGTCCATCGACTCCCCGAACTCTCAGCCGGTACTTCGGTATTCCAGTGTTCCTACGTTGTCCATCGATTCCCTGAGCTCTCAGCCGGTACTTCGGTATTCCAATGCTTCTGCGTTGTCCATCGACTCCTCGAGCTCTCAGCCGATACTCTGGTATTCCAGTACTCCTGCCTTGCCCATCGACTTCCGGAGCTCACGGCTGATTGGGCCGGCTTTTCTGCAGGATTGTAGTAAGCCATGCGGGCGTCGATGCTGGCGTCGGAGGCAGAGGCGTCACAGGGGCGTCGCAGAGGCGTCACGGAGGTGTCACAGAGGCGTCACAGGCGTCGATGCAGACTCAGGCGTTAATGCAAACCCATCGTGGAATGCTGTGGCAAAGATTGGGGTTGTCGTGCACATGCTCTGTTGAGCTTCGTGGGCAGCGAAGTGGTGCGGCAAAGGGGAATGCATGGACCTGCTCGAGCACATCGGCTGGGAGGGCTGTGCCATTGGAGCGGTGGTGGCAGACAACGTGTCGGCGACGTTCGGCGAGGATGGAGGACGCCCTTCCCCCTGCGCATGGATCGACAGGATTCGGCTGCGGTATGCGGAGTTCGTGTCCAGCCACGACGTCCCCGATTTCTACATCCCGGCGCAGCATGACAGCCACGACTGCCTCTGGCTGGCAAGGTGGCAAAGCATGGCCGACGAGATGGCGAAAGCGGCGTTGCAGACGGCTCGGAGGATGACGGCACCCTTCCGACGACACCTGGAGGGCATAGCACTGCTGTTCAAGTCGGGGACGCTGGTGGTGCATGTGACCAAGGGCCTGGACCAATGTGCAGTGGACCGGTTGATGCCCATCGTCCCGAGGATGGCGCACCTGGCAGGAAGGACGTGGCAGGAGGCGGTGGTGGCAGGCAATATCGCCAACCCGGGCATGGCGGTAGCCTTCTGGCTCAAGTCGGCGGCATGGTGCCACGTGTCCGACAAGGAGGAATTCCACTGCCCATCTGCAGGAGGAGCTGCGATGGTTGGGGACGGCATCTGGCACAGTGGTGCGTATACACCGCGATGGCATGTATGATGGGGTTTGCAGCGGTTGCCCAGAGCCTCCAGGACCAAGGCAAGGAAGTGCAGTGGATGTCGGTGACCACCCTGCGAGTCGGGGAAGCGGAAATATGGCGGCTGCAGCATGAAGACGACTTCCGCAAGAGCCAGCACATCCCCGAGGGCACAATGATGGTGTCGTGGTCGGGCCTGCTTGCCAATGCGAGCCGGAAGCTGGAGGTCAAGAGGAAGCTGACGGAGGAATACCTCAATGCGACGGCTGACTTCACCGCCCTTCCGCTAGGATGGAGACTGCAGGAGTTCTTACGGATGCAACCGGCGGGATGGACCGCAACCCGGAGATGGAGCACTCTGGCCATCGGCTCCGCAATCCAGCACGCTGCGGGAGGACGATCCGAGAGGGTATGGGGACCGGAAGCCCACCTCATGGCCCATCCGCTGGATGAATCAGCGCCGACCAGGCGGACAGGCATGTTGGCAGCCACAGCCCCACCGCCGAAGGAGCAATGGGATGCGCAATCCATTATCATCATGGATACACCACCAGCCTCTTCGGACTATGACATCGGGGTGATCCGCGTGGGAGACACACACGGTCTATACATTGGGTACAAGCCACAGTGCATGTCGGCAGAACTGACAGAAGTCATCAAGGAACTCCGGCTATCCGAATGGGCTCACCGAGAGATTCATCCACGACACCCACTGAACTGGGAAGATGACAGTGATGATGGGGATTACGAACCAAGAAGCGAGGAAGAAGAATCGGACGACGAGGATGAAGATGATGACTCTGAGGGCATGGAAGAGGATGTGGAATCGTCGGATGAGGAGGACTGCAGAGACTCACACACACCGTGCACCACACCCACACGGCAACCCCACACACATGCATGCACACGCGCACACACGTGAACGTCCACCTCAGCGGCGCTACCCCGATCGCCTCTTGGGGATGTGAGGCAAAGATACGGAACCGCCTGACCCCGCATGTGACAACTGGATTGAGAACAGCACTAACGTCAGCGCCCAGCATCTGAGCTGCAACCTGCGAGCGACCACCCCAACAGCTGGCCTCAAGGGGATGTGAGGCACGCAACGGCACCCCGGCTCCCTCCCCAGCAAGACCAACTGCCGATGTGCGGAACCGCCAGGCCCCGCACCAGACAAGGACATCGTGAACAGCGCTAAGGCCTGAGCTGAGCATCAAGAAGCCGCAACATCATCTCCACATGCACGCGCATGAACACAAACGCAAGCACACGCGCACACCAAAAAAGCCGGTGCACAGAGCACCGGAGGAAGAGGGCCAGGGACATGATGCAAAGTGAACAAGGGAAGAACAACAAGCGCACACACTCCTAACCCGCACCAGTCAGTACAAGAGCACGCAGCATGGCAAGCTTAAGTGCAAGGTATGCCAACCAGCAGACAGGTAACCCACGTGAACCACGTGATCCAGATGACCCACGTGATGCTACATAGACGCACAGAACGCCAGACAGGAACGCCAGTAGAGAACAATGTGAACTCGGAATGATGTGCGCAAAATTGCCCAGTGCCTAGGAATGAAAGTCCCCTGCCCTGCCCCATGCACCCAACCCACCTAACCCAACCCTGAACATCCGTATCCAAGACCGGGAACACAAACGGGTGAGAGATAGATGAATGAGAGAGAGTGTGGAGAGGGAGGAACGAATCAACAATACATAGGTAGGAGAGACAGGACACAAGTCAGAAGTACAGGCCACATATAAAGGACCAGAACCAAAGTCGAAACAACAGTCCACATTAAGACATCGCCAAGAGTATCTTAGAGTCAGTTGGCCCAGGTAGACACACAAGTAGGCAGGGTAAGCACACAAGGACTCACAAAAAATGGCACACAAGAATACACAGAGAATAAGCATGTCTCAAGCAGCAGCCAGCCAGACACAAATGTGACAACACAGAAAGAGTGAAGGGCGTGCAGGAAACCACCCAATAAACAAGAATTCCGATGAATGCCAAAAACCCAGCCTAGAACGAAACAAAAATCATTCAAGAGCGGCGAAATTGGCAGAGGCCCAGGTGTCACTCCTTCTCCCTCCTCCAAGGAAGGACAGGGGAGCGCAAGGGCGTCCCCCCTCTAACAAACCCCTAACAAAGAATGTCAGGGAACAAGCCTAGAACAGGACAAGAGCAGCTCACGAGCGGAGGAACGAGGCAATGGTATGGGTACCCATCCTCCCTCCTACCCCCAAACAATCGGGGTGCACAAGGGCCGAAAAAGGTCCAAAAAAAGGGGGGGGGTTCATACCAGAGAACCCGCCTCGAGCGGGGAATGAGCCGCCCACGAGCGGCGGAACATGACAAGGGTACGGGTATCCCTCCTCCCTCCCCCCTCCAAGCAACCAGGGTGCACAAGGGCGTGGGACCCTTGGCCCTGATGGATCAACCAATCAAAAAAAAAACGGTGCATGCCAGAGAACCCGCCTCGAGCGGGGCATGAGCCGCCCACGAGCGACGAAACATGGCAACGGTGCGGGTATTCCTCCCCTCCCCCCTCCTCCATGCAACCAGGGTGCACCACAAGGGCGTGGGACCCTTGGCCCTGATGAAACAAACAATGAAGCGAGGGATTGAGAAAACTCAGCCGATTGCCGGTGTGGATGGATGGAGTTTGAGTTGTGGTGACGGGAAATCAACGATTTAGCCAAAGCCACAAGCATCTGCAGCACTTCCCACCTTCACTGGCACGTAGTGTGTTCCATTGGCATACACTAGGATTGGACAGGTCAAACTAAGCCCAATTTATTCACCACTATTCACTCATCACTAAACAGACAATGACCACGCGGTACCGGTTCGCCTCTGGCGGGCACGTGGACATCACAACATCTGAGGACCCAGATGGAACCGTAAGCGTCAACATGAGATTCAGCGGACTGCCTCCGTCGCCCGGCATGATCTTGACACAGGACTCCCATGCAGTGTATGCACGAGTGGACCGGCCGATCAGCACGGAATCAGCGATCACGACGAACACAGCTCCGCACAGCTCGATCGAAACCAAAGGCGGTGAGCCTCGAAATGGCAACTGGCGGCTGGTGCAAGCTCCCGGTGATGGTGGAGGAGCCCAACGCCCAATGCCCCATCCGCATCCCGATCATATCCATGGAGTAAGCCGTGAGCGTCAGAGTCAGCGACAACCGCAAGTCAGCGACTACCACGAACACTGCCTCGCGAAGCTGGATGGAAACTGAGAACGGTGAGCCTGGAAGTGGCAGCTGGCGACTGGTGCAAGCTTTCGGTGATGGTGGAGGTCCCCAACGCCCAATTGTCTCATCTGCATCCCGATCATATCCATGGAGTAAGCCGTGAGCGTTGGTGAAAGGTGCAGCCGTGGAGAGCCACGCTGGAGAATGGAAGTTCGGTGGAGAACCGTAATGGGGTGCGCCGCACATGAATGGCAGTAAACCGCATACAACATGTTCCACTTCGCTTTGGTGCACAGCTTCGCTGCCCTCGGTGTCGAAATTACGAGCGCCTGTACGTGCACCCTTTGCTTGGACGCACCGTTCGCCTCAAATTCTGTGTTTCATCACCAGTTTCGTGGTTTGGCATCGGGCAGGGCCGCAGCAGGAGAGGGAGCACGCAGCAGCGGCAGCACCTGCCGCAGCAGTCAGTCAGGAGAGTAGCTGTAAGAGCAGCGGCAGCAGTGACGCCGGAGTCCCAAGGGACACACAGTCCTGTACATAGTACACCCACACGCACGCCCATCTACGGCACAGTCCCTTGGAGATGCTCCGCCCCATGAGGGAGCGCCGCGGCGTCGGCAACCCTCCGGAGATGCGGCGTAGACAGTGCAGCAAATACCCGCCGTCGAGCGGCGCACGCGCACCCCCCTCACCTTTCTTGCTCTTTGATATTGACCCACTACCCCGAAGTGCACGTTACGTCGCCAATGGACACCACTGCACTAGAGAACAATATGAACACAGAATGATGTGAGCAAAATGCCCATTGCCAACAAATGAATGTCCCCTGCCCCTGCCCCATGCACCCGACCCACTTAACCCAACCCTGAACTCCCTTGTCCTTGTCCATAAACAGGAACATAGACCTAGATGAATAAGAAAGAGTATGGAGAGAAAGAGGAATGAGACAACAATAAATAGGTAGAGAAGACAGGACACAAGCCAGATATGCAGGCCAGAGAAAAGGGACCAGTACCAAAGTCGCAAAAACAGCCCACACCAAAACAGCACCAAGAATATCTAAAGGTCAATCAGCCCCCAAAAAAAAAAGCAAGCATAATCAAGCATGGATGGCGAAAATCGACGGGGACCCAGGTGTTACTCTCCCTCCCTGCTCCGAGAAACCAGGGTGCACAAGGGCGTGGGACCCTCAACCCGGATGGAGCAATCGATTCAGACTGAAATTGATGAAAGAAGGTGAACCGGAATGTGTCGTTGCGAGAGACATGAACGAAGGCCAGGTGTCATTCCCAGTTAGCATCTCCTTCCCCCCGAGAAAACAGCGAGAGACCCCCCAGAAAAAAAAACAAATTCAAGTGAATGCCAACGGACCCGCCCAGAGCGGGACATGAGCCGCCCATGAGTGGCAAAACTTGGCATGAGTACGGGTGCCTCTCCCACTCCCTCCCTGAATCGACCTGGGTGAACAAAGGCGTGGGACCCTTGGCCCAGATGAAACAGACAATGATGCGGAAGAATCAAGAACGCTCTGCCGGTGTCCCCCCGCCACCCAATTCAAGTGAATGCCAACGAATCCGCCCCGTGCGGGACATAAGCCGCCCATGAGCGGCGAAACTTGGCATGGGTACAGGTACCTTCCCCTCCCCCCTCCACTAATCGACCTGGGTGAACAAGGGCGTGGGACCCTTGGCCCAGATGATAGAAACAATGATGCGGAAGAATCAAGAATACTCTGCCGGTTACCCCCCCGCCAGGTCACACTCGCCAAGAGTCTGGGCTGACGCCGGCTTTCAGGGTGGGCCTCATACTGATACTGATACTGATACTGATACACACACACACACACACACACACACACACACACACACACACACACACACACACACACACACACGCATGCACGCACGCACGCACGCACGCACGCACGCACGCACGCACGCACGCATGCACGCACGCACGCACGCACGCACGCACGCACGCATGCACGCACACACACACACACACACACACACACACACACACACACACACACAGAGAGACACAGAGACACAGAGACACAGAGACACAGAGACACAGAGACACAGACACACAGACACACAGACACACAGACACACAGACACACACACAGACACACCGACACACAGACACACAGAGACACAGACAGACAGACAGACAGACAGACAGACACACAGACAGACAGACACACACACACACAGACACACACACACACAGACACACACACACACAGACACACACACACACACAGACACACACACACACAGACACACAAGCACAAACACAAACAGACACACACACACACACACACACACGAACCCGCGTCTTCAGGGCACAGGGCAGCAGCCGGCTGCGCTGCCGCTGCGGCACACGGCCACAAACCAGGGTAAGGGGCTGCCAGCCTTCATCAAGCCAGTGTCAACGGTTATAGGATCAGCGGAGACATAACCACTCGCCAGTCCACCCCTTCCACCCCTTCCACTTCCACCCCCTCCCAGCATATGAGCTCCAGCGGCACCAGTGGGTTTTTCGCCCCCCGCGTCCGCCAATAGCACAGCGGTACCCGTGGGTTTTTCGCCCTCCGCGTCCGCCAAAGGCACATCGGACTCACCCAGTGGGGCCTCCACGCAGGGAAGCACGTGAGAACGGACCAGAAATGCGGGACGCGGTAGGAGCACGAGCCCCACTCCCTCTTGTTGCATGTTGCCTGTCATCTCAACCCAGTTCCTGAAGCCCGGCGACAGGGCACTCGGACAAAAGAACACATGGTTTCGTCGCATCATTGTTGAACCTCGCAGTTTGAGCATGATCTGAAAGATTTGGGCGTCACACACACACACACACACACACACACTTGCTGTTGCCCACTATCCCATTGCTCATGCCTCTCTTTTGCCATGCAGATGCCCTATCTACCTACGCAGATACGCAGCCTACCAAACCCCCACTGCTGTGCCAATGGCCACCTACCCCTGCCCATGCCTTCCTTATGCCATGCAGATGCCATCCAAACTCCAGCCAATCTCACCACCCAAGGACCCCAGCCAATCTCATCACCCAAGGACCCCAGCTAATCCCTTTCAATAAATAAATAGCCGCCCAACGCTCCACTGCTGTGCTGATGCCCACCCAACCCCTGCCCATTCCTTGGCCATGCCATGCAGATGCCCTCCCTACCCTGCCCATGCCTCGTGTACATGCTGTAGTGGCTGGACAAAGAGATCGAGCGGTGCCTGCAGGACCGTGAGCAGGCAGAGCGGCTTGAGGCTGAGCTCAAGCGCCGGGAGCGGCTGCTGCGGGAGCGTGAGCAGCTCCTAAAACAGCGGGAGATATTTGAGCGGAAGCAGAAGGACAGCACAGAAAAGGGCACACACCCAGCCTCGTCTCACGCAAAGTATGGGCCGCAGAATCAGAGGCTGCTTGGAGATAAGGAGAGCGCTGGACCCAGCGCAGTGGCATTGTCTGCTGAGGAGGAGCAGACATTGATGGCCCTTCAGGAGGAGTCCGAGAGCAAACAAGTGGTGCTCGATTATGTGGACACAGTCATTGACGAGGCCAAACGGGAATTGTTTGAGGGGTTGGATGCTGGGGATTTGTCCCAGAGCCTGGACTTTCAGCCGTCAGAGATCAAGAGGCTTGCGACTCAGAAGCTGAATACCAAGTTCCAGCAGGTGGCTTTAGATTTGGTTGCCCAAGCTTTGAAGGCCTGTTTGAGGGAACGGGGCTTGTATTAGTGGGCACTGGGTTTGGTGTAGGAGCCTCAGGTGCAGGCACTTTGGGGTCTGGACTGAAGGGCACTGCAGTCCCTGTCTGCCATCTGCCATGGTGCATTTGGTGTACTCCCCATTCCATCCTCAGATCTTGGGCAACGTGTACACCATCAATGAGGCCAAGTCCATGTGCATTGAGTACATGAACAAGATTGTGGATTACAAAGAGGTGGGCCGCAAGAATGCCCGTAACGTGGCACGCCTGGAGGCCCGACTGGCGGTTGTCGCCTCATTCCCATGGCTGCATTCTATCCCCTTTGCTGAGCCTGTCCTACCCTTGCATCTGTCACCTTGCAGCCCTTCGTCGCCCCTGAGGCGTATGTGTCACTGCAGTCCGTGGTTCGAGTCTCATGTGGAGCTAGGAGCAGTAGGCCATCAAGAAACCGTGGCAAGGGTGGCCATTGTGACCCACGAGCTGGAGAGGGACTGCCTACAAGAAAGGATACGGCTACAGGGAGGGAGGGCGTAATTGAGTCCTCCTGACAAGAGTGTGCCCCCCCTCCCCCCCAGCTGCAGGGTCTGGCAAGGGCGAATTAAGCGGCTCCGAAGGCAGCAGCCCCGAAGATCTCCACTCCAGAAAGCTTTAGGGGCAACTGACTCTTTGTTGCCCCTACCGAAGGGGGCGCGGTCTGGAAAAGGGGCTCCAAGGCCCCCCCTCCCTCCAAAGTCAACTTTTCAGGAGCCCTGTGTCTAGTGCACATTGCCGTGCCCAGTGTTTGCAGCATTACACTATGCCACCGGGTCCTTTGTTCATCACTCTTCACACAGACCAGTGACCGAAGGGCGCCTAGGGCCAGCTTGGCCACTTGACGAACCGTGTCTCCTCTTTTGTGGCTGATGTTCATGTGGTTGCTGTTCTCCATCCCCCTGAGGACTTTCACCACGTGACACACGCACGCGTCACCAGACTGCTGTTTCATACACGTCTGACATAGTGCGAACGATCAGTTTGTCATATCAGACGCCTCATGCAGTCTAGGGGCTGTGGGGGAGGAGTTTGATTGGTGTGGAACAGTTGGCCTCTGCTGACAGTCGCGGCTGAAGAAAAGGGTTTTCAGTCGTCTCAACCTCACGTTGACAGCCTACTGCCCGTGGCGCCCACTTCACTTGCAGTCTTTCCCCTGAAGAGGAGTGCTCTCCACCACTGACGTGGGAAATGCCACACAGCCCTTCACGTTACTGGGCTGGTCCCCGACACTTGAAAATGAGAGTTGTGGGGCGCACACAGTCGGGTTCTGCATTGCAGCAATTTTGCCCGGGCAGAGTGCGATGATGACAGTAATTGCCAGGGGATGGATTACAATACACGCCTGCCGCCTTCAAACTGGATCCCTCACCGTAATCATGCAGTATAAGACCTCAACTGGAGTGACCCAAGATTTGTATGCGAGACCCCCCCCCCCCCCCCGGGCCAGAGGTGCTCCCTCTGTTATGTTTTGTTGTAAGATTGCCGGTGCCTTCTGTTTCTTTCGTGTCCTCTGTGTGCCATGTACACGTACCCTGTGCACCCCCTATGTGCCCTCTGTATGCCCCCCCCCCCCCCCCCGCCCAGTCGGCCCAAATTTCAGCCACCACAACGCGAGGGTGCAGGCCATGGGCTGGCTCCCTGTTGGGAACCAGGAAACAGGGCAGCAGACCTTTTGCTGCCCCCCCCCCCCCCCTTCCCAAGAACCGAAAGGGTGAGTGACCTGAAGCATCCCCCCCCTCGGCCCCCAGTACACCCTTCGCACCCTTGCGGCAGGCTGGCTCATGGCAAGCGAGGTCCCTCCCCTCATAGGCATACCCCCAGATGCGCCCATTGAAGCCAATTTTTGGTCTTTATAGTGGACAAGTAAGATTACAATTTGGGTTCTCATGGTGCAACAACAGCTTTTTTGGGTCTTGGACCCATTCAGAAAAAGTAAAGGTGGGCGAACCGTCGCTCGTGCTAGGTGATCATCATATGTGGTTCTCCATCACCCCTCAAAAAAATTGTTTTCCACCCAGTTTTCAGCCCTTTGTATCCCTACCTTAGCACAAGCACAACGTGCCATTCCCCAATGGCAATGGACCACTGAAGAGTGTTTGTGGTGTGGAACAGGGTTGCAAACATTGTACCTCCCCGTTGTTCATCACCACGAAACCTTTGGAGGAAATGAACAAAATGTGACATGTTTCCATAGCTGAACAGCAAAGCGCTTCAAAAACCCAATTTTGACGTTTTGCTCTCCCCTGAATGCTGGGAACTGTTAACGAAGCAGAGGGGTTGTGGCGGAACACAAGATGTTTTTGCTGCTCTTTAAACAAATTTGTTGGGTCTTCCATGCAACACACTCCACAGTCTGGTCATTTACTTACCATCTGCCACAAGCTGTCTTTGGCAGGCCCTGCAAAGCATTCAGGAATACAGATATGCCAAAGTGAAAGTTTTGCACATGCACTTGCCACATGTGGGCCTGGATCTGGGATGTGCATTGGTGCACTCAGCATATCGAGCCCAATGATACATCATTTGACTCCCATACCTGCTGCTCTGCTTTGTTGCCTTATGCAATGCAACGCTTGGTGATTGTCCAGGATTGCACCCGAGAGAACATGGAGTTGAGCAATCAACTCAAGTTTTTGACAGAGGAGTATGCGAAGCTAAATGAGGAGCATGCCCTATTGGTGGCAGACTCCCAACATCAGCAGAGCACCACAATCTCTGCTTTGGGGATGTCTGGGACCCTGAATCCCGAAGAGGAGATGCACCGGCTCAACAAGGATGCGCAGTATTACCGCAATGCAAACAAAATGCTTAAGGGGCATTTGAGAGAGGTGTTGATCGAGTACAACCAGCAGCAGCAGCGCCTTCACATCAGTGAGCGCGAAATTCGGGAACTGACACAGATGAACGAAGGCCTGCAGGAGCAGTTGGCGAATCTGAAGGCCTACCTCAGCAACCGGCACAACGTTCGTGAGCACCGGGTGGATACTTCCAAGCTTAAGGCATTGTCTCCCGAAGTGATCCAAGGTTCTACTGCTCAAGCCCAGTGTTACACATGATGGGTGTCACCTGCTTTGTGAAATAAATCTGCATTGCAAATGGGCCACGCCTATGCCCATGCGGCTTGTAGCGGGTTGAGACGATTCATGACATGGTTTCTGACTTTTTTTGTGACGCGGTTTGTTAGACAGCAAGACCTGAAACTCTTCAGAGGTCCAACTTAGGACTACAATCAGGCCATGGCTTAGTGGCGACCATGACCTATCCGGTCTATGTGCTTTACGCTGTACATGGGTTTGTACAGCATAGGGGTGATGAGAGGAGAGGGCAATATCCCCAGTTGCTATATGATGGGGGGGTATAGGGGTGATGTGTACTATTTTTCGGGTGAAATGGCTATTTTTGGCATTTTACTGAGGATCCTACCAGCAGTGATGTTATACCCTACTTTTAGCCCATCATACCCTGTGATCGGCCCCCGCACCACCTCAACCATCTAAATTTCTGCTAAAACATATTTTTTCTCCCTTTGATTTCCCCACCCAAAAATAGGCGTGGGGGGGGGTTGCCCCTGCACACCACAAAAGCCCACGTGGGTTTTTTTGGGGGGGTGAAGAGTGTATTGCCAGATGATCACATGTGTGGGCAAAGTCGCATCCTTCTCTTCCATCATTCATTGTTCCTTTTCTATTGTATCATCCATTATTCATTATTATTTTCATTATCCGTTAGCAGCATAACTTCCTTTGAATGCAACCCATGTAAGTTGCATTGGTCTGTTGCTTTGAGGAGCGCACACAGCTTGTTGCAATTGTTGAAGTATGCGGACAATTGATGCTGCAGCGCTTGAGCGACACCCTTGTTTCTAATGGGGTTCCTGACTATAGGGGTGATTCCCACTTGCTGGGTGCCGGCAGCAGTCCTCCTTGGGGGGGTCAACCGTGGCTGCGGCGGCTGCGGGGCATCAGCTTCGCTCCCCAAGTGGGGAGTATTTTCAATCAAGCTCTGTGGGACAATACGGCCAAGCGGTGGAATGGCCTCGACGTGCAGTGGACAACCGAGTCCGATGCCACCAATCGTCATCGGTATCAGGTGACCGGCAAAAGTTTGGATGCGGCAGGATGCACCGCCAGCCGCTGCTGGTGATGGCCAAAAACCAGTTATTTTTGTGCATTTTGCACTGTTGCATGGCAAAGGGTCACTTTTTTGTGGCCTTCTTGGAGGCCCAAGTGGGAAATCATCCGCCTAAGGTTGCAGGGGAGGTAAAGAAAATTGTGTACCGGAACCGGTGTGGGGTGCGGTTGGGGGCACACAACGCACTGGACGGGGAGGAGGCCCACAGCTTGTTGTGGGTCTGGGAACAAGTTGCGCCCCTTCTTGCATACGCCGAGGAGGACCCCACGTGGCAAGCGGTTTTAGGGTCTCCAAACATTGCTGCGCACTTTGTACTCGCTAGCTCCGGTTGTGCCACGCTCTGCGTGTCAACCCGTTGCTGCTACGTTTCGTGAACATTGCTGCGGAGAGTCGGGCTCCCACCATTTGTTGTTCCTCGAAGAGGAATGTGATACAATGCTTAACAGTGCGGATGCATGCGGTGTGTGGGGTGTTACAGGTCAATAGTTAGAACCCACAATTCCCAAACCTGCTGGACGACCATTGCATTACGTTCCACCGCACCCTTGCCCCCCACCCCACCCCACCCCTTGAACTATGCCCATTGTACCCCTTCTTCAAAATATAATTGGTGCTCTCCACAACGTCCCCCAACACGGCAGCCAATCCCACCCCGCGGCGAGCACCGCCCCTTCAATTCTAAGCACCACCCCCAAGCCACCCTCCACCCAAGCGACCTCTGCGGCCCCTCAGCTTTGTTTCTCTTCGTCCATCCATGGACACCGCCAAACTAAGGAAGCTCATGGAGGAGAATTAGAACGTGACCCTCGCTATGGTGGTATGTTGTCTGCTGTTGTTTGCGTTCATATTGCGTACATAATTTGGCGTTCATAAAACCGAAATTGCCGTCATAAGTGTTTTCTGAACTGATTTATGAACCAATAAATTATGAACCGGTTTTATGAATGACTTATGAACAACCTCTGACGCGCCCACAAGAGCCGCGACTAGCAGCCCAAGCTCCAGCTCAAGCTCAAGCTCAAGCTCCACGTCCAGCTGCACCTCAAGCTCCTCCTCTCCCACAAGCTCCGACCCAGGCCCACTCTTCCAGGCAACCCCCCACTGCTGACCACGAATCCCCACCCGCCGACTCCTCGAGTAGCGAGTCGTCCGACTTGTCGGCCCAGGAGAAGAGGAGGAGGAGGACAGAGAAGAGGAACGAGGAGAAGAAGAGGAAGAAGGAGGAGAGCAAAAAGAAGAAGAAGGAGGCAACGGGGGGGATGAAAGAGGAGGGGCCTGAGGAGATCGAGGAGGTGAAGGCGGAGATGGCGGAGGTGGCAGTGGAGGACATAGTGGGTGGGGGGGATTTGGTTTTGACCCCGTGGTTGAGGGGGGAGGAAGGCCATGCATGGGGCCTGAGCCACGCCAACTAGCGCAATGTGGTACCCCTCCCCAGTGCTAGATAGTGGGTACTCCCCGGATGCCCCCCCTTTTACGTCGGCCGACGTGGCGTATGTCACCCTGCGCTGGGCATTTCGCCATCTCTTGCGGCACTAGATCCGGAAGAAGGGTGGTGGGGGGGGGGGGGGGGGGGCATGGAAGCCGCAACCGGGAAAACCCCTGTCCCCCATCCCCGAACCAATTGGTGCCGGGGACTTGGCGCAAGCCAAAGTTTTTACGGGCCCGTGCGGTGCCTTGATGCGGGGTCCCATTGGGAAGTATGCTTCCTCCATTGGGAGGAAAAGGGTGGGTGAAACTGCAGCGCTCCAGCCGCAAATTGGAGTGCTTCCCACCCTGGGAATCCATTTTATTTGGGGGGGGGGTGATGTAGCCACTTTGCCCACAAGTGGGCCACTTCTGATTTTGCCCCCCGCTCTGCAGCGTCGGGGCTCCCCGAGACGGCAGGGGTGACATAGCCACTTTGCCCACAAGTGGGCCACTTCTGATCCCCCCCCCCCCCCCCGCTCTGATTGTACCCACCGTGTTTGGCTTTGTTGCGCGCCCGTGCATGCACTTTTTAGGTAACTGGTGGGGCGGCTCCCCATATGAAATTTGAAGCAGCAAGTGGTGCCCAAACCCAAACCTGCGTGTGCCGAAACCTCAACCAAAATGAATGCACTCGCCGCAGAGCGACGGGAGTAGGCACCATTTGTGGCATTCTTTTCCTCCGACCGCAACGATCGCACTTGCTGTGTCTCTGTTCTACCTGCTACTTGGACCCATGGCGCATTTTGGTGCACGTTGCGTAGTTTTTCCCTGACATGCATGTGCTTATCGTGACCTACCACGCCCCCACGCCGGAGGTTGCCGATGCCGGACCCCTCCTCAGTGGTCGTGTCAGTCAGGTGTCCACTATGACGTTGGACGCTTTGATTCCAAGAGTAGGGGATGTGCCACTCGAGTCCGCTGTGCAGCGTGCATGCAACATGGCCTTCACCTTTGCACCGCATGTGGAGGCGCATGAGATTTGGCTACGGACGGACAGAGCAACGACTCCAACCCCAATTGCGATGAGATTTGGGAGACATATGGCGTCATTGGGGATGCAGAAAATGACGCTAGTGATGTTGATCAAGATGTAGATGCCTCCTCCCCTGCCTTTGAACCGATAGTCCAGCAAGATGTAAACCCCCCCCGTTTAATATTCACGTGTGAATATTAAACTGCCGTGAATATTAAATTGGGGTGTGAACATTAAATGGGGGTTGGTTTAATATTCACAAGTTGGGCAGTTCTCAGGGCATACCGACACTGTTACACTATTTTGCATGCAGTTTTTGCACACAGCATGGATGATGATGGGTGGTCTATCAGCACGGCAGAGTCAGAAGTGGAGCTTCTATCTGATTTCCAAAAATCAGATAGTGATATTGATGCTTGTGATGACTCTGATGGGGAGGATGAAGACTGTCCCGAGGATGAAGGTGTTGCGGATGCAGATGCTTATCAGAAAAGTGCAACAAGTGCAGCCACAATACAATTGACAGAACGGTCAACAAAAAAAAAGCAAGCCTCCATGTCAACCAATCACTAATTTCTTCAAAAAGGAAGGGGCTGCACACGTTGCACCTCTTGCTGACCAGTGATGTAATTTGTTTTTGGTATACAAATACGCTTCGAAATGGAAAGGGGGTCTATCCCGCCGCTCAGTGTTGTGCACGTGCTTTGTGTCTTTGGCCGGTGTTCTCCGCCCATGCGAATAATAATACTGCCGTGAATATTAAATGGGGGTGTGAATATTAAATGGGGGTTGAATATTAAACCGATGTGAATATTAAAAGCGGGGGGGGGTTTACCCCCCCCCCCCCCAGGTTCAGCGCCCTACCAGTGACGGCAGTGCTAGAGTGCAATTTCAATATGATGTGGACAATGAGGTGTGCAAAGCCATGAAGCAAGGGACAATGATTGAGTGGACAGTGGTTGAATTGAAGTCCATTTGCAGACTCCATAGTCTCTCAGTGCGCGGTACCAAGCCTGCATTGCTGGCCCGTGTGACCGCACTTTTCTCGCAATTGTACCCTTGAACAACGGATGTGGGCGTTTAAGGAGCCGGTGCGGCGCCCACACTGTGTTGTGTGTGTCTCTTAGTGCAGGGGCTTTGGTGAGGTACGGCGTATTGGACACTTTGAATTTTTTTTATATGGCATCCCCTCGGGGGGGTACGACCCTGGCCAGGAGACCTCGTACCAGCGGGCTGTTGAGGGCCTCAGCATCACCCGACGCATCTAGCCCTCTGTCCGGGCAGCCCCAGCCACCAGCAGCACCATGGCCCCTACGGGCGCCCACCACGGCGCCCCCGCCAGTGCAGCCACACATTTTCGCACCGCCCTTGGCGCCATGGGCACCCTAAGACCGGAGCAAGAGTTCGAGGTATTTGCGTTCAGAATTCGTTGATGATTCATTCATAATTCACCGTTCATAATTCAATGATGCCGCGCTGCCCATTTATGAATTCTGAACGCGTTTTATGAACGTGTATTATGAAGGCATTTTATGAGCTGTACTGTCACGGATCCTAGACGTGGAGGTGAACCCGGCGGACGTCGCACAGGTTCGCATTCGCTACCGGGTCCAATCTGCCGAGAACACAATCGCCCTCTCTGCCCTGTACCAGCTATTCTCCCCAACCCGCAATGATCGTGCTCCATTTTGTCCGGATTGCGGAAGTGGGAAAGGTCCCGGCACCTCACGGACACTTGGGCGGCGAATAATTGGGCTAGCCTAGGTGAGTTGGGACGGGAGGGCTATGCTGGTGGGTAAGCAGGCCCCCCAACTCCAACCCAACCCTCCCCTGAGGCGGTCCCCAAGGAGGTGGATGCCCCAGCGCAATCCCCTACCCAAACCCATGCCCAGGCCTCGGATGAGGGCGAGACCTAGGCCACAGCCCCCTTTTGGGACGTGTAGGGAAGCAACGACAAGCAAGGACAAGGAACAAGGAACAATAATGCAATGGACAAAATAAATTGAAAATTGAACAATTTTTGTGTGCCTGTGTATGCGTTCATAAAACGCGTTCATAAAACGCCTTCATAAAACGATCGGCGTGTTCATGAAATGAGTTTTGAGCTATGAATTGAATTGAGAATAAAATTATGAATTGGAGAGTATGTTTTGATATTTTGCACAAACCGGCTAAAATGGCAAGTTTTGCAAAAAAACCCCGCCCCAGAAGAAGAAACCCACCTCGAGGGTGTTGACACAAGCCCCCAAGTTTTGGGGGAAATGGCGCATGGGTTCCTTGACAAGAGAAAAATGTGTTCATTTTTCGTAAAAAAAGGTTTTATGAACAAAACTACCTTTCATCCAGGTACCAAGGGTGGGCAGGAGACGCACGTTTTGGGGAGAGCCTGTTGTATGAGGATGGCACTTGGGCATCCACAGACGGTGACAGACTCTAGCCGGACGAGGTGGCACGCCACTGGTTGGAGGGTTCGCGCTCCTGGATGAGCTTTCTGTATAGAGGCGACGCGCGGGCGCCCACTGGCGGCAGCTGATCCAAAGCCGCGCCTCGCATGATGCCGATGGAGTAGCGGGGAATGTCAGCCATTGAGAAAGGCACAGAATGGGGCAGCCTCCTAAAGGGGAAGAGGCCCTTGTGTACACCGCACACGGGGCTGGTGCAATACGGGACGCGGCGCCACCCAACGGCAGCTATGTGCTTGCAGCAACCGACCTAACATCTGCAATGATGGCCCCCGACAATAGTGGGGCCATCAACCCAGGATTATGGGAAGGACGAGGGGCTCTCTCTCTGGAGGGGGGTGGGGGGTAACAGCATGCTGCTTTGCAGTGTTGTCGGCCAAAGCATTGAGTGTGGACAACAGGTTCATGGCTTTGGTGTCATTTTGCGCAGGGCACCAACCGAACAGGGCCTCGGCTGAACCGCACCCGCCCACACTTGAGCCATGTACATGTCCTTGTGTGGCTCTGTATGTCCTGCCAACATCGGGGTTGCATGTAGATTGTCACACTAGCCCCAAACAATGATATGGCTAAGGTGCAATGCATGCGGGGGACCGACAATCAACATGTATGCCCCCTTATTATGGGTTGCTACACTCATTGGACTTTCTGGGGGTTATTTCACGCCTCCGGCTCGGCTCTCTTCCCTGCATTCTATGTGGTATGTTACGTTTTGCTTATGCACATGGGGTGCTGTGTTTCTGTCATGATTCCTCCCAGGTATTTGCACCTTTCGATTCGTTTCTATTTTTTCAACTGTGTTTGCCCCCAAGATTCCCCTCCCGCCGTCACAGACTGGAATAGTTAATACGAGGCTTGTTTGTGGAGATGACGTCTTGGCCGCAGTGTGCCATGGCCTGACTAATGGCCCAGGCAGCCCTACGGCCCAATTGCAACATGTTGAGTCATTGCTCCGTGACGAAAGGGAACGACCACTTGACATGATCATTCCAAGTTCCGGGTCTCAACAATATACGCTGGAGGCACGCCATTTGAGGGATGTTTACTCAAAAGCTTACGTCACAGATAGTGCCGAGATTGTTGTGTATTACCCGTGGCTCACTCGGACAATTTTGAGTGCGGACTAGGATGTTATGGGTGTGGCGTGGGTCGTGCGTGACTCATTCTGCAATGGGTCATCTATGCCGTTGGGTCGTAGGTTGGTGTTGGCTGAGCCTTGCTTGCGGCGCAAATATATACCATGAACATTGGGTGCTGCGCTTGTTGTTGGTTTCCCCAACACGCACGTTCTTGTGCCTCGTGTTCGATCTGCTGTGTAACAAGCCGGGGAGTTGGCAATAGTGAACCTCATTGTCGAACGAGAAGGCATTGAGGCAAGGCCGCAGAAGAGGTGTGACAGGTTTTTGGGTGAGTTTGGCAGTGTAGCTTTTGCTGTATCCCCCCTCTACTCCACCTTCCTACACCAGGAAGACGCTGACGCTGTGAGCTGCCATCCTGCCTGCCTTCTGATGCTACATTGCCTTTTGTCTAGGCGTGTTGTCAACGGTAGCATCCAACTTCCACAAGACAGATTGTGGTTGTTGCGTGAGATTGCATAGGCAGCTTTGCACTATTGCGATTCTCCGCATGCCCCCCCTATTGAGACCACACCCAGTTGGGCCTTGGCACGGATGTATGCTACGCCCTATTGTTCACCCAGCCGTTCGTTGTGCTTTTTTTGCGATGACACAACCCACATCACGTGCCCTGAATGTGGGGTTTATCAATGTGCCCTGCATGCTTCCGGTTTGTGTCCCTCGGAGATATGTGTGGCATTGCGCAACTGGAGAGTGCAATTTACTGCCACACTGGCATGCATTGTGTTGGCCTTCGCCTTGGGTGACCGGCTTGTGGTTGACAAGCCGCCTTTTGTAGATGAGGTCCGTCCAAAGGGGGTGATCCGTGGGAAGGAATTTTTGTTCCAGGGCATTACCCCAAAGATGCCTCTGGGAAATTGGAGTATGACAAAAATCTAATCAAAGAGTTGGATACAAAGACCACGGGCGTGCTTCGCAACATGTGCAAGCACAACCCTCCCTCTGCGCAACCCACATACAGAGATAAGAAGGCGGACCTCATCTACAAGCGCGTGTTTTGCGACTTTATATAAAGCACACGTGTGTGCACCTCATATATATATATATATATATATATATATATATATATAAAAGCTCCTTCTTTTCTTGAGCCTCATTTTGTTTCTGCTGACCTTGCAATACACGGTTTGGCCCGGGTGGGGCGCCACTTACACAAGTGGCCTGGAATAGACCAGGGGGCACCATGCCCTTAAACACAAATACCGCCTACCGTTGACCCCCCCCCCATAAACTTTGTGTTTTTTGTTTAAATTCAAGTCCAAATTTGTCACTGCCCGGTAACCTAGTAAGGAAATTTTTTTAAAAAATTTGCTTTTTTTAACTAGTAAGAAAAACTTTTTTTCAAATTTTTTTTAACAATTTTTGTTTTTACTAGGTTTTGCTACATTTTACTAGGTTTTGCTACATTTTACTAGGTTTTGCTACGTGCATACTAGGTTTCACCAAATGCCCCACCACTTGCTGTCCTGAGCTGAACCGCACCCGCCCACACTTGAGCCATGTACATGTCCCTGTGTGGCTCTGTATGTCCTGCCACCATCGGGGTTGCATGTAGATTTTCACACCAGCCCCAAACTGTGATATGGCTCTCACCGCACCGGGACAGCCCAGGCACCCTGCAACACAGCTGTTGCTTCGAACAGGCTTGTGGATGCATACCAAGCATGACAACATGCACCGACCTGTGCTATGAGTTCACCCTCACACGGCGCCAGCGCACACCCCATTCCCGACACTGTTTGCGTGGCGTTTGCGCTTGTGTCAGCAACCACTAGAAGGAATGGAAATTCTGTTATGAACTCAGGCAGTGTGATGGCCCATGTATTACCTGCAGGTGTCCCAAAGCTGAGTTGCCACCCTACCTCTGAGCACCACGTGGTGAACTGGGCGTAGTCAGTGCACTTTCTGCCCTTAAGAAACTGGCCTGCTAACTCTCCATGGCCCTGTAGGTGCTCACCCGAACCCATTGGTGGTAGGTTTTGGCACACTGTAGTAGATCAGCCACAGCTGCAGCCACATCCTGCTTGCTGGGGAGGGGAGCTGGAGGCAGTCACGGCGTGCATGACCAAGTACGAAGTTCCACGGTGTTTTAAGGGGGAGGTACGGGGCTTTGCGGATGACATTGGCTATGGCTTGCATCGCAGGCGTTGATTCACCTGGGTGCCTCGCATTGGACAGCGCATCAATGGGCAAGTCTACCAGTTTCCTGTATACCCACCTAGAGATTAGACCCCCGTCTATGATTGCTTGTATCATTGGCAATCATTGGCAGTTACGGTGGGTGCTGTTGCAGCTTCCGGCAGACTTTGCGACCAACATTACTGAGCTCCAAGACATCATCCCGGCTCAAGGTGAGGATGTTTATGTTTCCACCTAGCATTTTCGCATATTCATTCATGTGTGTTGCTGAAATGCATTCACCATCAAGGTCCAACTGCCCACCCCCCATGGTGGTGTTTCCGTTTCTGTGTGTGAGATGGATCATACCATATTTGTCTGCATTAATTTTTGAGTTCAGGTGTCCACAGGAGCAAGCACACAGTGCCACGCATGACTGCCTTGAAGCAATTATTACCGTGTACAGCACTTACCAAAAGGGGTCCAGCCCCCCCCCCCCCCACCCACCCCCCTGCACCGGCCCTCCTGTGATTGCATGGGGGAGGGCTGCAGCCCAGGAGGTGACAACGAGACCTCTCAGTGCTTCGTACAGTTGCATGGACTGTGTGCCCGTCCATATGAGGACTGGATCACAGTGCGTCTCGGTATACAGGGCACCACAGTCCGCTTGTCCATAGGCGTTGGATTGGTCAGTTTGGACCAGAACTATTGTGGCCGCAAGGCCTTATTTTTGCAACAACAGATATAACACAAATCTGGGGACATACACGGGCGGTAGACCCTGGAACCAAAGCCTGAGGAAGTGCCTTTTTTCACATGCCACAGAAACGCGATGCTTTTTTGGACAATGAAAAATGTGTCTTTGCACAGTATTGATGCATTGCTTTGCCATGCCAATGTCAAGGTACTGAGAGCCCATGTGAATGGCACCAGGCTTTGCGTTTACAAGGAGGCGCCCCGTGGTTGGAAGCACGGCTGTCAGCCGTCATTCAGTATTGGGAGAATGAGAGGAAAGCGGCAATCGATATCTAGGCTTCAGGTGGAAGGAGGAGCAGGAGGACCCGCTGCCTGCATCCATTCCTGGCTGCCTCTGCAGAGCGCAAGGAACGCCTGCCCAACAGCTCCCTCATGTCTGCGAATACCAGCACCCTTCAGTTCTCGCCCACCACCAAATGTCCGGAGGCGTGCCCCTCTGCCACTGCACCACAGACCGCCGAGTCCCATGCCCCAGCCTCCGCCATTGCCAGCCCTACGCGTATGCGTGAGCCTAGCAATGAGTCACTGCTTGAGCTCCTGGAGGCCTTTGAGCGACGGCAACAACTGCGCCCTGAGCCTGTGTCCCCTCGTGGCCCGGGGCGAGCGACCCTGGCCCCGATGCAGCCGCACGCTTATGCTGCCCAGACCATGCCTTTGGACCAGTGCACATCTCCCATCCCCCTTTCCTCAAGGGCATGGGATGGTGCAGGCCTTCCATGACATCGCCCCCCACCACATTGCAGACCACCAACCGCATTCTCCTTGCTGCAGCCTCTACCACCCCAAGCCTCTCTGTCAGCAGAACCTATGCACGTGGGGGACCAGTCAGTCCTATAACAGCACTTTCGAGTCCGTGCCCCTAGGGCAGGGGCTGTGGTAGTGTTGATCCAAGAGGAATAGGGACGTTGAACTTTCTGGGTGGGGATCTGACTCGCAAAGGGCTTGTAAGCTAAGCCTCTCCTTCTGCAAGTGGGGCTGTGGTTGGGTGTGGACACAGGAATGAAAGAAGGGGGGGATGCTGGGGTGCGGAGCTGGGACTGCTTAGCGGGTGCCCTTTCCAGCCCACCCCTTTCCTTGCCCATGTAAACCAGATACCATGCCAAACACCAAGGGAATGTGCAGGACAGGTTGGCAGGGAGAGACACAGCAGATGTATTTTGTATCCCTGAGAAAGAAAAAGGCTCTGCGCCCCCACCCCCATTGAATTCTGAACTTTTTCCAAGAACCAAGAATCCAAGAAAAGTAATCAAATTTGAGTCCATCACATCTTCAACAAAAGAAACAAGTCAAAACCTGGCCAATTACAATGTTGGCAGTTTTGGCGACCTCGGTGACCCCGGGGTACCCACTCTGAGGGGTGCAAGGGGTGTAACAGTATATGCCTACTACAATATGAAAAGATGTTTTTTGCAGTCTCTAGCCTTGCCTAGGGCCAGTCAAAACCCGGTGCAGAAGACGCGAAATGACTGTTCCCACCAGGCCAATGAAGGCCCTACCAGAGCAACTCAGAAATGTGCCCCACCCAAACCACCCATCCCCACCCACCAACCCACCCACCTTTTCTGGGCCATATGGCCTGTTGCGAAAGACCAAAGCCAGGCAGTGAGATTTGGGCATGAAATGCCTCAGTATCTCTCTCTCTCTCCCCCTCTGTGTGTGTGTGTCTGTCTGTCTGTCTGTCTGTCTGTGTGTCATTTGCAGCACATTCTGCACATCTGGTGTGCATCCAGCGTGAACACAAGGACACCATTGCTTGTGTGTGTGTGTGTGTGCACGCACTTTGTCTTGGATTTGCCATTTCCTTTGCTGTTATCTCTTGTTCCTTTTCCCCTTTCCCCTTGTTGTTTGCTCTGTTTCAGCCGTTGCCCAAGGCAATTCGTATTCTGCTGGTTGCTGGGGCCAACTCTAGATTTCAAGATGGGTCAAAATGCCACTGGGAGGGTGCTGCCTGATTTCCCATCCAAGTGGGGGTGGGGAGGTTCAGCAACGACTAGCTGGCGGTGGGTGCCATGTGGCTTTTTCTCTAGGATTCTGCGCATTTGAATTATCCGTACCATTGTAAAACCCGCTGTGCTTACCTCACAGACACTGCGCTAATGGGCCATGCCCAGAGGAGTTGCGGCCCAATGACGAAATTGCACCGTGTTCCCTTACTGCACTACGGAAAGGCGCACATGCCACATGCTCCTTTGACATTCTGTTTAGGGACTGGGGTTCTGACGAGAGTACCAGACACTTAGATAGGTTTCATGCTTCTGTTGTCGTTTTGGGGTTTCGGTTTGTTCATTTGTGTGTGTGCTGTATGGACACGATTTACACATGGTTCTCAGTTCTTGATGTAACACTGTTTGACCATCATACCAGGTGCGAACTCTGATTGATGCTCGTCGTTCTTGCTTATACTGTAGGTTTTCCACTGCATTCACATTACACAACTCTGTCACCATGGCGTGATCCAAACCCTTTCTCTGCTTTTATCCCAAAATCCTGCAAATCTTGAAGCTTATATGCCCAGGTTGCTTGCAGCATGGTAGCAGAAGTGCCATGGTTCCTTCCTCACGAGGTATGCGGCAGCGCAACAGCACCACCTCAAGCTGCTGCTGTCCCTCGGATGGGGCAACATTGGGGACAAAATCATGTGGGCATATACATCTCTTGTTATGAGATATGGAGGCGCATTGCGTGCAGTGTGCACAAAGTATGTACAACAACTACCCGAGCTGGACAGCACTGCTTTACTACCCCTAAGTACAACCTGTGTGCTGCAGATGTATGAGTTGTGTGTTGCTTCCCCCTCATTTTCGGTACATGTGTGTGTTGTTGTGCCCCTTTTTTGGAATGATGATCATCGAGCACTCAACGAGCAAACTGAAGCCGATGCATAGCCTCTCCCCACTATAGGCAAGAACCAGTTATGGTCTATTGTGCATTTGCAGGATGCGTTCAATGGGATTATTTCGGCTCAGAGTGTTCCATGGTACAGCCACATCAACTCGTTCCATGGATGCCTCATGGCCTAAAAAACCGCAATGCTGTATGGCAGGGAGTTATCAAGAAGGACTTTGGTGACGTGCGGATGTGTGTGATCTATACCGATGATATTATCATTGGCACACAAAATGAAGAAGGTGTGAGTGATCAGGTTTTCATTGTAGTGGGTGATGAATACTGAAAAACACCCTGCTTTGTCCCCAAGAACCCCCCCAAAACCCACAAAATGCACCAAAAGCCCCATGGCATAAAAGGTACCTAGAAAATCGCCCCAACAGGTGCCAAAAACCCCCAGGGCTGTTTTTTGGTACCGTACAAATTGCAATTTTTGCAAAAATACTTAAATCCCAGCACAAGGTGTTGTTTACCTCAAAGAAAAAAGTAAAAAGCAAAGGAGTGTTGAATTTTGGCTTCATGCCGTTTGCTAAAATGGGTCTGCAAAAAATTGCTCTTCTTTTTTTCTCCCCCCCCCCCCCCCGTTGGGAATGCCAAATCACGGGAGGGATGCTGTGTTTGCCCCACTGCTTGTTGCCCCCTGTTCCCTTTTTCCGTGTCCCATGCCCCAGTCTGCACCTTGTTTCATTTCCAGAGAATGTATCATGAATCAGCGACCAGGTATCAAGGCATCTGCTGTTGTCAGAATATTGGATATTTCAATTTGGACATTGATGTGCCCCAGAGCAGGTACAAGCGCTAGGTCTGTGTGGCTAGAGACCTTTGATTGTGAGATTATTGTAGATTTGAATTTGGATGTTGATGTTTCCCAAAGCACATAAAGTGGCTAGTAATTCTGCATTGTCAGATTATTGGTAATTTGAATTTCGTTTTTGATTGCCCCCAACCTAATTCGCTAGCAATATGTGGTGCTCTTGAGTGGTACACGGCGGGGAGAGGTAAAAAGGAGTAAACCAGCCGGTTGAGGGTTTCTCTTGGTGGAAAATAGGCCCACTCGCCCATACCAAGGTAAACATGACCGTCGGTGACTAGAGCAGCCTGTTTTGTTGGGAGGAGCAGTGTTGTGTTGTCCACTTGTGGCTTGACGCCCCCCAGCCCCAGCAGCCCCTCCCTAGAAAAGCCCTCCCCCACCGAGAACCCCCCCCCCCCCCCCCAGACCAACCAAGCCCCAAAAGGGCCCCGGTAGCAAGCGCAAGTTTTTCACATTGAGCAGCCCATTGTCGTCGGACCACACAGTCCCCCATGGAAAGGAAAAGGAGCAGAAGGGGAAGCACCAGCAGCAAAAGCGGCGTGATGAACCTTTTGCTTTGGAGGGGGATGCTGCATCTAACCTCTTACTTGGTGCAATCCGTTTTGTGCTTTACACCGATGGTATGTACCCGGGGTTGTGACCTCCGTTGTTGGGTGTGTATGTGTGTGTGTGTGTGTGTCGGGGGTGGGTGGAACACTGAGGGTAAAAGCAGATGTTTTTGGTTTAGAAGCATCTGCTGTATGTCTGTCATGCCGCAGCAGTGACCCATTGGGACTAGTAGAAGGCCGCCGCTGCTGCTAAGAAGCCCAAAAAGAAGCCCAACTCCAAACGAGATGCTGACCTGCCGGCTTAGCCGGCCCACAGCCCCGCAAAGCCTGACCCCAAGGATGAGGCTCGGCTACGGTTCAGGTGGTGAAAGTTAGGGGAACAGTATGATTTTCAATAGGAAGGCGCATGGGTGGTCCGTTTTTCTATTCCTCAGGCCAAATTGAAGACTGCATGGCGGAAGCTTTCTGTGTTCACGTTGGTTTTCTCTCGCAACAATCTACACTGCTCTCTTGCTCTGGACAGTGGTGTATTGCTGATTGTTGTATGGTTTTGCCAAATTTGGACTGCATTTGTGTGGGCATTTCTTGCTTTTCCACCAGGACCGAGCAGAATTTACAAATTGGTTTTTTTCGAAAAGCGTTTGGGCCGAATTACAAATTCTATTGATATGCAAAATTATGGATGATTTTTCGAACTGGTTTGTTCAAGAATTGGTACGCCCAAGTGATCTAAAGCAATTGCTTATTAGTGTTTGTATGTACTACGACTGCATTGTTAGAGTGCATTTGATGCATATTTGTATGCTTGTGCAAAAATGGACCCCAAACCAGGAGTCCATGGGACCCCAAATCGTTTGCAATTGCCCTAAAATGAGTGAACGACGATTTCTCAAAAAAGTTGGGTTAGAGGCCAAAAAATAAAACAGCCAAAGTCCAAATGTTTTTCAATTCGGAGTGCCAAACCAAGCTCGGAACAAATAGCTTCCGCGGCACAAAATTCCAAGAAGAAAGTAATTTTCTCCTATTGTGGTGGGTCACTGCAAATTTTTGCAAAAGTAAATTTCAAAATACTACGCGGATTTTATTTGTGCACAGCAAGGGGGCTTTGTTGCATACTTTGGGAACAATTAGGTGGGTCTTGTGGTACCATTAGAAAATATTGTAGCGCATTTCCACAGGATTCTCATTTTTGTAGCGCATTGTGCCATTAGTTTTATTTTAGGAGATTAGATTTGAAGTCAAAGTACAAAAATAGCCTTTGGATCTGCTTGCAGAAGTAAGGATGTTGAGGTTATTAGCAACAATGTACGAAGAAAGTTTCTGCAAGTAAAGGTGCTTTTTTGGTAAGCGCATATAAACACATTGGGCTACCTGCAACGTGAAGGATTTGGGATAACTGTGATTCTACGAAAATATAATTTCGAACAAGATCATTATACCATGCATAAAATGAAAAGCGAAAGGTTACATCAACAGCCGGCAAGAGGTGATTTACTCACCCCGTTTTCGAGGTTTTTTTGGACGTTGAATGCTGAACACTCTCAGTCCCACATTCGCTTCCAGTGAAAAGCCTCATGTGAAGCCGCACTAATGCTTGTTCAAATCCCCCCCGCAGGGGGCTGGCTTCTGTGGGGGTCGGGGTGTTGGGGGCCCCTGACCCCGCGCCAGAAGCAGTGACCAACTACTACGTTACGCCACCCCCCCCCCCTGGAAGACAGCCCTTCTCAAAACCCCGCAATGCAGCCCCTTAAAATGATCGCAATCGAATTCTAAGAATGCGACTTTTCTTCTTTTTGGCCGATGATGGTCGTTTTGGTGAATTAGGACCGTTTTAAGCAGTTTTTCGGGCAGTCTCCGAAAATTTGGGGCTGAATTCCGTATTGGCTTCTGCTTGCGAAGTTACATCATGTTGTAGCCCCTTAAAATGACCGGCTCGGGCCAAAACGTCAGAAAAGCAACCTCATTGGCCAAATCTGGTGCCGTTTCGATGATTTACGGTCAATTTTGAGCGTTTTTTGGCAGTTTTCTGCCATTTTTTTCGCCATATTTGGCATGTATACTTGCTGCCCATCTGGCAATCCTTTTCTGCCAATAGGGCAACCATATTGTGCAAAAAGCAGGAGGCAGTTCCCGCTAGGCTACGTTTTTGTGGGGCTTGGCCCACAAAAACGGAGCCTAGCGGCCGGCGCTGGCGCCGTTGCTCCCGTGTTTTCATGGTTTTCTCCTTCTCCGCCTTTGAATGGTCTTTTGCCTTTGTGTTCCTTGTCCTCCCCTTTCTCATCTGAACACCCGTGCGACCCCACCTCGTGCAACTTTCCCACACTTGTTCACCTCCCCCCCCATGGGGGGCTTTTAATTGGGGGGCCGGGGAATGGGGCCCCGCCCCCCTCTAAAAGCAGTCCTTATGCCATTATATACAGTCCGCGCGCCGAAACGAAACATACTTCAAAAGTCTACGATGCAGCCCCTCTAAATGACCGCCTCAGAGAGCTTATTCGCACTGTCATATTTGTTTTGATCAATCATGGCTTTTTTGCAAAGTTAGGACCTTTACAAGGTTTTAACTTCTTTAATAGCATCCACTAATTCCATGTAACCAAGGGATGCGATTGAAAGGTGCACCTGCGAAGTTGAGGTGCCGAACAACACTATATGTAAGCCACAGGCCTCAAATCCCAAAAAATCTATTTGCCATATTATTTATTTGCCCTGCACGCGTGCATTTCGCAGTCGCCGGCATTTGCGATCTTTCATTTTGACTGTTCAAAGTGAAATCGGGCTAAAGTGCAAAAAATTTCGATCTAAGACCAGTTTTGTAAATGACTTAAAAAATTTTAGTATTGCTGTATAGTTGAAAAACCGCCGTCATTTTGTTTTGGCACCGCTTTTCGATTTGACGGTTTTCAGCGCATACAGCCGCCTTTACTAGCTCAAAAATGAAAAAAATACACCCGAATCGACCGAAATTGCCCTTAATTTCGTCAAAATCCGATACAATAGGCCCGAGTTATGAATATGTCAATTTTATGCTATTTGCAACCTGTGTCGCTAATCTTGACAAATGCACCCTCCCTGTCTTTGCGCTGCTAGCTTAAACACAAGGCAAAGGAGTGTTTTTGCTCTTGTTTGTCACCGCTTGGCTCCACTTCCGACATAGAAAGGTGACCCGAAAACGGCTAAAAACGTAATAAGGCTTTTCTTTTGATGGTGCTTCGCACTAGCAAAGGAAAAGCAAGACCAAGCACGAAAGACGAAGGATTCATTTAATCCTACTTTTCCACACCCTCTACAACATATCATGTATCATTGCTTCATTGCAATTTCCTCAACATGCTCATCGTTGTTTGTTATAAATACCTGATCATGCATGTGCATATTGTGCAATTTGACTTCCACGTCCGACAAATACGTTTCAGAGGCGATCGCAGCCCGCACACTGCCCTTCCCCATCTCGTGGAGCCCCCCTCCGCTTGTTTGTTAAGAGATACAATTGAAACGACAAAGAGAGCAATGGATAGGATGAAGTGCAGCACCGCAATTTAAGAATTGCTAAGCAGCGCCGGGCGCCACACAATAGTAAGAAGATCAGAATATGTGAGCTTGCACTAATTATTGCATGCGCAAACGATTACGTCATTCCTTCAAACGCCCACCATGTGTAACATTGTAGGAAACTGTGGGATTCAACTGAGGGACCACTACTATGCCACAGAGCAATACAATTTTTTGTTCTCAATCTATCAACACGTCTTGCATTGCACCCTATAAAGTCACACCAAAACCCTCTACGTTGCCAATCGACCATATGTCATATTGTACAACCGCTTTGCAAGGTGTCAAGTGGCAACAATGGCACATATATACGTGTTGGTTGCAATGCTGGTGCACCGTGCTAGTTCTCTTGATTTGCTCCGGTGGGGATGTTTTTATGACTTTTAGAGGACAAAGTGGCCTTGTCCAAGTTCCATTTTGGGCATGGAGGTAGGAGAGGTGATCAAGCACAAGGAAAGAGCTGGTGGTGAAACATGTATGGTCTACAAGGCGAGCAAAAAAAATCAGCGAGGTGAGAGATAGTTGGATGGATCGCAAAATATATTCTGGCGGGAGGAGTGAGGATATGCGAGATACAGGTGCCGGGAGGCAGAACCGGAAAAGTGCATCATGGATGCAGAGTGGAAAGCTGATAGCGGAGAACATGGAAGGCATGTAGTGGATATGTGGGGTCTTAGCTTCAAAACTATCAAGATGATATCAATAAGGCATTCAGCTCAACTCAAGTTGGCAAGATTGCTTGGCGCTAAGGACATGTTCCAATTCAGCTGAATGAAGGCATCGTATTGTTGCCTTGTCTGTCGCTTTCCTGCTACATGATTGCGTCCCCGCATGTGTGGATGTGACAAGATTCATGTTTGCATGCATGTGTGTGTGTGTGTCTATGTGCGCGTGCGCATTTTTCGAAACACTAAGCGTAACGTGTATGGTGCAAGCGCTCGATAGGGAAAGTCTAAAAAACAATGCCGCATTGATTTGAACAACAGAAGGGCCTAGCTGTCTCTTCAGGTACACAATCTTACATGTTGCAAGCAGAGAACGACAAATCATAATCATGATCTAACATCTCTTTTTGTTTCCAATAGCTCAGGCCTTTGTCTCTGACTTGTTTTTGTCTGAGGTGCCACAGTCATGAGGGCTGCCGAAAGATGGTTGTTTTAAGCTGAATTTGCTCTTTGTGGCCAACGGTGTCCTCTTCTAGCGCTGCTTAGCACTCAAGATGAACATAGATTGCCATATTGCACAAGTCGTTGTCAGATTAACCTCGCAAGGGGAGCAGCTCTTGATTACCCGTTGGTAATTGCCATGCAGATACCATGAGGTGCCAAGGAGGACCAGGCATAAAAAAAGTTCTGTTTGCTCACCTTCTCTTGGTATGGACATTCAAAGTTTCTAGTCACAGAATTATTGCATTCTTGGTCGCAAACCATCAACCGCAGCAATTTCTTCGTGCATTGAAGCGGTAGTCTTTGGAGTATTTTTTCCACTTTTTTGTGCGTTTTCTGCACCATCCCAATTTTGCGGCCAATGATTTTTTGTCAAGTTGCTTACATTGCGTTGTTTTTGTGATTCGCTATCTGCGCCTTGCCACCCTTTTTTTTGGTAATGAGGCACAAAGCTTTTCTTTTTTTGGTCTTCAGCCAAACAAGCGGAGGGGGGCTCCACGAGATGGGGAAGGGCAGTGTGCGGGCTGCGATCGCCTCTGAAGGGTATCTGTCGGACGACGAATTCAGATTGCACGATATGCACGTGCATGATCAGGTATTTATAACAAAGAACGCTGAGCATGTTGAGGAAATTTCAATGAAGCAATGATACAGGATTTGTTGTGGAGGGTGTGGAAAAGTAAGGTTAAATGAATCCTTCGTCTTTCGTGCTTGGTCTTGCTTTTCCTTTGCTGGTGCGAAGCACCATCAAAACAAAAGCCTTATTACGTTTTTAACCATTTTCGGGTCAACTTTCTATGTCGGAAATGGAGCCGGGCGGTGACAAACAAACGGAAAAACACTCCTTTGCCTTATGTTTAAGCTAGCAGCGCAAGGACAGGGAGGGTGCATTGGGCAAGATTAGCGACACAGGATGCAAATAGCATATAATTGACATATTCCTAACTCGGGCCTATTGTATCGGATTGTGACGAAATTAAGGGCAATTTTGGTCAATTTGGGGGTGTTCTTTTCATTTTTGATATTAAAAAGGCGGCTGAGTGCGCTGAGAACTGTCAAATCGAAAAGCGGTGCTAAAACAAAATGACGGCGGTTTCTCAATTGGACAGCAAGAAGAGGCTTTTAGAATCGTACATAAATGTGGTCTTAGATCGAAATTTCGTGCATTGTAGCCCGATTTCACTTTGGACAGTCAAAATGAAAGATCGCAAATGCCGGCGACTGCAAGATGCAGCGTGCACAGCAAATAAATAATATGTCAAATAGATTTCTTGAGATTTGGGGCCTGTGGCTCATATATAGTGTTGTTCGGCACCTCAACTTTGCTAGTGCACCTTTAAATCGCATCCCTAACTTATATGGAATTAGTGGATGCTGGTAAAGAAGTTAAAACCTTGTAAAGGTCCTAACTTTGCAAAACAGCCATGATTGATCGAAACGAATATGACGGCGCAGATCAGCTCTTTGAGGCGGTCATTTAGAGGGGCTGCATCGTACACTTTTGGGATATGTTTGATTTCGGCGCGCGGATCGTGTATAATGGCATAAGGACTGCTTTTAGAGGGGGGCGGGGCCCCATTCCCCGGCCCCCCAATTAAAAGCCCCCCATGGGGGGGGAGGTGAACAAGCGGGGGGAAATTGCACGAGATGGGGTCGCACGGGTGCTCAGATGAGAACGGGGAGGACAAGGAGCACAAAGGCAAAAAGACCATTCAAAAGCGGAGAAGGAGAAAACCATGAAAATACGGGAGCAACGGCGCCAGCGCCGGCCGCTAGGCTTCGTTTTTGTGGGCCCAAGCCCCACAAAAACGTAGCCTAGCGGGAGCTGCCTCCTGCCTTTTGCACAATATGGTTGCCCTATTGGCAGAAAAGGGTTGCCAGATGGGCAGCAAGTATACATGCCAAATATGGCAAAAAACTGCCAAAAAACGCACAAAATTGACCGTAAATCGTCAAAACGGCACCAGATTGGGCCAATGAGGTTGCTTTTCTGACATTTTGGCCCGAGCTGGTCATTTTAAGGGGCTACAATATGATGTAACTTCGCAAGCAAGAGCCAATTGGGAATTCAGCCCCATATTTCCGGAGACTGCCCGAAAAACTGCTTCAAACAGTCCTAATTCACCAAAACGACCATCGTCGGCCAAAAAGAAGAAAAGTCGCGTTCTTAGAATTTGATTGCGATCATTTTAAGGGGCTGCATTGCAGGGTTTTGAGAAGGGCTGTCTTCCAGGGGGGGGGGGTCGCGTAACGTAGTAGTTGGTCACTGCTTCTGGCGCGGGGTCAGGGGCCCCCAACACCCCGACCCCCACAGAAGCCAGCCCCCTGCGGGGGAGAATTGAACAAGCCCATATTCTTTTGGTCTTCGATATGAGACCACCCCCAAAACGTGGGATGAGACTACTCCGAAACCTTGGGTCGCTTTATGGCCCATTCTTTAACAGATTGAGACCGCCCTTTTGCAGGAATGCAACAAGCTTTTTCGGGGATAACAACCACCTCTATGCGTGAACAAAAGCACCCCCCTTGTTAGCACATGTCCCTTCGGGGTGATGAAACCACCCTTTGGTGGTCTGATGCCACCAAAGGAACAAATGACGAAACACGGCGGAAAAGGGTAGTGCATATAGAAAGTGCAGGAATAGCAACCCCTTACCATGGTTGAAAATGAATCCAAGACCCCATTTTCTAAAACTATCATTGCCTAGGTGGGGCATCCTACAATGCATGTACAGAGAGCAAAATGCAATAGGACACTGCAATGAGAAAGTTAAAACAGGCTTCCATTGTTGAAGCGTTGATGATATTGTTTGTTTTGTGCCTCTGCTTGCTCCTGCTGCTTCTTGATGTAGCTCAGGTTTTCTAAATGCCAATGTTTTGATGAAATAAGGCCAAAGCTCCCAAGTATGCACAGCGCAAGAAGAGGAAATTCAGCATTAAATCTACAACATGAAGGCCTGCAGTCAATGGAGAAAAGATAGACAATGTATCCACAATAGAACGCACAATAACTACAGATTTAGGAAAAGATAGTTAGAAAATATCCTACAATCATGGAAAAACTGCCCACATGCGCACTCTCTCTTTTAAAGTGCCATCTAGAGATGTGCACTCTTTGTTTTGGGTCCCACAGGTGCTGAGGTGGCATGGCTTGTTGCGCTGAGGTCACTGCCATGACACATGGCATCTTCGTACTTAGCTAGGCTGACTTGGAATTGAACCCAGGACCTCCCAAAAAGAGGTGCCCCCGCCCCCTGGGGTGCAGACCACTAGGATAGCTAAGCATTCATGAGAAAATATAGAAAGTTGTATAGGCTCTGGATCAATAAAAGAGCCTTAGTCAGTCCAAGAAATGGTGTTTAAGTCCAATCAGCTGGGGGGTCAGGGGTCCAGACAATATCTATAGTTTAGTGCTTGAGTTTATAGTTCAAAATGCTTTGTCACCCCTTTTTGGATAGGCCAATAGGAAGATAAAAATGTGGTATGCCTCTGGGCATCTCCAAAACAACTAAGGCTTACCTTTTGACATGGAAATACACTTTTTCTTACTCTCCCCTTTTGCTGTGGTGGCCACCGATGACGCATTTCAAGGAAAAAAGGGTATTTTTCTTGACCTTCCCATGGTTCTAGCATCTTTTTAGAATTACCTATAACTTCCCTAACACTGAAAAGAGGGGGCTGCCTCAGGCCGATCGCTAGTTTTTGCCTTGTCGAAAAAAACTCCTACAGCCCCCAATGCGCTCAGAGGTGTCACTTGGCCGGCTGTGGCTTCGTAGGGGGTTAGAATGGGGAAGGCATGCAAAGTCATGTGCTCATGCATCCCTTGTAATGGGATTGCCACTGGCAGTGCTGGCGTGCACGCGCTGAACATCGCGAGATGAGATTACAGATCACGCAGCGCGCGCACAGTGTCGCGTAGGAAAAGTGCCAGATCATGTCGCAAAGGGCACTGCAGGCAATATTAGAATGCGATGTTGCACATGACAATTAAGTATTAAAATTTCATTTTTTTTAATTGTTATGTATCCATTTTCATGTTTGCACAGAACTGCAGTTGTAACATGTAGTGATCGTGAACGAATTGATGCAGTTCTGTGCGTACCTTGGGTATCTGGGGAAATCAGCACAGTGTTCACTGTCGCGGAGAAAATAGACCTCTAGGAGTTCAAGATCATTGAAAAACTGCAGTCGATTACCGTGTTTTCAGTGAACATCAAGAGCGCTGGTTGATTCTTTCCTTGAGACCGTCTTTGTAAACTCCGCTTCTCAGGACAAGGGCTGTAGCGGCGTGCTATGCCTTGCACGGACTGTGAGGAATGCAAGTGTGGTGGCGCGGGACGTCTTCGCGGTGAGCGTGAGGAGCTGCGCCAAGAAAACAAGAATTTACAAGAGGAGATTGAGGAGTTGGAAAAGACTTTGCGGCGCGTGAGACGAGAACGCGACGACGCGGTGACCGAAGAGAAGAGTTTGCGCGCCGCCATTGCAGCTGGGAAACCACCGTCTCAGCGTACGGGGCCAAAGAAGACTCACAGAGGTACAAGGTCGGCGAAGAAAGCAGATTAGTTGTGCGAAGCGTGAGGCTTTCGTGCTGACCATTCACGATGGAGCAGCACTACTGAAGGGAGTTTTAAAGGAGCGCGGGCAGCGCTCAGTGGCGAACAAGAAGTGCGCGCAGCGCTTGGTGTGGGCAAGGAGTGCGCGTAGCTCTCAGAGGAGAGCAAGGAGATGGTTAAATAAGCCTTTGTTTGTCTGTAGGCGCTTCTTGGCGCGCCTGCATGCTTAGCAGCTGTGAAATTTCTTTTGGAACTGATATGAATTGTTTATATTATTGAACTGTAAGGGTGAACGGAGTGCGAAGCACGCCTCCGTGTTTGTTTGTCTTTGCCGGCAGCGTGTTGAGTGTGTCTGTGCGAGAGAGCAAGCGTGTGCGAGTATGAGCGTGAGCCTACAGTGCTAGTGCGACAAGCGTGTGTGCGAACAAAGCGAGTGGTTGCCTGCGACTGTGCGCGTGCAGCAGCCTGCTGCAGTGGTGAGTGTGTGCGCTGGCGCCTTGTGCATGCGCGCTGCTGTTTGGTTCGGCCTGCGTGTTGTTGGCCTTCGCGTGTGTGCGCGTCCGCCGGCTCGCCTGCACTGGCTGCAGCGAAGGTGCTTACATGAAAAGATTTACGACAATTTTGTATGTTTATTGTGTTTGTTAGTATGCAACAGCTGTGTAGACCTGCAGGCAGCGGATGCTCATTCAAATGAGCAGATGACAAAATTTGCTAGGACAGCCAAGCCAGTTTGGGGCTCTGCAACACTTTTGAAGGTGCTGCATAGCCATATGGAGGTATGGGCTTGGGTTGGTTTGCCTGTGCGAGGCAACGTGTTGGCTCTGTGATGAGCAGTCTTTTCTTGGCTATTTGACTTGTACAGCTCACAGTCTTTGCACCAGCACGTACACTGATGTACATTGTTGTGCACGGCACAAACGCAGCCTTGCTGTGCACGTGCGAACTGAGGTAGACAAACGACACCGTTTGTTTTTGTGTCTTGTTGTTGTCCACTCAGTGTTCGACAGCATTCTTGCGTGTGTCCAAAACTGCAGGTTTTGAGAAACATGCAGGATTTTCCCCTAGGTTGGGAAACTTTTGCAGGTTTTTCGAAATGGTGACAGTTTTTCACACAAAAGCAGCATGGTTTTTCATTATTTTATCAGACAAGTTCAAGTAGAACTCTTGTTTTTTTATATAGTGTGAACCAGCTTAGCAGGGGAGTGTTCACCACACCCCCTGATATGGAATGGGGTTTTGGAGCTTTAGGCATTTCAGGCTTTCCCCAACCCAACATAAAAAGCCTAATTAGTATCGGCACACTTTCTGAATGTCTATTTTGTAGGCATTTTAGAAAAAGAAGCCAGTGACAACCCCACTATTGGGTTATCAGTCCAGCCCTGCCTCTGACTTTCAGAGGTATGGCTGAACTTAGCAGGGGAGTGTAATGGGATTGCCACTGGCAGTGCTGGCGTGCACGCGCTGAACATCGCGAGATCAGATTACAGATCACGCAGCACGCGCACAGTGTCGCGTAGGAAAAGTGCCAGATCATGTCGCAAAGGGCACTGCAGGCAATATTAAAATGCGATGTTGCACATGACAATTAAGTATTAAAATTTCATTGTTTTTAATTGTTATGTATCCATTTTCATGTTTGCACAGAACTGCAGTTGTAACATGTAGTGATCGTGAACGAATTGATGCACTTCTGTGCGTACCTTGGGTATCTGGGGAAATCAGCACGGTGTTCACTGTCGCGGAGAAAATAGACCTCTAGGAGTTCAAGATCATTACATCCCCCCCTCCGAATGGCAAAACGCAAATCCCAACGCAGGATTCGGTCAGGGCACGCTGTCTGGGTCGCTGCGGTACCTGCAGGCTGTACTTGTCCTGTCTTTTTGGCGAGGGGGCAGCGTTCAAATGTTTTGCCCCTCAATCCGGTCTTGGGATTCGGGACAGTGGTCCTTGAGGCAGTGGTTCGGCCAGAACATGCCCTACTGTAGTCACTCAGGGATATTTGAAAAGAAAAGATGCAAGGGATGAGGGCCTGATTTATGCGCAACGTTCGACAATACACCTACATCCGTCCAATGACGGCCTAGAATTTTTTTTGAGGGTACACAGTTGTCCAGAATCTCCATGTGCATTAAATGCACATTTTTACGCATTTTTTTTTCATCACAAGAATTTTCAAATCCCTGGATTCATACCAAGAGAAAAGCGGCGCGCAGGGGCGCGTCCTAATTCACCGCCGGAAAAGCCAGAGAAAATGAGATTATAACAGTATGTCACGTAATAATCAAGCAATGACAAGACAAACATTTAATCATAAAGGTAGAGATTCCACCCATGCCTATAGCAAAATTCAAGAAAGAAGAATTCCAAAATTCAAAGAGATTTCAAACGAAAAGATACAAACATACAGGTTGTTATTGCTTCGCATGCAGCATACACCTTGCTTGTCTCGTGTTACCGTTGACGAGCCGTGTAGCAGCGCAACCATAGAGCAGAGGGATTGATTACCAAAGTGCAAGATGATTACAGGGGAGATTGGGGCAAAACAGATGGCCTTCGGCCAGGGAGTGGTTGTCACGGGGGGCTACCGGCCTTGCCCTGCGATGCAATGCGGGGCAACCGTGAAAACTGATCTTACACACCAACGTCCCCTTTTCTGTTGCACTGATTAGCACAGACACATGTGTGCATACACGCTTTGCTTCGTTGGTGTTCCGTTTTCACGCGCTCCCTTGGGGTATGGATGGAGTGTGATTGGATTGTTAAAAATAGGAGACTGTCCCACTCGTGCATACTTGTGCATGCATATGACGCATTAAAGGATAGGCCACGTGAAGTGCGCTCGGTATGACCCTTGTTTAGGTTACCCAAGGGCTCCGCCGTACGTTCTATAAGAGAACGGGCGGAGTACCTTAGGCTTGCTTGCTTGATAGGGCTGCTTTCAGACGGTGTAATATTTTCGTGTCGGATTCCCGTATAATACGGCGAGGCAGGTTAGGTTCCTCAACTGAAGCAGTCCTGCATTTGTCTTTGTTCTGAGGTGGGCAAGGTCAGGGTAATTGGTTCAGCAGCAATTTTTTTCTCCCCAGGTAAAACGGGCGCTGATCACACCACAACAACTTCCCTTTCTGCCTGCGCCAGCCTGTCTATGGCGTCAAGACAACATGCTCACACGTTTTGCACACAAACAGAGCACTCCTTCCCCCCAAGCTCTAGCAGGGAAACGTGTTGTGACGTCCCTGTTGGGCCACAACAGCTTAGTAGTGCTGTGTTCTCTTGCATTCTGACAAGAGGGCCACTAGGGTCGGTGAATTCTTCATGAACAATACCAAGTAGCGTGTGAGTGTAGGAGTGGTAGGCCTGGGTGAGGGCCGGAGCACAGCGGTGTTCGCTCATCCTTCCAAGGCTGGTGCCACTGTAGTGGGTGTAGGACCTGTAGTGAGTTTGTGAATGTCCCGCCTGTTTCCTGAAATATTATCAGGGTTTTTGGTGGGCAGTGGCAGTGGTAGTCCAGGTTTTGGCCGTCTAGCAAACAGGTGTTTTAATCCCTCGTAGCTTTTGGCCACCCCTTTCCTGTAGTAGGTAGGTTGGTAAGCAAAACCAATACGTTGGCGTTAAGGTTGGGTATTCCCCCAAGGATTTTTGGTGCCAGCACGGAAACTGGGCACCTAGGGGCTCAGAGACCTGGGGTGTACCCCATGGCACCGTGTAAAGACATCCGCCCGGCTTAGCAAGTGTGCAGACTTGGGTATAATTGGGACACCATTTCTGCAGCTTGCTTATAGGTCCTCGGGCTCAGTCCACTCACACATACATAGGCAGGTATAGGAAGGGTTCAATCCCTAGGCTTCTTCTGAGAGGCAAGCGTTTCAGCGAGCCTCAGAAACTCTCCTAGGTTGTTCTGGGACAAGTAGTCTACCAGAACAGAATTTAGACATCCCTCAGGAAGCACGAAGGCAGAAAAGGGCTCCCAGTTAGCTTCCTTAACTGCAAAGCCTTCCCAGAGGGTGAGGAATCACCACCCTTGGCGGTAGCGGTGTCGGATAACCAACTTCACGAGGTAGAAGGCTTCCTTGGCCATCTCCTCGGCATGTCGGGGAGTTCTCCTTTCACTTCCATAGGGCTGGCAGCGCCCTGTAATTCCAAAGCGGCGATCTCCTGGTCGTTCAGTTCCCATTCTTCCCCAAAGAGGTCCTCTGGGTCGTAGTAGCGTTTCAGCTGTTGAGCTGCGCACACCAGGGTCCCCCCTAGTCGAGGGGAACACCGCACAGTGATACGTTGACCATCCACAGACAGGATCTTGTAGGGCCCAAAGTAGGGGTCATCGCTGGTAGAGCGTGTCCAGACGGGTAGCCGACTGTGGTGCACGAGCACCCAGTCTCCCTCTTTATACGAGGCAGGCACTCGGTGCTTGTTCTTCTTGTTCCACTCTCGCTTCCTCACTCTCTGGAGCATAGCCTTGGCCTTGTCCACCTTGTCTTGTTGCTCCTTCACCCATTTCCCCACCGTAGAGTAGGAATCCTCAGGATAGGCAGCTTGTAAGAACCACACCGGGCGTCGCATGAACAGCTCATGGGGCGAATAGCCAGTTGCGGAACTCTCTAGGGAGTTCATCATCAGGGATATGACGGTGAGTAGTCTCACCCAGTCTTTGGTGCGCTCAGTCGTGCACCATATCCTCACATTCACTTTGGAAACTCGAATCTGTCGCTCACATAGGGGGTTACTCGTATGAGTATAGGGAATCCCCGTTGACACCTGGACATTCGGGTACCTCAGGACTCTCTTGTACCAGCCAGTGTCAGAGCGTACTCGAACGTCCTCGTCGGAGTTATTTTCTTTGGGTGCCCCATGGACACAGAACCACTCTTCAAGGAGTATCTTGATGGTCTCCTCCCCGGTGATGCGTTTAGTGCATGGGAACACTCTGGTAAACCTGGTCAACCCACAGGTTAGCACCAGGGCAAAGTCATAGCCCCCGAACTTAGGCATCTCCGTGTAGTCCACATAGAGTACACTGTTGGCACAGTGTGGGTTAGGTAGGGTCGAATAGAGACCTCTGTCTCTGATATCCCAGGTTTGCAGGACCGACACGGGCACTTGTCCACGATGGGCTAGATGGTTTTCCGCAGCTGGTCGTCACCCCACGTAGAGTGCAACCACTTCTTGAATAGCTTCAAGGTACGGTCATCCCCAACATGACGCGTGGACTCATGCGTCCACTTGAGGAGTGCCGGAATACGGTCGCTAGGCACGACTATCCGGTCCTTATGCCAGAGGTAGGTCTTGTCCCGTTTCCATTGCTCCTGGTTGACCAGGACGGGTTCCAAACGCTTCTCAAGGCGTTTGTAGATGTCCCCAAACTTCTTCAGGTACAGGACTTGTTGGAGTACATCTAGAGGTTTGATCATGGTCATCTTGAGGTCCAGATGTACGTCCATACGGCTGAACGCCTCCTTGGCCAGCTCCTCAGCACCGGCACCAATCATGTCGTCAAAGTTGTTGCGGCTGATGGAGTCCGCACACCTGTTCTTGACGCCCTGGATGTGATTTACTGAGAGCCGTAGCTGGCTCAAGTAGGTCCACCAGCGTCTGAGCTTAGCCTTCTCAGGTGGGGACCCCTTTTGGAAGGTACGAACCGTTTCTTGGTGACATAGCCAAACCACAGGGTTGCTCCCCAACAGGTGGGACTGAGAGGATAGCACCAGCATACCCGGGAGCAGTTCTTGCTCATAGGTAGAGTAGTTACCCCTGGCCTGGTTCCATTTCCAGTTCCAATGGCCAAGGGCAACGGGGACCCATTTGTCGTCAGGGTAGCTGTGCTTGAGATCATCGTCTCGGTTCAGTCCATCAGTCCCCCATTGGGAAATGGCCGAGTCCAACTCCTCCTTCTCTATTGCTTGCCACTGAAACAACGTTCCACCTCCGCGCACATTGCTTTTGTGGTTTGTTTCTTGGGAACTCTCTTGTACTCCCGTTCCTCTTGTTTCTCGAAAATTCAAAATCCCAAATTGACAAACCTCACAGGATCTTGAGACGGGGCACCAATACATAGACACTTCACAAAATGGAAGACAAAAACCCTGTCCAGAGATCGAAGTATCATACAGCACTTCATTCACACAACTTGCATTCGATGCTTCTTAAGTATTCACAGCCTGCAGTGCGATTGCGACTGCGACTCGCGCGCTCGCTGCGCTGCTGCTGTTCGAAGCCATAACATTGCTGGCGTCAGTCACCAAGATAATTTCTCCTTGTGCCCTAGGCACGCCCAAGCACTTAGTGTTAGCTACTTTGTCCTTGAGCTGTTCAAACACTTGTTGCTCTTGAGGGTCCCAGCGCCAGGTAGTACTCTTCTTGATGAGGTCCGTTAGGATGGCGCTGGTGTAGGTGAAATTCTTGATGTAGCGGCGGTAGAAATTGCAAGCCCCAATAAAGTGGAGTCCTTTCTTGGGGTCCTCATGTCGTACCTTAGCATCCATCAGGGGTTGGGCCTTAGAGGCCGCAGTGGTCCACCACCCATAGCCAATGTCAAACCCCAGGTACTGCATAGTCAGTAAGAAAAAGTCACTGCCATGTCCTTCTTGGAGATCTGGATCCACGCCAAGCCCCCTTAAAACCCTTTTGTTGATGCTAAGACTTAATTAAGCATTTTTCCTTCTCTTTCTGAGCTTAAAGTACACTTTCTCAAAGTAACTAGGGTTATAACCCTAGCTGCCCATGCAGTTCACCCCTACCACTCAACTGAGCGGAGGTATCTTCCTTCATGGGGGTTATACCGAAACAAAGGAGGCACTTCATGCCTAAGGCCCTGGAGGTTAAGCCTAGTGGTCCCCCACCCCAAGACCCCTATACTCAACTGTTTCTACCACTTATTGCGTTTCTGATGCGTTCACGTGGGGGGGCCTGGCCACGGGACGCTGCGGTGGACACGCACAAGCAAGCAGGCAGGCAAAGCACTGCACTCACAAGGGCATCAATACGCTCGTGTCATGTGACAAAGCGTTTCAGGATCCTTGCCACTCTGAAACAAGGGAACAAAAGTATGTACAGAAACACATCAGGATATGTACACATGGGGTTACGACTGGACTGGGGTAAGGGCATCACGGGACAATAGACACTCAGTCCCAACTCATATCCCAATCCCAGGTCCGACCCTCTCAATGGCTGGCAGGGGCGGGGGCTCAAACACAACCCATGCACTGCTCAGTCCGGACCCTGATACTCTGCCAATGGGGGAGGGCGTCCCGCCCAGCCGGAGGCGAGTTCCTGGGAACCAAGGGGCTCCAGGGCCAACCCACAGTGGCCCCCTATGCTCCCTTAATGGCAGACCCCAACTCCCCTCTAAGCCAGAGATGAGGCCCTGCCATTATCCCCTAGGAGTTGGTAGCTGAAAATGGGCTGTTTCAGCCCAAACTGATTAGCGCGAAAACCTCCAAAATTGACCCCTCGTCTGGACCCGCCAGAGGTAAGGACGAGACAACTGAACTTATACTTTTCAAGTATGAAATCTCTGGAGCCCTCATCCAACCTGGCTCCCTCTGAGTCCCGGCATCAGGGCGCCACGGCTTCGCCATGTGGGGTCATGATGCCAAAATCATCAAAATTGGAGTCATTCCCACGGGTGGCTCGCCCGGCCAGGGCAAGACCAATCGCTCACAGGATAGGAGGCAGGACCTAGGACCTATATCTAAGTGCATCACTTCAAATTACGTCCGAGATCTTCATGGGCAAAGAGATATAGGGGCGCCAATTGACCACACGGGGGGGGGGGGTGAAATTGGGGTTCCAAAAGGGGCCATTTTGGTTACCAAAAATGAGCCGAAATCGAAGGTATCCCCGATGATATATCTCCACGCCGGCTTCAAGATCGGACCCGCCGCTCCACATGCGATCCACCGGGAGGTCCAATGGAGACTCCCATGCACTTGGCTGTCAAAGATCTCCATGCCACTCGGCGTGGTGACAGTCCAAACTGGGTCCACAACTGACAAAATGGCAAAATCGGCCGTCTCTGGCGACCGTCCAGGGTAGGAAACCTTGGCGATCTCGTCGCGCCAAGTCTTGATTCACAACCCCTGATATCCCCTATGGTCCCATGCCTTGGGATTTGGCTTGCTGTCACACTGCCTGCTTACTGTTCACCGAGGGGATGACCACACGGATGGGGCAGAAAGCAGCATGCGGTGCGAAGGGGGGGGGGGTCATGGATCGCACCAAAGGTTGAATAACTCCGGATGGGCAGAAGGGGCAAACACGAAACTCAATGGTGTTCAACCCTTGGTAATATACTACAATAATTGGCACTCCCTTCTGGCTAGGTCACCTGCCCCATGGAGATATTGCAGTTCTAATATGGCATACAATGGCAAAAGCAGCGAAATTTGGCCAAAATGGCCCGCACTCGTGATTCCATATCTCCATGGCCACGGCGAGGATCCATCCAACCAAAGATGCTATGGATGCATGGGACTTAGGTCCCAATATATGCCACTTGCCTACCCTCAGAGTCGCCTTTAGCTATTTTCCCCCTTGGAGGCAAAGTGACACACAAATGGGGCAGAATGGCAACATACCCCAAATTGGGTGACTCACAACTCTCCCTTCAAGAGGAGAGGCCACATGGGGTTCGATGCGGGTTTATGTGCCCTCTCCGAATCGCCCTTACCCTTGGTCAAGTGGCGCACGCAACTTCGGGCCGAACATTAAGGGGGAGACGGGGTTTGTGGCCATTCCGAGCAAAACGGCCAAAATTCACCCAAAAGTGGTCACTCGAAAAATCGTATCTCCGTATCACAAGAGAAGTGAGCCTCGGGCTTTTGCATGGATGCAAACCGAAGCTTTGCTTCCTTTTTGCAATAAGGGTTGGGGTTCAAAGCATAATGGAAGCATTTTTAATACCCCAATCCTTGAAGCACACTATTTATGGGAGAAAGTGCATATATTGAAGCGGTACCCAGAACCCCATGGCTAGGTTACGGCATACAACCGGTCTCCGGGCCACTAACCCCAAGTACGGAAGGGAAGACCGGTCTCCGGTCCACTAACCCCATGTACGGAAGGCGCCCGTTGACGCCCGGTGCGAGCCCGGCGGGAGCGTGTTCCGTGCCGTAAAGCCCCGCATCGGCAACCGATGCACCGCCAGCGGAGATTTATATATCAGAATATCAGGAATCAACAGGGTTTTATTTTCATATTGTTTCCGTCACTTTTTACGCTTCCGTTCTGATATTCACTGTTTTGACTGCTGGCGGTTGGATCGCAACTTTACCGTAACCGCCAGTTTAACTGTTAATAATGGAAATGTTAACGCTATCCCTGACGAAGGCTCTAAAGTCTTCAGGAATTGCGTTGATGCATCCGCAATTTTCACATTCTACACTCGCAACCTTAATCCGAATTTTTCAGGATGTCGAAATCGGATTTTCGACTTCGACATCCCCGCACTTGATTTGACCTCTTTCGAGTGGACCTACGTGCTTCCCTATGCACGAATCAACTTTCCTTTTATCCTGCCCTCCATTTGTCTTAAAGATATGGGCAAAACAAAGTTGATTCGTGAGGCCACTTGTGAAGGTCATATCTCGTGTTGCTTGCGAGGAATGACAATAAGGAAACGTGGGATGTATTCACAATACTCCCGACGTAATTTAGTAAGCAGTATATGCCTTGCGTCTCCACACGTGCGCGCTAGTGTAATGGATCATGGTCAAGAGGGTAGAGTTTGCGTTATAACTCTTTGGCCATGATATTGCGTGCGTTAAGATAACCTTCGAGTGTAGCGCGCGAGTGTTGGTGTTGCATAGGAACTCTCCTTGAGTTCCTATGAGCGATTGACACAAGGTTATGCCCTTGGAGGGGCATGGCATATCGTGGGGGGAGCTACCTTTTTGGGCAATATGGAGTATGTGCCTTGTGTTGTGTTGCGTGCCCATTTGGCGGGTCCATCGCTCCAAGCCAAACCCGCCAATGGATCTCATATCGTGCAAGCTCCTTCTCCATACTCCCTACGATCTATTGCAAGCCTAACCTTCGTGAAGGGAAGCTTGTGTGGTGATCCCGAAGCGATGCGTTGGCAGCAAGGTGTGTGTTTTGCAATTTTCCATAATTTCATGTGCCCACTTGGGAAGTAGCGCCCGTGACCTTTCAAAGCGCCCCAAGTGGAGCACATATGTGGAATCGAAGGTCATTGGTGTCAAGTCATTGTATTTAGAAGGATTAATTGATTGCACGGTCCAAGCCGAAGATATTATAATATAATTGTGCACCTTTCAATGCACTTTTGTGTGTCTTTGTGCCAATTTTGCCGTTTTTGGCCCGTCATGATGTCAAGTGGCGACCGTGTATCTCAACGTTGCGTTCAATTGACATCATGACCCAAGTATGTTATGAGGGTACATACTTCGGTGCCCAACATATCTTGGACCCGGCGAATAACTCCTCTTAGGCTTGGCATACCGTGGCCGCCATGTTGGCGATTTGGGACTATCCCAAATCATGGGCTCACTTGGCGACCCTGCCATTCCCAATACCAGAGAAGTTGGGCGACGCCCAAAAGATACGTTGGACACATATGACTTGATATCAATCCTATGGCACACTCCGGTCCGAGTCGGGCATGTGCCTCATTTGCCCCAACCATGAGTGTGCGCATTTTTGGCCATTTTGAGCAATTTTCCACTTTTGCTGCCCGCCGTGCACTATGTTGAGCCCACCCGTGCACGCCGGACGCATGGACCAATGGACCATATATGACATGGGTGTTATGTATATTGGTCCCCATGGTTCACACACCACGTGGGCGAGGCGGAGCAACCTTCGTTAAGGCGCTAGCCCAAAGTGAGTGTGGGCAATTTTGCCATTTTGGCATTTGTGGACCCAATTGGGATCGTCACCACGCCAAGTGGCATGGAGATTTTTGAGAGCCAAGGGCATGGGAGTCTCCGTTGGACTCCCGGTAGATCGCGTATGGAATGGCGGATCCGATCTCCAAGCCGGCGTGGAGATATACTATTGGGAGCACACCGAATGTTGGCTCATTTCAAGCAGCCAAAATGACCCCATTTTGGGACCCCAATTTCCCCCTTCCGTGTGGTCAATTGGCGGCCCCATTTCTCTATGCCCACAGGGAACCCGGACCTAATTCCAAGTTGTACACTCAGATAGAAGTCCTAGGTCCTGCCTCCTAACCTGTGGGCCATTGGCCTCGCCCTGGCCGGGCGAGCCACGCGTGGGAATGACGCCAATTTTGGTGATTTAGGCATCATGACCCCACTTGACGAATCCGTGTTGCCCTGATGCCGGGACCTCAGAGGGAACCAGGTTGGGTGAGGGCTCCAGGGAGTTCGTACTCGAAGGGCATAGGGTCAGTTGCCTCGTCCCTACCTCTGGCGGGTCCGGACGAGGGGTCAATTTTGGAGATTTTGGCGTTAATTTCAGTTTGGGCTGAAACAGCCCATTTTCAGCTACCAACTCCTGAGGGATAATGGCGGGGCCATATCTCTGGCTCAGAGGAAAGTTGGGACCTGCCGTCCAGGGAGCATGGGAAGCCACTGTCAGTTGGCCCTGGAGCCACTCGGTTCCCAGGAACTCGCCTGTGGCTGGGCGGGACACCCCCCCTATTGGCAGGGTTTCAGGGTCCGGACTGAGCAGGGCATGGGTTGTGTTTGAGCCCCCGCCCCCACCAGCCACTGAGAGGGTCGGACCTGGGATTAGGATATGAGTTGGGACTGAGTGTCTATTGTCCTGTAATGCCCTTACCCCAGTCCAGTCTTAACCCCATGTGTACATATCCTGATGCTTTGCTGTACATACTTTGTTCCCTTGTTGCAAAGTGGCAAGGATCCTGAAACGCTTTGTCACATGACACGAGCGTATTGATGCCCTTGTGAGCGTAGTGCTTTGCCTGCCTGCTCACTTGTGTGTGTCACCGCAGCGTCCCGTGGCCGGCCCCCCACTGGAACGCGGCAAAAGCGTTTCACCACCGCGGGGTTACCCAGCCCTCGCGTGCCACTCGGGGCCACCAACCCCGAGCAGTGCGGCGCAGCTCGCAGCTCGCAGCGCAGCGCAGCGGCTCGCAGCGCAGCGCAGCGGCTCGCAGCGCCACCCAGCGACAGCGCCGGGTTCGTCACGGAGCCAGCAGCGCCGTCCAGAGCATCACCCTGACCGCGCCGCGACCGTGAAGGAAGTGGACAGACCAGGACTCCTTCATCAGCGAGTCCCATCGGCCGACCAGCAAGGCCGCGTCAACCACCTCCACAACCACCGGCTGACCAGCACCAGCCGCACACCCAGTCCAGTGCTGCATCACCCGCCTCAACAAACACCACCAGAACCAGTTCGTTGAGCGCAACGAGTGACCACCAAGGACCTCAAGATCAACTGCGCCCCCCGCTGCCATGGTAAACTGGCAGGAAGCGGGCAGGACGTGGCCGCGGCCCCACCCCCATGCGGCACGCCTGCTGCGTGGGTTGGTTTGGGACCAGCACTACCGCCACAGCCACCCCCAGTGCGAAGGCGGCATGCCCGGGAGCTTCGAGCTCCGCGAGGACATGGGGGAGGACCGCCTGCGGGCAGTGGAGGAGTGGCTGCGGACGGAAGGGTACGAGTACCGCTTCCGCCGCAAGCGCTGGAGGACCTGGACCCGGCCGGACAGGCCCGGCGAAGGGCTGCGCCCCGACGGGATTGAGGAGGACGAGGACTCCAACGAGTACCCGTCGGGCGCCTCGATCAATGTCTCCATCTGGGACATGATCGAAAAGAACTTCCCGGAACCGGGGAGCGAGCGCAGGCTGCAGGGCAGCAGCAGCGCCTCTCCGGGGAAGGAGAAGCGGTCCGCCGGGGACAGGAAGCGGGACCGGAAGTGGCGGGAGTACCAGGAGTCCCTGGCCGCCGAAGCCGCCCAAGGCGCCAAGGGCCGAACCCCAGCCCCCAGTCCCCAACGGGCCAATGGTGGTCATCACCCCGGCCACGCCACCCTCGGCGACTTCATCCAAGTCGCCAGGCAGACCAAGGCCAAGCCCCGTCCGCTGCTCCTGAGGCCCCAGCAGGCCCCAGCAGGCCCCAGCAGCGACGTGGAGTCGGCCCACCGCGGGAGGATGCCGGCCGACCAGGCCAGCTCCAGCAGCAGCGTCGCTCCCGACAGGGACGTGGCGCGCGCCTGTGAGCGCGCCTGTGGGGTGCCCTGCAACCTTCGGTTGCCCGGCAACGGGCCAGGCAGCACAGCGCTGCCGTGGAGGGCGCCGTCGGCATCGCCCAGGAGGAGGCTGCAGAGTGGGCGCATGGCACGGCCATCCACGCCCAGACCGTGGCCGCCATTGCGGCCGGACTCACGGCCGTAGCCGCCCATGGGGCAGCGACTGCCCAGGTCAACGGTGAGTTGGCGGCAGCCGACGAGGAAGCCTGCCGGACGCAGGAGGCCATTGCCTGCACGGAGGCCGAGGTGAGGGCGCTGGAAGAGGCGCTTGCCCAAGAGAGGGCAAAGAAGGAGGCAGAGGAAAGGGCCCACGCCGAAACGACGGCCAAGGCCCAGGCGGACGCCGCCAAGAAGGACGCCATCGAGGCCGCGCGACGGAAGGTCGCTGAGGAGAAGGCCAAGACGGAGGCGGAGCTGGCGGCGTCGGAAGCGCAGAAGGCGCGGCTGCAGCAGGCCCGGGAAGCCGAGGCGGCTCGTGCTCGTGAGGAAGCCGAAGTGCGGGCTGCCGCAGCCACCGCCGCCGCAATGGAGGAGGCAGAGGCCAAACTCCGCCGCGAGACTCCCCCGGGAGGATCACGAGTGGAGACCCTTCGGAAACCTTTCGAAGGGGTCGCCTCCTCCAAGATGACGCTGGACGAGGCCGACACGGGCAGCAGTGGGAGCAGTGGCCCCACCGCCCGTCGACGGAGGAAGGGCAAGGGGAAGACCCCCGAGAGGCCGCGGAGGCCAGCGGGTGGACACCCCCACGACAGTGACCCCTTCTTCACCGCCAGTGACGGGGATGAACGAGGCCGCCGACATCGCCAAGTGGTGGCTTGGACGGGCGGAGGAGGCGGAGACGTCCCCATGGAACCGGAAGGTGAGGATGAGGATCCCCCTCCTCCCTACCGGAGCTCGGAGTCTTCCGAGACCGAGACGCCCAGGTGGGGCGACATGGACGAGGATGACGACATGGACTTCGGCATCACGAAGAAGCGCCCATCCTCGGACCCACCGAGGCGACCCGGCGGAGACCCACCGGGACCCCCTGGCGGAGGACCATCAGGACCCCCTGGAGGACGCCCACCAAGTGGACCCCCTGGAGGCGGACCACCGGGCGGGGGAGGACCCCCTGGACCGGGCAGACCCGGCGGAGGCCCTCCTGGAGGACCCCCTGGGGACCCCGACGACCCACCAGGGAACGGCGACCCGGATACCACCTGGCGGTGGATTGTCTACCTCCGCAGGAGGATCTTTTCCCTCGAGTGCGAGGTAGACACGGGCAAGGGCGAGAGGGCTCGCATCTCCAAGGTCGCCGCGCGCGCGCAGAAAGAGCTGGACATCGCCAGGGCCGAGACCAGGCAGCTGAACACGGTCATCAGCGGCCTGCAGCAGAGGCTGGACGCGCTGGAAGCCCGTGGGAGCGTCGGCAGCGACCACCCACCCCTGCAGTCTGGCTCGTCGGACGACGGCTGGGGACCCGGACCAGGTCCAGGCAGACCCCACGCCCCCGGCGGAGCCCCCAGGAGTCGCCCCAGCGCCAGTGCCCCCTCTCTCACCGCCCCCTCTCACCACAGCGCGGGCCGCCGCAACGAGCGCGTGCCGCCCGGCAGTGGCAGTGAGGATTGGCGTGATGAGTGGCTCAGCGCGGAGTACCGCAGCCGCCGTGCCCCACCGCGGACACCAGTACGCCCCCAGCGCCCCGCACCAGCCCCGGAGCCAATCCCAATGGCTGGTGGACGTTATGGCGGACTCAGGGATGAGGTCCCCAGAGGAGACGTGGAGTGGGATGTCGGCGAAGGTGAGGATCTGGACCTGGACCTGGAGGAGTTCGACATCAGCCCGCCGCGTGGTGCACGACGGGAGGCTGCTGAACGCAGCCGCCGGCGCCGTGATGAGGATGCGTACATGGAAGGAGTACGGCGTGAACATCTAGGTTCAGCGTACATGGAGGAGCCGCGGCGTAGCCACAGGGATTCCATGGAGGAGATGGACGTAGCGGCGGTGGGAGTCCGTGGGCGAGGCCGATGGGAACCTCGGTCGACCTCGCGGCCGGCGTTCATGGTCTCTAAGGCCGCGGATGCCGCCGTGTGGGAAGACTTGAAGGACATCAAGCCCCCCATGTACGACGGCAACCCCCTCAACCTCGACCGCTTCTTGGAGAAGCTGGACGATTGGGGGCTGACCGTCACTGAAGACCTGCATCCCGCGGATGCGGAGAGATATGTCTTCAGACGGTTCAGGTACCGCCTGCCAGAAGTGCTCGGCGAGCTATACTTCGTGGCGACCAAGGAGGGGAGAATCAAGACCCTCAAGGAAGCCAAGAAGTGGCTCAACGAGCAGGAGCGGGTGGACGCTCCGCAGGTGGCTGCCAAGCGCTGGAAGTCCATCAAGCTTGAGCATGATGGACGGGAGATCCGCCTACGAGATTGGCGAGACTTCCGAGGGAAATACACCCTCTTCCGCCGCAACGTGGAGGATTGGAACGAGGGTGACGAGCAGGCTCGCCTGCTCTCCATGCTGCCGGAAGCATGGATCAAAAGGGTCACCAAGGAGGAATCCAAGCGGGCCAAGTCCAACCACACGGTCAAGATGATGCTCCCCAAAGAGTATCATACGAACGTGGTGGCTTGGACGAGGAAGAACGTGGCCCGGGATGTCAATCGGCACTCCCTGCGGAACGCTCTCCTCATCACCGTCTCGGGCGATCGCGAGAAGACCACGATGTGGCGCCTTGACGAGTGTGAGTTGAGCGGCCAGACCATCCGTCTGCAGCCCATCCCGGCGTGGATGAGCTGCGACGAGATCCTGGAGTGGGTTGGCGAGGAAGTACTCAAGGAGTACCGAAACCTCCACCACACCCGCGGGTTGAGGCCCGGCGACCGCGACGTCAACTACGTTGGCGAGGGACCTGGCGGGGAAGCTGCCATGGACCCAGCGGGAGCCGGCGGCGATGAGACTCTCGTCGACGATGACGACGACGATGAGCCCGCCGAGGTGGCCGTATGTGCCTTCGTGGCCAAGAACCTGAGCGCGGGGAGCAAACCGGGAAACTGGAAGCCCCTGCAGCAGGGTTGGAGGAAGCAGGAGAAGAGGGACCCTCGCCGCATTGGCGACCCTCCGCTGTCCTTTGGGGAGTTCATACGAGCTTACCCTCAGGGCTGTTTCGTGTGTTATGGGAGGAAGCGAGGCTTCAACCATGACCACCGAACATGCCCCGTCCACAAGGCCGACACGGAGGCTTACAAGAATGTGCACGGGTCGAAGAAGCGTGCGCCCGCGGGTATCCGGGAAGCCAAGGTGGAGGTGGACAGGGACGAGCTCTCCAAGCTGGTGTCGCAGGGGACCGAGTTGGCCAAGGAGATCCAGGAGATCAAGAGGAACTGGGTCCCCAGGTCGGACAACAAGAACAAGGAGAACAACCAGAACAACCAGAACAAGGACAAGGACGAGAAGCCTACTCGCAGCGAAAGAAGGAAGAAGGGCGTCAACGAGGTTGATGCGGAGGAGAACACCCCTTCTTCCACAACCGACGCCCCCTAGCGGAGCCCCTGCAGCCAAGGGCCCCAGCTAGGGCGGTCGCAGGATGGTGACGTGGGAAGCGCCGAACCATCCCAGTCGGGAGTCGATAAGCACAAGGGGACTGCCGCGGGCGGAAGGCCCGGTCCGGCACCCAGTCGCGGAGGCGGGGTGAGGGCAAGTGAAGGCACGAACCCTTGCACCCGTCCGTCCTTCGCGACTAAGAATGTGTTTGATGTACTACAGGATCTATCCGAGAGTATCAGAGGATCACCCGGACCGCAGCTGGATGCTGCAGATGGGCAGCCTGAGCCCATTGTCCACGACCTGCACCAGTCGCTTGTTGAGCTTCTGGAACGGCCGGAGATCCTGAGTTTGCACGCCGTGCGCCGTGTCGGTCGCGAGCGGCAGTTGCATCTTGAGGTCCGTGCCTTGTGCGGGGGAGTGGAAAAGGTTTTCGACGTGTTGGTCGATACGGGAGCTCAAGTCAGCTTGGTCAAGGCTGGCCTACTTCCGCCAGAGTGTCTGACCGACAGTCGGAAACCTGTCAGGCTGAAGGTGGCGAACGGCCAGTACATGGTGGGAGGCACGAAGGAAGCGGCCATTGGGCTGCAGTTCGTGAACCATCGTGAGCTGAGCCGCCCAGACCTCGGCAAGAGAATCCTCCTGCACGGTCGCTTCTACGAGGCCGAGATGGACTGGGACATGAGCGTCGGGTACGACTTCATGATGGACACGGACTCCGGCGTCCTCCCGGCCCAGGCCTCCATAACCCTGTACCAGGACGACCAGCTCTCGTGGCTTTCGTCAGCTGAGCACCATGTGGAATGCCAATGGATACACCCCGAACGCAATCAGCTCGAAGTGGCCGCGCTGGACACTGAGCCCACTGGGCCAGCAAACCAGGAGTACGGCGTAATGCCGGAAGTGGCGAACCGAGTGGTCGCGGACCTGGGAGCGTCGGATCTGGCCCTGGATGCGTTCTCTTCAGGAACCTCCGCCCATCTTCGGGTATGTGAGAAGTACTGGAGCGCACAGGACTCCGCGTGGAAGAAGCACTGGGGTCCGCATCAGGGCTTGATGTGGATCCATTGCCCTCGATGGGACATTCCAAGAGCGATAGCGAAGATTCGCAAGGACCGCTGCAAGGCAGTGCTGGTTGTTCCTATGGGATGCACCGAGGAGGAAAGTACCCGACATTGGGTAGCCTCATTGACCAACATGACCTTAAACAAGGTCGTCCTACCGGCTGGAGAGAGTGTCTATCAGGACGCTAAGGGACAGCCCATGCCACCCCAGAGATGGCCAACAGAATTCCACTATGTGGATGGGGGCCTTGATCAGGCCGACACCACGGACTTCGTCTGTGTCAACCGCATCATAGCAGAGCCATGGAGGCAATGCTTTGCGGTTCCCCCTGTTGACATCGAAGAATGGGAATCGGAAGACCCCCTCACTGAAGAGGAGTGGGATCTGGTTCAGGGGTATATGGATCAGCCCTTTCACGACTGGGGAAACCAGCGTGAGGGCAAAGGCCAGGACAAAGCCTGGTGGGAAGTGGACTCGATCGTCTCTGGTTCCTATGACGGGAACACCTTCGTGCAGAGGGTGCTGGACCACCTATCCAGCCAGGACGAGCCAATCGGGGGTAACCCACCCACCTACCGCGATCTATTCCGAGGCAAGACCAGAGATGGCCCTTTGGGCTACCTGGGAAGACCACCTGAGCCGAAAGCGAGCGGAGTAGCTAACCCTCAATTAAGCTCCGTGGTCCAGGTGCCCGGAAAAGCCAAGGCGGAGTTCAATGATTGCCCCAAGATCCAGGCATTGAGGGCCAGGCTGAAGCAGAAGTATGGTGATACCTTCTTCAGCGGTAAGCCTGTGTTTCCCCCACCGGTGCGTGGACCGTATGGCGAGGCCAAGATACGACTGAAGCAGGACCCCCGTGTGTATCGGCACCGGGATTTTGCCCTGAGGGGCGAGAGGAAAGAGGCCACGGAGAAGATCCTCCGTGACTTCATCCAGAGAGGCTGGCTTGAGCCGTGCCACTCCGAATGGGCCTCTCCGTGCTTCGTCGTCCCCAAGAAGGTTGCCGGTGAGTGGCGGCTTGTGGTCGACTACCGCGGCCTGAACGCCCAAACGCAGCACGACAGCTATACGCTGCCCCTCATTGAGGACATGCTGCAAAAGCAACACCGGCGGAGGATCTTCACGGTGATTGACCTGAAACATGGTTATCATCAGATGCCTCTCGCCCAGGAGTCCCGTGCCTGCACAGCCATGAGCACTCCACTTGGACCTCTCCAGTGGAAGGTGATGCCCATTGGCGTTACCAACGGCAATGCGGCTTTTCAGCGGATGCTGGAGAACCTGCTTGAGCCGGTGCGTGACTGTGCGGACCCCTTCGTGGACGACGTGATCATCGCGTCCGGGGACCCCAGTATGAGCTACGAGGAGCTCCTGGGGGCACATGAGAGGGACGTCACTCGAGTGCTGGACCTTCTGGTTCGGCACAAGCTCACGGGCAGCAGTGACAAGGCCACCATTGCGGTAAGCGAGGTGGTCTTCGCTGGCCACGTGGTCGGGAACGGGCAGCGAAAGCCCATACCTGGCAAGGTGGCTGTGATCGAGCACTGGGAAAAGCCCAAGACGGTCTCTGAGCTACGGGCGTATCTGGGGTTCTGCAACTACTACTCGGGGTATATCAAAATGTATGCCGAGTATGCAGCCCCCATGACGACCATGCTCAAGGGCAACCGAGAGGAGACCAAGAAGGGGTCCAAGAAGGCTCTGGTCTGGACAGCTGAGTCCGACCGTGCCCTTGAGGGGATGAAGCAGGCGCTGCTATCTGCAGTGGGTCTGCACCTCGTGGATCCCGACCGAGGGTTCGTCCTGCGCACCGACGCTTCCGACTACGCCATTGGCGCTGTGTTGGAGCAAGTGCTTGACGACGGGAGGCACGTGCCCGTGGCCTTCTGGAGCCGAGTCCTGGCGGAAGGCCAGAGACGGACGTGGACGCCCCGTGAAAAGGAGGCGTATGCCATCGTCATGGCTCTCAGGAAATGGGCTGGGTACATAGCCCTCCATCCCGTCACCGTCTGCACCGACCATCAGAGTCTGCAGTCGTGGCACAAGGAGCACGTGGACACCCCCTCAGATCCCGCCTCCCGACGGGCAAGGTGGCGTGAGACCTTGGCCAAGTTCGACCTCACGGTTGTGTATATTCCTGGAAAGGACAACACCGTGGCGGACTGTCTCAGCAGGTTGGCCTATCCCGCCAGCAAGGGCATGACGGATATCTCTGCCCATGGCGATGAGGCTCAGACCGCTGAAGCCAAGAGGATCATCGAGATGGAGCGCCTGATGGAGGAGGAGGGTGTAAAATGCTCCGTCGTCATGGCTGCGGATGCCCCCCTCGGAAAGAGGGTGAGCAGAGCGGTCAGTGTACTCGCCCCTGAGGGAGCTGAGTCCGACAAGCACCTCTTCCCGGAGTCTTGCCTCCAGGACGACTGGACCGACGACTACGCCAAGTCTGAGGCCTTTGCGGCCGAGTATAGGGCTGTGACCGACCCTGATGACGGGCAGAAGTAGCCAAAGGGGCTGACTGAGGAAGATGGCAAGCTCTACCGGAATGGTAAGCTGCTAGTACCGGAGTCCCGGGTGCTCGAGCTTTGTGAAGCTTGGCACCACCACATGCTGCACCCAGGGGTCAAGAAGCAAGCCCTTGACATGCAGCGTCGGTTCGAGATCGACCATATCGTTCTCTACACCGCCATCAAGAAGGTCAGGAAGGGTTGCTCGGTCTGTCAGGCCTGCAATCCCGATAACCGGAACGTCAAGGGGGAAGCCCAATGGACCCCGGTTCCTGACCAGCCCATGGAGAGCGTGGCCATGGACGTCTTCTCCATGCCCGAAGTGCACATTGGCAAGGAGACCTTTGACTGTGTGGTTCTCTGTGTGGACCGCCACAGCGGCTACGTTGTAGCTGTTCCGGCACGCAAAAAGGGGTTGCTTGCCAAGGAAGTGGCAGTCATGCTGATTCGTCATTGGCTGACCGTCTTTGACATCCCCCGCACCATTTGCAGTGACTGAGGGCCCCAGTTTACTGGTGGCTGGTTCAAGGCTATGTGTTCCCTCATGGGAATACGTCATGCCAAGAGCGTCGCCTATCTCAGCCGGTCTAACGGCCGTGCTGAAGTGGCTGGACGGCAGCTGTTCGAGAAGCTGCGCAAGATCCACATCACCAATCCATGTCGGAACTGGTTTGAGGAGATGTGGCCTGCTCTGAAGGCCCATCATGACACCCCCACTCCGGGCGGTTTGTCCCCTCACCAGATTCTGTTCGGCAGGGACCCCCTGGGTAGGGGACTCCCCTTGTCTGGTGATGGCATGGCTATGGATGCCAAGGAATTCTTCGCGCGGCAAGAGCAAGCGGCGCGGGACATCCGCCAGCAGCTCAAGAAGGAGCATGCTGAGCGTCAGAAGTCCGCCCCGAGCTCGGCAGCGCAAAAGTTCAGGGTGGGAGACCCGGTGTGGGTGATCAGACCCCGCCCCATGGGCACCCACCGCACCAAGACCTGGTTCACACCCGGCGAGGTGGTCCGCAGGATTGGTGAGGACACCTACCGCATCAAGGTGGGTCACGGACAGTTCCGGGAGCGCCACGAGAGTCAACTCCGTGTGCGGGAACCCGACCTCCGTGGCCAACATGTGTCCCTGAGCTATGCCACACATGAGGCTGATTCGGATGATGACTATGCTGAGCAGGACGACTATACTGTCGAGAAGATCCTGGCTCAGCGTCCGAAAGCCTCGGCACCGGGAGGCCTGGAGTTCAAGGTTCGTTGGCGAGGCTATGGGCCGTCCCACGACACCTGGGAACCCGTCTCCTCGTTCGTGCCGCGGGTCAATACTCCTTTCATGGAGTACATCCCCAAGCACAGGACCAAGATCCACGTTTCGGACTTGGCAGCACTCACCCGGGCGATTGCAGCTAGGGGTGCCTGATCAGCGCCCTGAGCTCTCCCCTGATGTGTTATGAGCGCTTGTGAGGTCGACGGAACGTCCCTTACATGCTTGCTCTCTTCCATCTTCCGGTGACCTGCCATCAGAGTGGCCATATACCCCCCCCTGCTGAATCCAGAGGAGGATGGCCCCTCTCTTCTTCTATTCATCACTCCCCCCCCTGCTGAATCCTTGGGAAACCAGGTAGGGCGACTGACCTTCATTTTTCTGAGCTCTTGGGGCCTTGAAGCCCATACGACGTTGCGCAACGGATGCCGCTGTCATCGGCATTGCGATTTTTGAGTGTGTGGTCTGGCTCCATGGCAATTGCGGAATCCAGACCAGTCGACGTGTGTCTCGGGACTATATATGGCCTGAACTCAGGCGTTATCCTGTCCACCCTCCTGCATTTGCCTTATCCTGACCGTGGCGTGGTTTGGCACTCTGTCCAGAGTATGTTTACACGCCTGTTTACCTGATTATTGCTTGCTTTCTCTGTTCCCCAGGATATGTGCATGTGTATGTTAGCCCATCACTGAGTGTGGACTGTTTTTCACGGAATCGGATACGAAGGCGCCCTGAGTCGCCGTTTGCATGTTCTTACATATGGTCCAGCCTGGACCAGTACATACGTACATATTCTTCTGTTTGAGTGCCCCTGATACCGTGTGCCCTATTCGCTGTGATGTGGAGATCCTGATGGCGCCAGGCGGGAAGCCCAGTTGCCTGACTACAGTCCCAGCGGTCCGCCACTGTCAGTCCCAGTGTGAGCCTACCGACTCGCAGACGCATTTGCAGTCGGATGGCGGCCTCCGGTGCTCCTGACCTCGGTCAGTCTGCCTGGGAAACTGGTGGTTTGAGGAGTCGACGCCTCCGCCCACACTGCATGAGGACTCCCTCATGTATGGCCTTCGTGGTAATAGGGCGAGGGAAAAGACGGCCTTGATGCCCGATCCCTTAAGGAGGAGCTCCCTTAAGATCCCTTAAGGAGTTCGGCTGTATCACTCTGGACTCGCGTCGTATGGATATGGACATGGTGCGCCCGAGGAAGGACCCGTGGGGACTCCCCCCAGTCGGCGGGCCTTGGGAAGCTTGGGGTAGCCTGATGGATCTTTGTGGTCGCTCTCGGCCTGTGGGACCACCTCGGTCGTCGTGTGACGCCTATGTTGGCTGTGTATGCCACTGCCACTGTGGTGGTGACCGTAGCAGCCGGCACCCGGTGCGCCTGGTATGGGTTAACGGGTCCTTTGGATGCCGAACAATGGCCGCCAGGACCCGGGACTTGATACTTAATACTTTACTTGAAGTTACAAGACCCTACAGCACTATACCTGTCTTACTGTGGAGTTTGGAGCCTAACCTGCGAATCAGCCTGAAGTGAGGATGTGACACCCCCCCTTCAGGATATGGTCCTGGGTACCCGCTGCCATGCTTGGGTGTTATCGAGCCCCCCCCAGGGTTTGCTCTAAGGAGGGGGGTGAAGCGGTACCCAGAACCCCATGGCTAGGTTACGGCATACAACCGGTCTCCGGGCCACTAACCCCAAGTACGGAAGGGAAGACCGGTCTCCGGTCCACTAACCCCATGTACGGAAGGCGCCCGTTGACGCCCGGTGCGAGCCCGGCGGGAGCGTGTTCCGTGCCGTAAAGCCCCGCATCGGCAACCGATGCACCGCCAGCGGAGATTTATATATCAGAATATCAAGAATCAACAGGGTTTTTTTTTCATATTGTTTCCGTCACTTTTTACGCTTCCGTTCTGATATTCACTGTTTTGACTGCTGGCGGTTGGATCGCGACTTTACCGTAACCGCCAGTTTAACTGTTAATAATGGAAATGTTAACGCTATCCGTGACGAAGGCTCTAAAGTCTTCAGGAATTGCGTTGATGCATCCGCAATTTTCACATTCTACACTCGCAACCTTAATCCGAATTTTTCAGGATGTCGAAATCGGATTTTCGACTTCGACATCCCCGCACTTGATTTGACCTCTTTCGAGTGGACCTACGTGCTTCCCTATGCACGAATCAACTTTCCTTTTATCCTGCCCTCCATTTGTCTTAAAGATATGGGCAAAACAAAGTTGATTCGTGAGGCCACTTGTGAAGGTCATATCTCGTGTTGCTTGCGAGGAATGACAATAAGGAAACGCGGGATGTATTCACAATACTCCCGACGTAATTTAGGAAGCATTATATGCCTTGCGTCTCCACACGTGCGCGCTAGTGTAATGGATCATGGTCAAGAGGGTAGAGTTTGCGTTATAACTCTTTGGCCATGATATTGCGTGCGTTAAGATAACTTTCGAGTGTAGCGCGCGAGTGTTGGTGTTGCATAGGAACTCCCCTTGAGTTCCTATGAGCGATTGACACAAGGTTATGCCCTTGGAGGGGCATGGCATATCGTGGGGGGAGCTACCTTTTTGGGCAATATGGAGTATGTGCCTTGTGTTGTGTTGCGTGCCCATTTGGCGGGTCCATCGCTCCAAGCCAAACCCGCCAATGGACCTCATATCGTGCAAGCTCCTTCTCCATACTCCCTACGATCTATTGCAAGCCTAACCTTCGTGATGGGAAGCTTGTGTGGTGATCCCGAAGCGATGCGTTGGGAGCAAGGTGTGTGTTTTGCAATTTTCCATAATTTCATGTGCCCACTTGGGAAGTAGCGCTCGTGACCTTTCAAAGCGCCCCAAGTGGAGCACATATGTGGAATCGAAGGTCATTGGTGTCAAGTCATTGTATTTAGAAGGATTAATTGATTGCACGGTCCAAGCCGAAGATATTATAATATAATTGTGCACCTTTCAATGCACTTTTGTGTGTCTTTGTGCCAATTTTGCCGTTTTTGGCCCGTCATGATGTCAAGTGGCGACCGTGTATCTCAACGTTGCGTTCAATTGACATCATGACCCAAGTATGTTATGAGGGTACATACTTCGGTGCCCAACATATCTTGAACCCGGCGAATAACTCCTCTTAGGCTTGGCATACCGTGGCCGCCATGTTGGCGATTTGGGACTATCCCAAATCATGGGCTGAATTGGCGACCCTGCCATTCCCAATACCGGAGGAGTTGGGCGACGCCCAAAAGATACGTTGGACACATATGACTTGATATCAATCCTATGGCAGACTCCGATCCGAGTCGGGCATGTGCCTCATTTGCCCCAACCATGAGTGTGCGCATTTTTGGCCATTTTGAGCAATTTTCCACTTTTGCTGCCCGCCGTGCACTATGTTGAGCCCACCCGTGCACGCCAGACGCATGGACCGATGGACCATATATGACATGGGTGTTATGTATATTGGTCCCCATGGTTCACACACCACGTGGGCGAGGCGGAGCAACCTTCGTTAAGGCACTAGCCCAAAGTGAGTGTGGGCAATTTTGCCATTTTGGCATTTGTGGACCCAATTGGGATCGTCACCACGCCAAGTGGCATGGAGATCTTTGAGAGCCAAATGCATGGGAGTCTCTGTTGGACTCCTGGTGGATCGCGTATGGAATGGCGGATCCGATCTCCAAGCCGGCGTGGAGATATACTATTGGGAGCACACCGAATGTTGGCTCATTTCAAGCAGCCAAAATGACCCCATTTTGGGACCCCAATTTCCCCCTTCCGTGTGGTCAATTGGCGGCCCCATTTCTCTATGCCCACAGGGAACCCGGACCCAATTTCAGGTTGTACACTCAGATAGAAGTCCTAGGTCCTGCCTCCTAACCTGTGGGCCATTGGCCTCGCCCTGGCCGGGCGAGCCACGCGTGGGAATGACGCCAATTTTGGTGATTTTGACATCATGACCCCACTTGACGAATCCGTGTTGCCCTGATGCCGGGACCTCAGAGGGAACCAGGTTGGGTGAGGGCTCCAGGGAGTTCGTACTCGGAGGGCATAGGGTCAGTTGCCTCGTCCCTACCTCTGGCGGGTCCAGACGAGGGGTCAATTTTGGAGATTTTGGAGTTAATTTCAGTTTGGGCTGAAACAGCCGATTTTCAGCTACCAACTCCTGAGGGATAATGGCGGGGCCATATCTCTGGCTCAGAGAGAAGTTGGGACCTGCCGTTAAGGGAGCATGGGAAGCTACTGTCGGTTGGCCTCCGAGCATCTTGGTTCGCAGGAACTCGCCTGTGGCTGGGCGGTACACCCCCCCTATTGGCAGGGTTTCAGGGTCCGGACTGAGCAGGGCATGGGTTGTGTTTGAGCCTCCGCCCCCACCAGCCACTGAGAGGGTGGGACCTGGGATTAGGATATGAGTTGGGACTGAGTGTCTATTGTCCTGTAATGCCCTTACCCCAGTCCAGTCTTAACCCCATGTGTACATATCCTGATGTGTTGCTGTACATACTTTGTTCCCTTGTTGCAGAGTGGCAAGGATCCTGAAACGCTTTGTCACATGACACGAGCATATTGATGCCCTTGTGAGCGTAGTGCTTTGCCTGCCTGCTCACTTGTGCGTGTCACCGCAGCGTCCCGTGGCCGGCCCCCCACGGGAACGCGTCAATATCGGCGATATTGGTATGTACATATCTTTGCGTCATTGAGGAACAAAAATATGAGTAAACATTTTTGGAGTAGGCCCATAGTAGGTGCCTTCTAATATGCACGCTATGGTTAGATTGTCTCCGCCCACTCATGTCATTAGTGTTTGCATATGAGCGCGTGTGCAAAGAGGCAGTTTGGCACGCGTGCTCACAAGGGGACATTATAAAAAAATAGAAGACAAGGTTGCAAAAATCAACCAAGCCATCCACCATGTCCTTTGTGGTCTCTACTTTGAATATTGCCTTGGTTCAAGGCTCAACTCCTCATAGGCTTTGAGTACGAGCCTCGGGGGATTGGCCACTTTGGCCTAATTTTCGACCAAAATTTGCCCTTTTTAAAAAAATGAGTTTTGCTACGCATTGAATTGCGTGGAGCCATCGTTGAGCTGGCTCAAAATACGAAAATGGCCTACGGCCTTTGGTCTTGTGAGCATTGTGTTCGGTTATTATCGTGCATGCTCACAAGGCCACAAAGTTACCGTTTGCGCACGCAAACGACTTGGGTTTGCGAAACCCATAGGCTGCCTAAAACATCCCTATTGCCCTCTTCCCCATGCAAAGTGATATGCCCACGTGAAACGGGCATGAATGAAAGGCATAGGGGGGGAATGTGGGGTTCCGTCTGAACTCATGGTCCTTGAGAACCATTAGTTTGAGCGATCGACGGAAAAGCTTGCGCGCTGATTTTGTCTCAGACGCAACGGCGAAAGATTCTGGTGAACACACCAGATGAAAGTACAAGAAAAACCCTCTAGATCCAGCACTTAAGGTCCTTTGGAACCTCAAAGGTACTCGAGAAATATCCATCACAAAACTCGCCACGGAGAAGCGACGAAAGCGCGCGAACAGGCGACAACAGGCGGCGATTTCTCGACAATTAGAAATCGCGGTAGAAATCGGGTATTTCACTGATTTCTAACCAAAAATCGACCAAGACAGTAAAATTATGGTAATTCTACATCGATTTAATGGTTAGGGATCGGGTTCCAGATCTCGCGGATTAGAGAACAGGGATATCCCGCTGACAGCCGGTGTCAACAGCTTCCGCACGGGTGTGACGGCTCACAGGCCTCTGGGCCATGGGCCATAGGATCTGGGTACCGCTTCACCCCCCTCCTTAGAGCAAACCCGGCGGGGGCTCGATAACACCCAAGCATGGCAGCGGGTACCCAGGACCATCCCCTGAAAGGGGGGGGGTGTCACATCCTCACTTCAGGCCGATTTGCGGGTTAGGTTGCCCATTACAATCCCACGGTAGGACAGGTATGATGCTGTAGGTGCCTGTAACTGCAAGTACGGTATTCAGTATCAAATCTCGGGTCCTGGCGGCGATTGTTTGGCATCCAAAGGACCCGTTAACCCATACCAGGCGCACCGGGTGCCGGCTGCGACGGTCACCACCACAGTGGTAGTGGCACACACGGCCAACATAGGCGCCACACGACGACCGAGGTGGTCCCACGGGTCGAAAGCGACCACAAAGATCCATCAGGCTACCCCAAGCTTCCCAAGGCCCGCCGACTGGGGAGAGTCCCCACGGGTCCTTCCTCGGGCGCACCATGTCCATATGCACGACGCAAGTCCAGAGTGGTAAAGCCGCACGAGCTCCTCCATAAGCAATCGGGCATCAAGGCCGTGTTTTCCCTCGCCCCATTACCATGAAGGCCATGCATGGGGGAGTCCCCATGCAGTCTGGGCGGAGGCCGGACTCCTCAAACCACCAGTTTCCCAGGCAGACTGACCGAGGTCAGGACACCGGAGGTCGCCACCCGACTGCAAGTGCGTCTGCGAGTCGGTAGGCTCACACTGGGACTGACAGTGGCGGACCGCTGGGAGTGTAGTCAGGCAACTGGGTTTCCGCCTGGTGCCATCAGGATCTCCACATCACAGCGAATAGGGCACACGGTATCACGGGCACTCAAACAGAAGAATATGTACGTATGTACTGGTCCAGGCTGGACCTTATGTATGAGCATGTACACGGCAACTCAGGGCGCCTTTGTATCCCAATTTGTGTCCCCTCTGGAGCAAAACGGTCCATACTTTAGGGATGGGCCAATAACACCCAACATACAGATGCACATATCCTGGAGAACAGAAAAATAAGCAATAAACGGGTAAATAGGCGTGTAAACACACTCTGGACAGAGTGCCAAACCACGCCCCGGTTAGGGTAAGGCATATGCAGGGGGGTGCACAGAAAAATGCCTGAGTTCAGGCCATATATAGTCTGCAGACACACATACTTAGCCCACGCAAACTGCACCCTGTTTTTCACCTCAAGGGCGGCATTTGTGTGCAAAAAAAAGACGCGCAGTTTCCGCGTGTTTCCACCTGAAAACTGGGAAATAAAAAAGGGAGGAATCTCAAATACATTTTTTTAGGCTATCAGTAGTCAGAGGTATGAAAAAAACGTTTTTTTTGGCATGTTGAGTGCGCGAGGCCTTGCGCACTTAATTATGCAGAATGTGCATTTCCCAATGGTCCTGAATAGACGGTATTCCATGCCAAATGAGGCTCTGATGTATTCATGGGTGCCTCATGGTGTACCGTTTGGGTCATGTCAGCAGCAGGAGTGGTCAATAAATGGAAGTTTTGTACACGCCATGCACTCTGTAAGGTGTAATAGATCTAAAAAGGCGGGTTGCCCTCAGTCCTTGCTAAACACACAATTTTCAGTTAGTGTACTTCCAAGTGAGGTGCCCAGCCTCCCATCTTTTGGGGGTGTACAACAGTTTGTCAGAAGGGCTAGGTCACAGGACGTATGAAGCAAGTGCTCTAGAGGAAGATAGTCTAATCGCTACTCTTGAGCTCACTGTTTTCACAGGATTCCAAAAGGGAGGAATCTCAAAAAGCCTTTTGGAGGCTATCGGCAGAATGCAAGTAGTCAGGGGTTTTCAAAAACCCATGCTTCTAGCATGTTGAGTGCGCGAGCCCTCACGCACTGAGTGTTCTGCTGTGGAAGTCTTTAACCCATATTGAATCTTGCAGTTTTGCTCTTGCTCCATCCTTGCTTCATGCCACTTCCGATGTCAAAAAAAGATTTCAAAATAGCCTGAAAATGTCACTCCAGCTGGCTGAGTGCGCGAGGCCTTGAGCACTCAGCCTCCCATAATAAGTATTTTTTCATGTGGACATGTACAGGATGTGTGAACAGCGCCCATCTTTAATAGTTTTCCAGACGATCCAAAAATTGGTATTCTTCAAATTAGCCAACAAAGTTTTTTTCGGGGAAAATGACCGGTAAGTCCTCTGATTTTGGACTAAAGAATGGTTATTTGACCCCCCTACAAACAGCAAAAAACGGGCAGAAATGATGGAAAATGCATTTTTTGGGAGAATTTGAAAAACAGTATTTTCAAGCTGGCAAAAAAAAGTATTTTTTTTGGTGACAAAATCTAGGTGCTTAGGTGAAAAAAAGGGGGTGCAGTTTGCGTGGGCTAAGATATAGACCGGTCTGGATCCCGCAAGTGCCATGGGACCAGACCACACACCCAATGATCGCAATGCGGATGATAGCGGCATGCGTTGCGCAACGTGGTATGGGCCTTAAGGCCTCAATCTGGGATAATGAAGGGGGGCCATCCGCTCTGGGGGGTATGGCCGTCCAAGCCTGCCAGGGAAATGTCAGCAGGAAAATGCTTACAGAAAATTTTTGCCGAAAGCATCTAAGCCTGAACTGAGCACCCGGCGTGTGCACAATCCAGCTCCTGCAAACTGCAATGATATGCTTTGCAATGTCATGGAGCGTGGATTCCGAAATCTCACTGGAAAGTCCAGCGATGCTCACGGGGGAGAGCCCAGGGCGGTGATGAGGCGCCCCTGGCTGCAATCGCCCGGGTGAGTGCTGCCAAGTCCCAGACATGGAGCTTGGTCTCGTGCTTGCGGATGTAGTCCATGAAGGGAGTGTTAATCCGCGGCACGAACGCGCAGACGGGTTCCCAGGTGTCGTGGGACGGCCCATGGCCTCGCCAACGAACCTTGAACTCCAGGCCTCCGGGTGCCGAGGCGTTCGGGCGCTGGGCCAGGATCTTCTCGACGGTATAGTCGTCCTGCTCAGCGTAGTCGTCGTCGGAATCAGCCTCATGTGCGGTGTAGTCCAGGGACACATGTTGGCCACGGACGTCGGGTTCCCGCACACGGAGTTGACTCTCGTGGCGCTCCCGGAACTGTCCGTGACCCACCTTGATGCGGTAGGTGTCCTCACCAATCCTGCGGACCACTTCTCCGGTTCTGAACCAGGTTTTGGTGCGGTCGGTGCCCATGGGGCGGGATCTAATCACCCAGAACGGGTCTCCCACCCTGAACTTTTGCGCCGTCGAGCTCGCGGCGGACTTCTGACGCACGGCATGCTCCTTCTTGAGCTGCTGGCGGATGTCCCGCACCGTTGCCTCCTGCCGCGCAAAGAATTCCTTGGCGTCCATGGCCATACCATCACCCGACAAGGGAAGTCCCCAACCAAGGGGGTCCCTGCCGAACAAAATCTGGTGAGGGGACAACCCACCCGGACTGGGGGTGTCATGATGGGCCTTTAGGGCAGGCCACATCTCCTGAAACCAGTTTTGACGTCGGTTCGCGAGGTGAAACTTGCGCAGGTTCTCGAACAGCTGCCTTCCAGCCACTTCAGCCCGGCCGTTGGACCGGCTGAGGTAGGCGAGTAAGTAAGTAAGTAAGTAAGGGCGGCCGCGTCCGCAGCCTCATCTGACATCTCCTTGTTTGTTTTACATGGTGGCCGCCTCTGGCGGGAAGGAGTGCTCTCCACCATCAGTTCCCCTGGCGACCCCTGTCTCACCTCACGGCCGAGAACTTCAACCAGGTTCCCTTGGGGCATGACCGGTGGTAGGCTCCCTTCAGTCGCTGCCCTCACGGTTTCAGCTCCTTCCGGTCACCCTTCGAAGGATCCCCGGGCCATCCCCCCCTAGCACAGCCTTTTGGGCGCCTGCAGGCGGGTTTCCTGTGGATAGCCCTCGCCGACAGCGGAGCATTTCTCTCTGTCAACCACATTCCACCACTCCCCATCCCTCACGGGCTGGAGTACCCAATCGGCTCCCGGATGCACTTGGTTGTCGTCCATCCACGGCTGGAGGCCAGGGGGCGACACTTTCCACGTTCCCCCTGGTCCCGCTCACGCGTGAACCTACGTGTACTCAGGCCATTGACCCGGGGATCTCAAGGTCAACCCTCACCCCTGCGGACACCTCACGGCCGTGCCGGACTTCAGGGCATTTTCCCGACTTCCCGTGGCCAGGCTCCCCATAGTTGGCCCATGGTTCACCACTCCATGGCGACCGGTTTCCCAATCCCATGGGGCTGTTGCTTGGCGCTTTCGGCCTCCCTGCCCTTCCCATGTCCCATTTCCCTTTGCCTCATCCCTGCACCGGCCCGTTCCCTGCGTCCCATGGACTCCCTACCCCGTCGGGCTGTTGTGCGGCCCTAGCCACACACCCTTCCCCGCCCCGTCCCCTTGTCCCTTCATCCCGTGTTTATACCCCACCGGGTCGCCTGCTACCCTGTGGCGCTGGCCCACTGGGGCCTCTTCTTTCCGGGGACCGCTTCGTGCGCTTAGCACGGGTCGCTCCTTTCCCGGCCTAATCCCCTGGGCTGTCTTGCGGCCCCATCCCATCCCTCATCCCGTGTTTATACCCCACCGGGCCGCCGGCAACCCTGTGGCGCGGGCCCTCTGGATCCTCATCCATCCGGGGACCGTTTCGTGCGCCTAGCACGGGTCGCTCCCTTCCCGCCCCCTTCCCGAGTGCCGCGGCCACGGCCTGTTGCGTGTTCGGTGTCCTGGGCCCCCTGGCTCCTGTTCACCGGTGTGCTCGCTCCGTGTGTGGTGTTGCGTGTACGGCGTCCTGGGTCTCCTGGCTCCTGCTCACCGGCGTGCACGCTCTGTGTGTGGTGTTGCGGGTGCTGTGTCCTGGGTCGCTTGGTCCCTGTTCTCCGGTGTGCACGCTCGCTGTGTGTCGTTGCGTGCGCGGTGTCTCGGGCCGCTTGGCTCCTGTTCACCGGTGTGCTCGCTCCGTGTGTGGTGTTGCGTGTACGGCGTCCTGGGCCTCCTGGTTCCTGTTCACCGCTGTGCACGCCCTGTGTCTGGTATTGCGCGCACGGTTTCCTGGGTCTCCTGGCTCCTGCTCACCGGCGTGCACGCTCTGTGTGTGGTGTTGCGGGTGCTGTGTCCTGGGTCGCTTGGTCCCTGTTCTCCGGTGTGCACGCTCGCTGTGTGTCGTTGCGTGCGCGGTGTCTCGGGCCGCTTGGCTCCTGTTCACCGGTGTGCCTGCCTCGGTGCGCTGTGTCGTGTGTACGGTGTTCTGGGCCCTGTGGCTCCTGTTCACCGGTGTGCACGCTTTGTGTGCGGTGTTGTATGTGCGGCGTCCTTCGCCTCCTCGCTCCTGGTCACCGGTGCGCGTGCTCGCTGTGTGCTCCTCGAATGCTTCCTATCCCCCTCCCTCATCCTTGCTTGTACTAGTGCATGCTCTCCGTGTCTGCCCTCCTGCTTTTTCCTGCCGCCGTCTTCTCGTCCTCGTGGCGCCCCTGGCGTTTGCATTCGAGTCTCCGTCCGTGTTAGTCCGCTCTTTCGGTCTCTCCGGAGTGGTGGGGTGGTGGAGTGGTGGAGTGGTGGAGTGGTGGAGTGGTGGAGTGGCGGAGTGGCGGAGTGGTGGAGTGGTGGAGTGTCGGAGTGGTGGAGTGGTGGAGTGGTGGAGTTGTGGAGTGGTGGAGTGGTGGTGTGGTGGAGTGGTGGAGTGGTGGAGTGGTGGTGTGGTGGAGAGGTGGAGTGATGGAGTGGTGGAGTGGTGGAGTGGTGGAGTGGTGGAGTGGTGGAGTGGTGCAGTGGTGGAGTGGTGGAGTGGTGGAGTGGTGGAGTGGTGGAGTGGTGGAGTGGCGGAGTGGTGGAGTGGTGGAGTTGTGGAGTGGTGGAGTGGTGGAGTGGTGGAGTGGTGGAGTGGTGGAGTGGTGGAGTGGGCGGGTGGGTGAGTTGGTGAGTGGGTGAGTGGGTGAGTGCGTGAGTGGGTGAGTGGGTGAGTGGTCCAGTGGGTGACTGGGTGGGTGGGTGAGTGGGTGAGTGGGTGAGTGGGTGAGTGGGTGAGTGGGTGAGTGGGTGAGTGGGTGAGTGGGTGAGTGGGTGAGTGGGTGAGTGGGTGAGTGGGTGAGTGGGTGAGTGGTTGAGTGGGTGAGTGGGTGAGTTGGTGAGTGGGTGAGTGGGTGAGTGGGTGAGTGGGTGAGTGGGTGAGCAGGTGAGTGAGTGAGTGGGTGAGTGGGTGCGTGGGTGCGTGGGTGCGTGGGTGCGTGGGTGCGTGGATGCGTGGGTGCGTGGGTGCGTGGGTGCGTGGGTGAGTGGGTGAGTGGGTGAGTGGGTGAGTGGGTGAGTGGGTGAGTGGGTGAGTGGGCGAGTGGGCGAGTGGGCGAGTGGGTGAGTGGGTGAGTGGGTGAGTGGGTGAGTGGGTGAGTGGGTGAGTGGGTGAGTGGGTGAGTGGGTGAGTGGGTGAGTGGGTGAGTGGGTGAGTGGGTGAGTGGGTGAGTGGGTGAGTGGGTGAGTGAATGAGTGGGTGAGTGGGTGAGTGGGTGGATCTGTGGAGTGGTGGAGTGGTGGAGTGGTGGAGTGGGTGAGTGGGTGAGTGGGTGAGTGGGTGAGTGGGTGAGTGGGTGAGTGGGTGAGTGGGTGAGTGGGTGAGTGGGTGAGTGAGTGAGTGGGCGAGTGGGCGAGTGGATGAGTGGGTGAGTGGGTGAGTGGGTGAGTGGGTGAGTGGATGAGTGGGTGAGTGGGTGAGTGGGTGAGTGGGGGAGTGGGTGAGTGGGTGAGTTGGTGAGTGGGTGAGTGGGTGAGTGGGTGAGTGGGTGAGTGGGTGAGTGGGTGAGTGCGTGAGTGGGTGAGTGGGTGAGTGGGTGAGTGGGTGAGTGGGTGAGTGGGTGAGTGGGGGAGTGGGTGAGTGTGTGAGCCGGTGAGTGGGTGGGTGGGTGAGTGGGTGAGTGGGTGAGTGGGTGAGTGGGTGAGTGGGTGAGTGGGTGAGTGGGTGAGTGGGTGAGTGGGTGAGTGGGTGAGTGGGTGAGTGGGTGAGTGGGCGAGGGGGCGAGGGGGTGAGGGGGTGAGGGGGTGAGTGGGTGAGTGGGTGAGTGGGTGAGTGGGTGAGCGGGTGAGTGGGTGAGCTGGTGAGTGGGTGAGTGGGTGAGTGGGTGAGTGGGTGAGTGGGTGAGTGGGTGAGTGGGTGAGTGGGTGAGTGGGTGAGTGGGTGAATGGGTGAGTGGGTGAGTGGGTGAGTGGGTGAGTGGGTGAGTGGGTGAGTGGGTGAGTGGGTGAGTGGCTGAGTGAATGAGTGGGTGAGTGGGTGAGTGGGTGGATCTGTGGAGTGGTGGGGTGGTGGAGTGGTGGAGTGGGTGAGTGGGTGAGTGGGTGAGTGGGTGAGTGGGTGAGTGGGTGAGTGGGTGAGTGGGTGAGTGGGTGAGTGGGTGAGTGAGTGAGTGGGCGAGTGGGCGAGTGGATGAGTGGGTGAGTGGGTGAGTGGGTGAGTGGGTGAGTCGGTGAGTGGGTGAGTGGGTGAGTGGGTGAGTGGGGGAGTGGGTGAGTGGGTGAGTTGGTGAGTGGGTGAGTGGGTGAGTGGGTGAGTGGGTGAGTGGGTGAGTGGGTGAGTGCGTGAGTGGGTGAGTGGGTGAGTGGGTGAGTGGGTGAGTGGGTGAGTGGGTGAGTGGGTGAGTGGGTGAGTGTGTGAGACGGTGAGTGGGTGGGTGGGTGAGTGGGTGAGTGGGTGAGTGGGTGAGTGGCTGAGTGGGTGAGTGGGTGAGTGGGTGAGTGGGTGAGTGGGTGAGTGGGTGAGTGGGTGAGTGGGCGAGGGGGCGAGGGGGTGAGGGGGTGAGGGGGTGAGTGGGTGAGTGGGTGAGTGGGTGAGTGGGTGAGTGGGTGAGTGGGTGAGTGGGTGAGTCGGTGAGTGGGTGAGTGGGTGAGTGGGTGAGTGGGTGAGTGGGTGAGTGGGTGAGTGGGTGAGTGGGTGAGTGGGGGGGGAGGAGGAGGAGGAGGAGGCGGAGCGCCTGCCGCGGTCCCACGTACGGTGAGCCTTGGCGTTGTCCCCCGGGGGCCCCACGCAGGCTCTGCCGAGGGAGTCCTCCGTCTTACCTCCGCTAGAGCAAGACGAATCTCGTCGCGCACCTGAGAACGCCCCTCCCAGCAGGCCGTCTGGGTCTAAGCGCCGGTGTACGACAACGCTACGGTCCGATCAGCTCTCCGGTCCCGGCCACCAACCGCTCCGAACTGTCCTGGATCCACCCGCGTCAGCGTTCCAAGATCAATGGGCACGGAAGATGTGGGTCTCCCGGGGCCTCACCCCCGACTTGAAAACGTCGCCGGGCTAAATAGAACGCGGCCCAGCACGACTATGCGCACTGCCGGCGGGCTGAGTACCGCCGGCGTCGCGAGTACGATCACGCCACACGATCACGCGCACCGCCGGTGGCCTGGGTACCCCCGGGTTCTGTGAGTGCGGGACGTGCGTCACAGCCATAGCACCACGGTGGTGCACCGCCGTGGAGGTCCCTGACGACGCCCGGCCGCAAAGGTCGAGCCCAAACGACGAGCCCCACGATACGTGCACTGAGACGGCACGTGACCGAGAAAATGGCACCACGATGGTGCCCGAACGAGACGGCGACGGTCGCCGATGGCACGTAAGGCGGTGAGTACCGCCGATGACACGTCACCTCTGCACGGGGTGTCACGGGGGTTGGCGGAGCGCCAGGTGCAGACCTCGCCATGGTGCCTCGTGTATCGGCCTGGAGGATACCCCATGGCCAGGCTGGCGCACGAAGACCGTCTGGGCAGCACCACGGTGGCGCTCTGCCCTGAAGATTGCGCCACGACGGCGCATGTGGACGTCGATTGCACCACGGTGGTGCCATGTCACTGAACTGGTGCCACGTCGGCACAGGGCTGTCTGGGCAGCGCCGCGGTGGCGCTCTGCCCTGAGATTTGCGCCACGACGGCGCACGTGTTCGTTGGCGGCACCACGATGGCGCTCCGCCACTGAACCGGCGCCACGGAGGCATAGGGCGGCACCACGATGGTGCCCCGCCATTGAGCCCGCGCCATGTCGGCGCAGAGCTGTCGGGCCGCGGGCCACGGTGGCGCACTGCCCTGAAGATTGCGCAGCAACGGCATACCTGTACGTTGGCTGCACAACGGCGGCGCCCTGCCACTGAGTAGGCGCCATGGTGGCGCTATGCCATGAGGGCGGCGCCACGACGGCGCATTTGTGCGCAGGCTGTACCACGGTGGCGCTCTGCTGCTGAGCTGGCGCCAGTCCCGTCAACATGGCCCGAGAGGAGGCACAGCAATGGCATACCTGTGCGTCAGCCGCGCCACGATGGCGCACGTGCACGCTGGCGGCACCACGATGGCGCTTCGCCACTGGACTGGCGTCACGGCTGGGCAGTGCCACGACGGCGCTCTGCCCCGAAGATCGTCTCACGGCGGCGCACGTATTCGTCGACGGCACCACGGTGGTACCCTGCCAGTGAGCCGGCGCGTGAAGGGGGAGCGTGGGTGGGCCTGGGCGGCTGGGGGGCCCTCGGAGGGTGGCAGGGGCGGGCCCTGGGCTGACGCGGGTGAGTGAGCGAGTGAGTGAGTGAGTGAGTGAGTGAGTGAGTGAGTGAGTAAATACGTGGCCGTTGCCTGGCTGTGCTTGTGGGCAATCCGTCCCACAGCTACCATCCTGGGGGTTTTTATCCTCGTGCCAGGCCACCAGATATCGAGCAGGTGCACTGTGTGTGGCAGTGGTGCATCTGCCCCTCACAGGCTGCACTTCTGGCCCAGGGAGGAGTCCTGGACGGGTGGCGGGCGGGGTGGGCCCGGCCTGACGAAGGAGTGGGTGAGTGGGTGAGTGGGTGAGTGGGTGAGTGGGTGAGTGGGTGAGTGGGTGAGTGGATGAGTGGGTGAGTGGGTGAGTGGGTGAGTGGGTGAGTTGGTGAGTGGGTGAGTGGGTGAATGGGTGAGTGGGTGAGTGGGTGAGTGGGTGAGTGGGTGAGTGGGTGAGTGGGTGAGTGGATGAGTGGGTGAGTGGGTGAGTGGGTGAGTGGGTGAGTGGGTGAGTTGGTGAGTGGGTAAGTGGGTGAGTGGGTGAGTGGGTGAGTGGGTGAGTGGGTGAGCAGGTGAGTGAGTGAGCGGGTGAGTGGGTGAGTGGGTGAGTGGGTGAGTGGGTGAGTGGGTGAGTGGGTGAGTGGGTGAGTGGGTGAGTGGGTGAGTGGGTGAGTGGGTGAGTGGGTGAGTTGGTGAGTGGGTGAGTGGGTGAGTGGGTGAGTGGGTGAGTGGGTGAGTGGGTGAGTGGGTGAGTGGATGAGTGGGTGAGTGGGTGAGTGGGTGAGTCGGTGAGTGGGTGAGTGGGTGAGTGGGTGAGTGGGTGAGTGGGTGCGTGGGTGCGTGGGTGCGTGGGTGAGTGCGTGAGTGGGTGAGTGGGTGCGTGGGTCAGTGGGTGAGTGAGTGAGTGGGTGAGTGGGTGAGTGGGTGAGTGGGTGAGTGGGTGAGTGGGTGAGTGGGTGTGTGGGTGAGTGGGTGAGTGGGTGAGTGGGTGAGTGGGTGAGTGGGTGAGTGGGTGAGTGGGTGAGTGGGTTAGTGGGTGAGTGGGTGAGTGGGTGAGTGGGTGAGTGGGTGAGTGGGTGAGTGGGTGAGTGGGTGAGTGGGTGAGTGGGTGAGTGGGTGAGTGGGTGACTGGGTGTGCCGGTGAGTGGGTGAGTGGGTGAGTGGGTGAGTGGGTGAGTGGGTGAGTGGGTGAGTGGGTGAGTGGGTGAGTGGGTCAGTGGGCGAGTGGGTGCGTGGGTGAGTGGGTGAGTGGGTGAGTGGGTGAGTGGGTGAGTGGGTGAGTGGGTGAGTGGGTGAGTGGGTGAGTGGGTGAGTGGGTGAGTGGGTGAGTGGGTGAGTGGGTGAGTGGGTGAGTGGGTGAGTTGGTGAGTGGGTGAGTGGGTGAGTGGGTGAGTGGGTGAGTGCCTGAGTGGGTGAGTGGGTAAGTGGGTGAGTGGGTGAGTGGGTGAGTGGGTGAGTGGGTGAGTGGATGAGTGGGTGAGTGGGTGAGTGGGTGAGTGGGTGCAATGTCATGGAGCGTGGATTCCGAAATCTCACTGGAAAGTCCAGCGATGCTCACAGGGGAGAGCCCAGGGCGGTGATGAGGCGCCCCTGGCTGCAATCGCCCGGGTGAGTGCTGCCAAGTACGAGACATAGAGCTTGGTCTTGTGCTTGCGGATGTAGTCCATGAAGGGAGTATTAATCCGCGGCACGAACGAGCAGACGGGTTCCCAGGTGCCGTAGGACGGCCCATGGCCTCGCCAACGAACCTTGAACTCCAGCCTCCGGGTGCCGAGGCGTTCGGGCGCTGGGCCAGGATCTTCTCGACGGTATAGTCATCATGCTCAGCGTAGTCGTCGTCGGAATCAGCCTCATGTGCGGTGTAGTCCAGGGACACATGTTGGCCACGGAGGTCGGGTTCCCGCACACGGAGCTGACTCTCGTGGCGCTCCCGGAACTATCCGTGACCCACCTTGATGCGGTAGGTGTCCTCACCAATCCTGCGGATCACTTCTCCGGGTGTGAACCAGGTTTTGGTGCGGTGGGTGCCCATGGGGCGGGGTCTAATCACCCAGAACGGGTCTCCCACCCTGAACTTTTGCGCCGTCGAGCTCGCGGCGGACTTCTGACGCACCGCATGCTCCTTCTCGAGCTGCTGGCGGATGTCCCGCGCCGTTGCGTCCTGCCGCGCAAAGAATTCCTTGGCGTCCATGGCCATACCATCACCCGACAAGGGACGTCCCCAACCCAGGGGGTTCTGCGGAACAAAATCTGGTGAGGGGACAACCCACCCGGAGTGGGGGTGTCATAATGGGCCTTTGGGGCAGGCCACATCTCCTGAAACCAGTTTTCACGTGGGTTCGCAAGGTGAAACTTGCGCAGCTTCTCGAACAGCTACCTTCCAGCCACTTCAGCCCGGCCGTTGGACCGGCTGAGATAGGCGACGCTCTTGGCATGACGTATCCCGATAAGGGAACACATGGCCTTGAACCAGCTGCCAGTAAACTGGGGTCCTCGGTCACTGCAAATGGTACGGGGGATGCCAAAGACGGTGAGCCAATGACGGATCATAATGACTGCCACCTCCTTGGCTAGCAATTCCTTTTTGCGTGCCGGAACGGCCACTACGTAGCCGCTGTGGCGGTCCACACACAGGACCACACAGTCAAAGGTCTCCTTACCAATGTGAACCTCGGGCATGGAGAAGACGTCCATGGCCATGCTCTCCATGGGCTGCTCCGGTACTGGAGTCCATTGGGCTTCCCCCGTGATGTTCCGGTTATCGGGATTGCAGGCCTGACAGACCGAGTAACCATTCCTGACCTTCTTGATGGCGTTGTAGAGACCGATCTGCTCAATTTCAAACCTGCGCTGCATATCCAGGGCTTGCTTCCTGACTTCTGGCTGCATCATGTGGTGGTGCCAAGCCTCACACAGCTCGAGCACTTGGGACTCCGGGACCAGCAGCTTACCATTCCGGTAAAGCTTGCCATCCTCTTCGGTCAGCCCCTTTGGCCACTTCTGCCCATCATCAGGGTCGGTCAAAGCCCTATACTCGGCCGCAACGGCCTCAGACTTGGCGTAGTCGTCAGTCCAGTCGTCCTGGAGGCACAATTCAGGGAAGAGGTGCTTGTCGGACTCGGCTCCCTCAGGGGCGAGTACTCTGACCGCTCTGCCCATCCTCCTTCCGAGGGGGGCATCTGCAGCCATGACGACGAAGCATTTGACACCCTCCTCCTCCATCAGGCGCTCCATTTCTATGATCCTCTTGGCCTCAGCGGTCTCAGCCTCATCGCCATGGGCAGAAACATCCGTCATGCGGTTGCTGGCGGGGTAGGCCCACCTACTGAGACAGTCCGCCACGGTGTTATCCTTGCCAGGACCATACACAACCGTGAGGTCCAACTTGGCCAAGGTCTCATGCCATCTTGCCCATCGGGAGGCGGGACCAGAGGGGGTGTCCACGTGCTCTTTGTGCCACGACTGCAGACTCTGATGGTCGGTGCAGACGGTGACGGGATGGAGGGCTATGTACCCAGCCCATTTCCTGAGAGCCATGACGATGGCATACGCCTCCTTTTCTCGGGGCGTCCACGTCCGTCTCTGGCCTTCCGCCAGGACTCGGCTCCAGAAGGCCACGGGCAAGTGCCTCCCATCGTCAAGCACTTGCTCCAACACAGCGCCTACAGCGTAGTCGGAAGCATCAGTGCGCAGGACGAACCCTCGGTCAGGATCCACGAGGTGCAGACCCACTGCGGATAGCAGCGCCTGCTTCATCCCCTCAAAGGCACGGTCGGACTCCTCATTCCAGACCAGAGCCTTCTTGGACCCCTCCTTGGTCTCCTCTCGGTTGCCCTTGAGCATGGTCGTCATGGGGGCTGCATACTCGGCATACATCTTGATATACCCCGAGTAGTAGTTGCAGAACCCCAAGTACGCCCGTAGCTCAGAGACCGTTTTGGGCTACTCCCAGTGCTCAATCGCAGCCACCTTGCCAGGTATGGGCTTCCGCTGCCCGTTCCCGACTACGTGGCCAGCGAAGACCACCTCGCTTACTGCAATGGTGGCCTTGTCACTGCTGCCCGTGAGCTAGTGCCGAACCAGGAGGTCCAGCACTCTTGTGAAGTCCCGCTCATGTGCCTCCAGGAGCTCATCATAGCTCATACTGGGGTCCCCGGACGCGATGATCACATCGTCCACAAAAGGGGTCCGCACAGTCACGCACCGCCTCAGGCAGGTTCTCGGGCATCCGCTGAAAAGCCGCATTGCCGTTGGTAATGCCCATGGGCATCACCTTCCACTGGAGGGGTCTAAGTGGGGTGCTCATTGCTGTGCAGGCACGGGACTCCTCGGCGAGAGGCATCTGATGATAACCATGTTTCAGGTCAATCACCGTGAAGATCCTTCGCCGGTGTTGCTTTTGCAGCATGTCCTCAATGAGGGGCATCGTATAGCTGTCATGCTGCATTTGGCCGTTTAGGCCGCGGTAGTCGACCACGAGCCGCCTCTCTCCGGCCACCTTCTTGGGGACGACGAAGCATGGGGGGGCCCATTCGGAGTGGCACGGCTCAAGCCAGCCCCTTTCGATGAATTCACCGATGATCTGCTCCATGGCCTCCTTCCTTTCGCCCCTCAGGGCGAACTCCCGTTGTCGGTACACACAACCCGTCCGGCTTCAGCCGTATCTTGGCCTCACCATACGGTCCAAGCACCGGTGGGAGAAATACAGGCTTTCCGCTGAAGAAGGTATCACCATACTTCTGCTTCAGCCTGGCCCTCAATACCTGGATCTTGGGGCACTCATCAGACTCCGCCTTGGCCTTTCCGGGCACCTGAACCACTGAGCTTACTTGCGGGGTACCGCCGCATGGTTTCGGCTCAGGTGGTCTCCCCAGGTGGCCCAAAGGGCCATCTCTGGTCTTGCCTGTGAACAAGTCACCGTAGGTGGGTGGTTTCCTGCCGATTGGCGCGTCCTGGCTGGACATGTGGTCCAGCACCCCCCTTACGAAGGTATCCCCTTCATAGGAACAAGAGACGATGGAGTCCGCTTCCCACCAGGCTTTGTCCTGGCCCTTGCCCTCACGCTGGCTTCCGCAGTCGTGAAAGGGCTGATCCATATACCCCTGAACCAGGTCCAGCTCCTCCTCAGTGAAGAGGTCCTCCGATTCTCCGATGTCAACAGGGGAAACTACAAAGCATTGCCGCCAGGGCTCCGCTATGATGCGGTTGACACACAGGAAGTCCCTGGTGTCGGCCTGCTCAAGGCCCCCATCCACATAGTGGAATTCCGTTGGCCATCTCTGGGGTCGCATGGGCTGTCCCTTAGCGTCCTGGTAGACACTCTCTCCAGCAGGTAGGGCGACCTTGTTTCAGGTCATGTTGGTCAGTGAGGCCACCCGATCTCGGGTGCTTTCCTCCTCAGTGCATCCCATAGGAACAACCAGCACTGCCTTGCAGCGGTCCTCGCGAATCTTCGCTACCGCCCTTGCAATGTCCCATCGAGGGCAATGGATCCACATCAATCCCTGATGCGGACCCCAGTGCTTCTTCCACGCGGAGTCCTGGGCGCTCCAGTACTTCTCACAAACCCGAAGATGGGCGGAGGTTCCTGAAGAGAACGCATCCAGGGCCAGATCCGAAGCTCCCAGGTCCGCAACCACTCAGCTCACCACTTCCGGCATTACGCCGTACTCCTGGTTTGCTGGCCCGGCTGGCTCAGTCCCCAGCGCGGCTACTTTGAGCTGATTGCGTTCCGGGTGGATCCATTGGCACGCCAAATGGTGCTCAGGTGACGAAAGCCACAAGAGCTGGTCGTCCTGGTACAGGGTCATGGAGGCCTGGGCCGGGAGAACGCCGGAGTCCGTCTCCATCATGAAGTCGTACCCAACGATCATGTCCCAGTCTATCTGGGCCTCGTAGAAGCGACCTTGCAGGACAATCTCCTTGCCGAGGTCAGGGTGGCTCAGCTCACGGTGGTTCACGAATTGCAGCCCAATGGCCGCGTCTCTCGTGCCTCCCCCCATGTACTGGCCGTTCGCCACCTTCAGCCTGTCAGGCCTCCGACTGTCGGTCAAGCACTCTGGCGGAAGTAGGCCAGCCTTGACCAGACTGACCTGAGCCCCCGTGTGGACCTACACGTCGAAGACCTTCTCCACTTCCCCGCATACGGCACGGACCTTAAGGTGCAACTGCCGCTCACGCCCAACACGGCGCACGGCGTGCAAGCTCAGGATCTCCGGCCGTTCCAGATGCTCAATAAGCGACTGGTTCAGGTCGTGGACAATGGGCTTAGGCTGCCCATCTGCAGCATCCAGCTGCGGTCCGAGTGATCCCCAGATACTCTCGGAGAGATCTTGAAGCACAGCAAACACGTTCTTGGTCGCGAAGGATGGACGGGTGCAAGGGTTCGTGCCTTCACTTGCCCCCATCCTGCCACTGCGACTGTCGTTCGTCTTGGGTGCCGGACCGGGCCTTCCGCCCCGGGCAATCCCTTTGTGCTCATTGTCTCCCGAATGGGATGGTGTGGCGCCTCCCGCAACACCATCCTGCGACTGCCCTAGCTGGGGCCCTTGGCTGCAGGGGCTACGCTAAGGGGCGCCCCTTGTGGTAGTAGGAGTACTCTCCTCCGCATCAACCTCGCTGACACTCTTCTTCTTTCCCCCTTTCTTACCCTTCTTGTCCTTGTCCCTGTTCTTGTCGTCGGACTTGGGGACCCAGGACCTCTTGATCTCCTGGATCTCCTTCGCCAACTCGGTCCCCACCGACATCAGCTTGGAGAGCTCGTCCTTGGTGACCTCCACCTTGGTCTCCCGGATACCCGCGGGTGCACGCTTTTTCGACCCGTGCACGTTCTTGTAGGCCTCCGTGTCGGCCTTGTGGACGGGACATGTCCGGTGCTCATGGTTGAATCCTTTGTTCCTCCCATAACACACAAAACAGCCCTCGGGGTGAGCTCGTATGAACTCTCCAAAGGACAATGGAGGGTCGCCAACGCAGCGGGGCTCCTTCTTCTCCTTCTTCTTCCAACCCTTCTGCAGGGGCTTCCAGATTTCCCGGTTGCTCCTCGTGTTCAGGTTCTTGGCCACAAAAGCACAAACAGCCGTCTCAGCGGGCTCCTCGTCGTCGTCGTTGTCGTCGAGAGCCTCATCGCCATCGGCTCCCGCTGGGTCCATGGCAGCTTCCCCGACAGACCCCTCGCCAACGTAGTTGACATCACGGTCGCCGGGCCTCATCCCGCGGGTGTGGTGGAGGTTCCAGTACTCTTGGAGTACTTCCTCTCCAACCCACTCCAGGAGCTCGTCGCAACTCATCCGCGCCAGGATGGCCTGCAGACGGATGGTCTGGCCACCCACGTCACACTCATCAAGGCGCCACATCGCGGTCTTCTCGCAATCGCCCGTGGCGGTGATGAGGAGGGCGTTCCGCAGGCAGTGCCGCTTGACATCCCGGGTCACGTTCTTCCTTGTCCAAGCCACCACGTTGGTATGATACTCCTTGGGGAGCATAATCTTGACCGTGTGGTTGGACTTGGCTCTCTTGGCTTCCTCCTTGGTGACTCTTTTGATCCATGCTTCCGGTAGCATGGAGAGCAGGCGGGCCTGCTCGTCACCCTCATTCCAGTCCCCCACGTTGCGGCGGAAGAGGGTGTATTGCCCCCGGAAGTCCCGCCAATCTCGTAGGCGGATCTCCCGACCATCATGCTGAAGCTTGATGGCCTTCCACCGCTTGGCAGCCACCTGCGGAGCGTCTACCCGCTCCTTCTCGTTGAGCCACTTCTTGGCTTCCTTGAGCATCTTGATTTTCCCCTCCTTGGTCGCCACGAAGTATAGCTCTTGGAGCACTTCCGGCAGGCGCCACCTGAACCGTTTGAAGAAATATTTCTCCGCCTCTGTGGGATCCATGTCTTCAGTGACGGTCATCACCAATCGTCCAGCTTCTCCAAGAAGCGGTCGAGGTTGAGGGGGTTGCCATCGTACGTGGGGGGCTTGATGTCCTTCAGGTCTTCCCATACAGCGGCATCCGCGGCCTCAGAGACCATGAATGCCGGCCGCGAGGTCGACCGAGGTTCCCATCGGCATCCCCCACGGACTCCCACGGCTGCCACTTCCATCTCCTCCGCGGTATCCATGTGGCTATGCCGTGGTTCCTCCATGTACGCCGAACCTAGATGTTCACGCCGTGCTCCCTCCATGTACACCTCCTCATCAAGGCATCGGCAGCTGCGTTCAGCGGCCTGCCGTCGTACACCACGCGGCGGGGTAATGCTGAACTCCTCCAGGTCTTCCTCGCCTCCGCCGACATCCCACTTCACGTCCCCTCCGGGGACCTCATCTCTGAGTCCACCGTATTGCCCCCCAGCCATTGGGGTTGGCTCTAGGACTGGTGCGGGGCGTCGGGGGCGTACCGGTGTCCGCAGTGGAGCACGGCGGTTGTGGTACTCCGCACTGAGCCACTCGTCACGCCACTCTCCACTGCCACTGCCGGGCGGCACACGCTCGTTACGGCGGCCCGCGCTGTGATGAGAGGGGGCGCTGAGAGAGGGTGCACTGGTGCTGGGGCGACTCCTGGGGGCTCTGCCGGGGGCGTGGGCTCTGCCCGGACCTGGTCCAGGTCCCCAGCCGTCGTCCGACGAGCCGGACCTCAGGGGTGGGAGGTCGCTGCCGACGCTCCCACGGCCTTCCAGCCTGTCCAACCTCTGTTGCAGGCCGTGGATGACCTTGTTCAGCAGCCTGGTCTCGCCCCTGGCGATGTCCAGCTCCCTCTGGGAGGCAGTGGCAACCTTGGCGATCCTGACCATCTCCGTCCTGGCGATGTCCAGCTCCTTCTGTGCGCCCGCGGCGACCCTGGCGATGCGGATCATCTCGCTTTTGCCCGCGTCTACCTCGCGCTCCAGGGCATGGACCCTCCTGCGGAGGTAGACGATCCACCGCCAGGTGGCTTCTGGGTCACCCTCTCCCAGTGGGCCGTCGGGGTCTCCAGGGGGTCCTCCAGGAGGGCCTCCGCCCGGCCCTCCCGGTCCAGGGGGTCCTCCCCCGCCAGGGGGTCCGCCTCCCGGGGGTCCACCTGGTGGACGTCCTCCAGGGGGTCTTGGCGGGCCGCCAGGGGGTCCTGGCGGGTCTCCGCCGGGTCGCCTCGGTGGGTCCGAGGATGGGGGCTTCTCTGTGTAGCCGAAGTCCATGTTATCATCCTCGTCCATGTCGCCCCACCTGGCCGTCTCCGTCTCGCACGCGGTGGACTCCGAGCTCCGGTAGGGAGGAGGGAGATCCTCACCCTCACCCTCCGGCTCCATGGGGACATCTCCGCCTCCTCCTCCAGCCATTCCTCGGCAATGTCGGCGGTCTCGTCCGTCCCCGTCGCTGGCGGTGAAGAATGGGTCGGAGTCGTGGGGATAGCCCTCCGCGGGCCTCCGTGCCCTCTCGGGAGTCTTCCACTTACCCTTCCTCCGCCGGTGGGTAGTGGGGCCACTGTCCCCACTGCTGCCGGTGTCGGCCTCCTCCAGGTCCAGCTTCATCTTGGAGGAGGCTTATCCTTCGAAGAGCTTCCGAAGGGTCTCCACTCTGGTTCCTCCCGGGGGCGTCTTGCGCTGAAGCTTGGCCTCCGCCTCCTCCGTTGCGGCGGCCGTGGCTGCGGCAGCTCGCCTTTCGGCCTCTTCTCGGGCACGGGCACCCTCGGCCCCCCGAGCCCGCTGCAGCCGAGCCTTCTCAGCTTCTAACGCTGCCAGCTCCGCCTCCGTCTTGGCCCTCGCCTCCGCGACCTTCCGTCGCGCGGCCTCGATGGCGTCCTTCCTGGCGGCGTCCGCTTGGGCCTTGGCCGTTGCTTCGGCGTGGGCCCTTTCCTCCGCCTCCTTCCTTGCCCTCTCTTGGGCAAGCGCCTCTTCCAGCGCTTTCACCTCGGCTTTCCTTACGGACAATGGCCTCCTGGGCCAGGCGGGCTTCCTGGGCGGCCGCCGCTTCCTGCGCGGCTGCCGCCACCTCACTCCTGACCCAGGCGGCCGCCGCTTCCTGTGCGGCTGCAGCCGTGAGTCCGGCCGCAATGGCCGCCACCGGCGAGGCATGGAAGGCCATGCCTCTGCCCCACTCTGCAGCCTCCTGCTGGGCGATACCGACGGCGCCCTCCACGGCAGCGTTCTCCTGCGTGGCCCGTTGCCGGGCAACCCGAAGGTTGCACGGCACCCTGCAGGCACGCTTGCAGGCGCGGGCCACGTCCCTTTTGTTGGGGGCGACGCTGTTGCTGGAGCTGGCCTTGTCGGCCGGCATCCTCCCACGGTGGGCCGACTCCACGTCGCTGCTGGGGTCTGACTTCCTCAGGTGCAGCTGACGGGGCTTGGCCTTGGCCTTCTTGGCGACTTCAAGGAAGTCGCCAAGGGTGGTGTGGCCGGGGTGGTGACCGCCACTGGCATGTTGGGGGCTGGGGGCTTGGGTTCCGCCCTTGGTCTCATTCTCCGCGGCTTGGGTGGCTTCGGCGACCAGGGATTCCTGGTACTCCCGCCATTTCTTGTCCCGCTTCTTGTCCCCGGCAGATCGCTTCTCCTTCCCAGGGGACGCGCTGCTGTTGCTGACCTGCAGCGTACGCTCGTCCCCCGGTTCTCGGAACTTCTTTTGGATCATGTCCCAAGTAAGAAACAGTGCTTTTCCAATGCTTTGAGGCATACTCTAGTTGTATTAGAGATGCACTGAGCATCCAGACATTTCTATCTTAGTATTGGTCCCACCAAAACTGGTGATAACACATTTTGACCTATGGAACCGAACACCCAATCAGGATATGGAGTGGACCCCTTAATCCCCTGTCAATGTGAGGCTAATCATCTTCTCCTGAGTTGACTGAGAACTGACATATCCAGGGCAGAGCCTATGAATTTATCTATGTTTTCTCATGAATTCTTAGCTGTCCTAGTGGTATGCACCCTAGGGGGCTGGGCACCTCTTTTTGAGAGGTCCTGGGTTCGATTCCCGGTCAGCCTAGCTAAGTAGGAAGATCCCATGTGACATGGCAGTGACCTCATCGCCACATGCCCTGCCACCTCAGCACATATGAGACCCAAAACCAAGAGTGCACATCTCCTGAGATGGCACTATGGAGATAGAGTGACCATGGGGCAGTTTTCCAACTCTTTTCCAAAACATTTCAGCTATCTTTGTGAATATGCAATCCGATTTGACCTGAGTTGCAGTTTCTGTGAATATCCTTTCATCTTCACTGTTTACACTGCAGCCCTTCATGCTTTGATCCTGATTCTCTTCTACTTGCATATCTCTGGCTTGAACCATCCTGGATTGATTGTATTTCAGCAAACAAAAGCTTTTCATCTTCAAAAACAAGCAGCAAGAAACCCTACACCAGCAGCAAGCAGCAGGAGAGGCACAAACACAGTGTTGAAATCACTATAAACTTTTCTGGTAGCAAGAGGCAGACTGTCTCTGCGTACCGGCAGCAACCCCGTGCCGTACCACCAGTGCGCCGAGATCAGTCACATATAAGCAGAAGGGCGAACGAAGATGGACACAAAGAAAGAGGACACCGAGGTGAAGTCAGCGCCCGAGGTACCAGCAAGGCCAGCACCTGGTGAAACAGGACCTGGACCTAGCGCTGTACCTTCGGAGCCCTGACATGGGCCAGTGGACATGGCTGAGGACTCGTTGGATGGACTCCAGTCGTCCTTCAGGGCCCTCCCAGTCGAGGAGGTGGTCACTCAGCCTGTGAAGAGGAAGAGAGAGAGCGAGAAGGATGCTGGAGACGAAGCACACGAAGGAGAGGACCAAGGGCAAGACCTGACGAATGACCCTACCTTCGAAGGCGAACCAAGCGCTTCTGGACTCCACGCATCACCCTCTCCTGAAGCGGTACCCAGAACCCCATGGCCAGGTTACGGCATACAACCGGTCTCCGGTCCACTAACCCCATGCACGGCGTGTTCCGTGCCGTGAAGCCCCGCATCGGCAACCGATGCACCGCCAGCGGAGATTTGTGTATCAGAATATCAGGAATCAACAGGGTTTTATTTTCATATTGTTTCCGTCAATCTTTATGCTTCCGTTCTGATATTCACTGTTTTGACTGCTGGCGGTTGGTTCGCGACTTTACCGTAACCGCCAGTTTAACTGTTTATAATGGAAATTTTAACGCTATCCGTCACGAAGGCTCCAAAGTCGCCAGGAACTGCATGGATGCTTCCGCAATTTTCATAATTAATACTCGCAATTTTAATCCGAATTTTTCAGGATGTCGAAACCGGATTTTCGACTTCGACATCCCCGCACTTGATTTGACCTCTTTCGAGTGGACCTACGTGCTTCCCTATGCACGAATCAACTTCCTTTTTATCTTGCCCTCCATTTGACTCAGTGATATGGGCAAAACAAAGTTGATTCGTGAGGCCACTTGTGAGGGTCATATCTCGTGCCGCTTGCGAGTATTGACAATAAGGAAACGTGGGATGTATTCACAATACTCCCGACGTAATTTAGGAAGCTTTACATGCCTTGCGTTTCCACACATGCGCGCTAGTGTAATGGATCATGGTCAAGAGGGTAGAGTTTGCGTTATAACTCTTTGGCCATGATATTGCGTGCGTTAAGATAACTTTCGAGTGTAGCGCGCAAGTGTTGGTGTTGCATAGGAACTCTCCTTGAGTTCCTATGAGCGATTGACACAAAGATATGCCCTTGGAGGGGCATGACATATCGTGGTGGGAGCCACATTTTTGGGCAATATGTGGTATGTGCCATGTGTTGTGTTGCGTGCCCATTTGGCGGGTCCATTGCTCCAAGTCGAACCCGCCAATGGACCTCATATTGTGCAAGCCCCTTCTCCATACTCCCTACGGTCAATTGCATGCCTAACCTTCGTGAAGGGAAGCTTGTGTGGTGATCCCGAAGCGATGCGTTGGGAGCAAGGTGTGTGTTTTACAATTTTCCATATTTTCATGTGCCCACTTGGGAAGTAGCGCTCGTAACCTTTCAAGGCGCCCCAAGTGGAGCACATATGTGGGATCGAAGGTCAATGGTGTCAAGTCATTGTGTTTAGAAGGATTAAGTGATTGCACGATCCAAGCCGGAGATATTATAATATAATTGTAGACCTTTCAAGGCACTTTTGTGTGTCATTGTGCCAATTTTGCCATTTTTGGCTCGTCATGATGTCAAGTGGCGACCGTGTATCTCAACGTTGCGCTCAATTGACATCATGACCCAAGTATGTTCTGAGGGTACATACTTCGGTAGCCAACATATCTTGGACCCGGCGAATAACTCCTCTTAGGCTTGGCATACCGTGGCCGCCATGTTGGCGATTTGGGACTATCCCAAATCATGGGCTCACTTGGCGACCCTGCCATTCCCAATACCGGAGGAGTTGGGCGACGCCCAAAAGATATGTTGGACCAACATGACTTGATACCAATCCTATGGCACACTCCGGTCCGAGTCGGGCATGTGCCTCATTTGCCTTAACCATGAGTGTGCGCATTTTTGGCCATTTTGAGCAATTTTCCACTTTTGCTGCCCGCCGTGCACTATGTTCTAACCCTCGTGCACGCCGGACGCATGGACCAATGGACCATATATGACATGGGTGTTATGGGTAATGGTCCCCATGGTCCACACACCACGTGGGCGAAGCGGAGCCGCCTTCGTTAAGGCGCTAGGCCAAATTGAGTATGGGCAATTTTGCCATTTTGGCATTTGTGGACCCAATTGGGATCGTCACCACGCCAAGCAGCATGGAGATCTTTGGGAGCCAAAGGCATGGGAGTCTCCGTTGGACTCCCGGTAAATCGCGTATGGAATGGCGGATCCGATCTCCAAGCCGGCGTGGAGATATACTATTGGGAGCACACCGAATTTTGGCTCATTTCAAGCAGCCAAAATGACCCAATTTTGGGACCCCAATTTCCCCCTTCCGTGTGGTCAATTGGCGGCCCCATTTCTCTAAGCCCATAGGGAGCCTGGACCTAAATCCAAGTTGTACACTCAGATATGAGTCCTAGGTCCTGCCTCCTACCCTGTGAGCCATTGGCCTTACCTTGGCCGGGCGAGCCACGCGTGGGAATGACGCCAATTTCGGTGATTTTGGGCATCATGACCCCACATGACTCATCCGTGTTGCCCTGATGCCGGGACCTCAGAGGGAACCAGGTTGGGTGAGGGCTCCAAAGGGTTCGTACTCGAAGGGCATAGGGTCAGTTGCCTCGTCCCTACCTCTGGCGGGTCCGGACGAGGGGTCAATTTTGGGGATTTTTGAGTTAATTTCAGTTTGGGCTGAAACAGCCCATTTTCAGCTACCAACTCCTGGGTGATAATGGCGGGGCCATATCTCTGGCTCAGAGTGGAGTTGGGACCTGCCATTAAGGGAGCATAGGGAGCCACTGTCGGTTGGCCTTGGAGCTCCTTCGTTCCCAGGAACTCGCCTGTGGCTGGGCGGGACACCCCCCTATTGGCAGGGTTTCAGGGTCCGGACTGAGCAGGGCATGGGTTGTGTTTGAGCCCCCGCCCCCATCAGCCACTGAGAGGGTCGGACCTGGGATTGGGATATGAGTTGGGACTGAGTGTCTATTGTCCCTTGATGCCCTTACCCCAGTCCAGTCTTAACCCCATGTGTACATATCCTGATGTGTTGTTGTATATACTTTTGTTCCCTCTTTGCAGAGTGGCAAGGATTCTGAAACGCTTTGTCACATGACAACGCATTGATGCCCTTGTGAGCGTAGTGCTTTGCCTGCCTGCTCACTTGCGTGTGTCCACCGCAGCGTCCCGTGGCCGGCCCCCCACGGGAACGCGTCAAAAGCGTTTCACCGCCGCGGGGTTACCCAGCCCTCGCGTGCCACTCGGGGCCAACAACCCCGAGCAGCGCGTCGCAGCAGCGCGGCGCAGTTCGCAGCTCGCAGCGCAGCGCAGCGTCTCGCAGCGCAGCGCAGCAGCTCGCAGCGCCACTCAGCGACAGCGCCGAGTTCGTCACGGAGCCAGCAGCGCCGTCCAGAGCTTCGCCCTGACTGCGCAGCAGCCGTGAAAGGGGTGCACAGACCAGAACTCCTGCATCAGCCCCATCGGCCGACCCGGAGTCCCATCGGCCGACCAGCAAGGCCGCGTCAACCACCTCCACAACCACCGGCTGACCAGCACCAGCCGCACTTCCAATCCAGTGCTGCAGCACCCTCCTCAACAACCACAACCAGTTCGTTGAGTTGAACGAGTGCACATCAAGGACCTCAAGATCAACTACGCCCCCGCTGCCATGGTGAATTGGCAGGAAGCGGGCAGGACGTGGCCGCGGCCCCACCCCCATGCAGCACGCCTGCTGCGTGGGTTGGTTTGGGACCAGCACTACCGCCACAGCAACCCCCAGTGCGAAGGCGGCATGCCCAGGAGCTTCGAGCTCCGCACGGACATCGCCCCCGACCGCCTGCAGGCCGTGGAGGACTGGCTGCGGGCGGAAGGGTACGAGTACCGCCACCAGCAGAGGCGCTGGAGGACGTGGACCCGGCCGGACAGGCCCGGCGAAGGCCTGCGTCCCGACGGGATTGAGGAGGACGAGGAGCCCAACGCCTACCCGTCGGGCGCCTCGATCAACGTCTCCTTGTGGGACGTAATCGAGAAGAAGTTCCCCGAACCGGGGAGCGAGCGCAGGCTGCAGGGCAGCAGCAGCGCGTCTCCGGGGACGGAGAAGCGGTCCGCCGGGGACAAGAAGAGGGACCGGAAGTGGCGGGAGTACCAGGAGTCCCTGGCTGCCGAAGCCGCCCAAGGCGCCAAGGGCGGAACCCCAGCCCCCAGTCCCCAACGGCCCAATGGTGGACACCACCCCGGCTCCACCACCCTTGGCGACTACATCCAGGCCAGCTCCAGCAGCAGCGTCGCTCCCGAAAGGGACGTGGCGCGCGCCTGTGAGCGCGCCTGTGGGGTGCCCTGCAACCGTCGGGTTGCCCGGCAACGGGCCAAGCAGTACAGCGCTGCCGTGGAGGGCGCCGCCGGCATCGCCCAGGAGGAGGCTGCGCAGTGGGCGCATGGCATGGCCATCCACACCCAGACCGTGGCGGCCATCGCGGCTGGACTCACGGCCGTAGCCGCCCATGGGGCAGCGACTGCCCAGGTCAACGGTGAGTTGGCGGCAGCCGACGAGGAAGCCCGCCTGACGCAGGAGGCCATTGCCTGCAAGGAGGCCGAGGTGAAGGCGCTGGGGGAGGCGCTTGCCCAAGAGAGGGCTAAGAAGGAGGCGGAGGAAATGGCCCACGCCGAAGCGACGGCTAAGGCGCAGGAGGATGCCGCCAAGAAGGAAGCCATCGAGGCCGCGCGACGGAAGGTCGCTGAGGAGAAGGCCAAGACGGAGGCGGAGCTGGCAGCGTTGGAAGCGCAGAAGGCGCGGCTGCTGCAGGCCCGGGAAGCCGAGGCGGCTCGTGCTCGGGAAGAGGCCGAAGCGCGAGCTGCCGCAGCCACCGCCGCCGCAATGGAGGAGGCAGAGGCCAAACTCCGCCACGAGACTCCCCCGGGAGGATCGCGAGTGGAGACCCTTCGAAGGCTTTTCGAAGGGGACGCCTCCTCCAGGATGAAGCTGGATGAGGCGGTCACGGGCAGCAGTGGGAGCGGTAGCACCACCGCCCGTCGACGGAGGAAGGGCAAGGGGAAGACCCCCGAGAGGCCGCGGTGGCCAGCGGGTGGGCACCCCCACGACAGTGACCCCTTCTTCACCGCCAGTGACGGGGATGAACGAGGCCGTCGACATCGCCAAGTGGTGGCTTGGACGGGCGGAGGTGGCGGAGACGTCCCCATGGAAGGTGAGGATGAGGATCCCCCTCCTCCCTACCGGAGCTCCGAGTCCTCCGTGACCGAGACGCCCAGGTGGGGCGACATGGACGAAGATGACGACATGGAGTTCGGCATCACGAGGAGGCGCCCATCCTCGGACCCACCGAGGCGACCCGGCGGAGACCCACCGGGACCCCCTGGCGGAGGACCTTCAGGACCCCCTGGAGGACGCCCACCAAGTGGACCCCCTGGAGGCGGACCACCGGGCGGGGGAGGACCCCCTGGACCGGGCGGACCCGGCGGAGGCCCTCCTGGAGGACCCCCTGGGGACCCCGGCGACCCACCAGGGAACGGTGACCCGGATGCCACCTGGCGGTGGATTGTCTACCTCCGCAGGAGAGTCCAGTTGCTCGAGCTGGAGGTAGACACGGGCAAGAGCGAGATGGCTCGCATCTCCACGGTCGCGGCGCGCGCGCAGAAGGACTTGGACATCGCCAGGGCCGAGACCAAGTCGCTGACCAACGTCGTCAGCGGCCTGCAGGAGAGGCTGGACGCGCTGGAAGCCCGTGGGAACGTCGGCAGCGACCACCCACCCCTGGAGTCTGGCTCGTCGGACGACGGCTGGGGACCCGGACCAGGTCCAGGCAGACCCCACGCCCCCGGCGGAGCCCCCAGGAGTCGCCCCAGCGCCAGTGCCCCCTCTCTCACCGCCCCCTCTCACCACAGCGCGGGCCGCCGCAACGAGCGCGTGCCGCTCGGCAGTGGCAGTGAGGAATGGCGCGATGAGTGGCTCAGCGCGGACTACCACAACCGCCGTGCTCCACCGCGGACGCCTGTACGCCCCCGACGCCCGCCACCAGCCCCGGTGCCAATCCCCAGGGCTGGAGGACGTTATGGTGGACTCAGGGATGAGGTCCCCAGAGGAGACGTGGAGTGGGATGTCGGCGAAGGTGAGGACCTGGACCTGGACCTGGACCTGGAGGAGTTCGACATCAGCCCGCCGCGTGGTGTACGACGGGAGGCCGCTGAACGCAGCCGCCGGCGCCGTGATGAGGATGCGTACATGGATGCAGTACGGCGTGAACATTTTGGTTCAGCGTACGTGGAGGAACCGCGGCGTAGCCACAGGGACTCCATGGAGGAGATGGACGTGGCGGCCGTGGGAGTCCGTGGGCGAGGCCGATGGGAACCTCGGTCGACCTCGCGGCCGGCGTTCATGGTCTCTAAGGCCGCGGACGCCGCCGTGTGGGAGGACTTGAAGGACATCAAGCCCCCCATGTACGATGGCAACCCCCTCAACCTCGACCGCTTCTTGGAGAAGCTGGACGATTGGGGGCTGACCGTCACTGAAGACCTACCTCCCGCGGATGCGGAGAGATATGACTTCAAACGGTTCAGGTACCGCCTGCCGGAAGTGCTCGGCGAGCTATACTTCGTGGCGACCAAGGAGGGGAAAATCAAGACCCTCAAGGATGCCAAGAAGTGGCTCAACGAGCAGGAGCGGGTGGACGCTCCGCAGGTGGCTGCCAAGCGCTGGAAGTCCATCAAGCTTGAGCATGATGGACGGGAGATCCGCCTACGGGACTGGCGTGACTTCCGAGGGAAATACACCCTCTTCCGCCGCAATGTGGAGGATTGGAACGAGGGTGACGAGCAGGCTCGCCTGCTCTCCATGCTGCCGGAAGCATGGATCAAGAGGGTCACCAAGGAGGAATCCAAGAGGGCCAAGTCCAACCACACGGTCAAGGTGATGCTCCCCAAGGAGTATCATACGAACGTTGTGTCTTGGGCGAAGAAGAACGTGGCCCGGGATGTCAAACGGCACTCCCTGCGGAACGCTCTTCTCATCACCGTCTCGGGCGATCGCGAGAAGACCGCGATGTGGCGCCTTGACGATTGTGAGTTGAGCGGCCAGACCATCCGTCTGCAGCCCATCCCGGCGCAGATGAGCTGCGACGAGATCCTGGAGTGGGTTGGCGAGGAAGTACTCAAGGAGTACCGAAACCTCCACCACACCCGCGGGTTGAGGCCCGGCGACCGCGACGTCAACTACGTTGGCGAGGGACCTGGCGGGGAATCTGCCATGGACCCAGCGGGAGCCGGCGGCGATGAGACTCTCGTCGACGATGACGACGACGATGAGCCCGCCGAAGTGGCCGTTTGTGCCTTCGTGGCCAGGAACCTGAGCGCGGGGAGCAAGCCGGGGAACTGGAAGCCCCTGCAGCAGGGTTGGAGGAAGCAGGAGAAGAGGGACCCTCGCCGCATTGGCGACCCTCCGCTGTCCTTTGGGGAGTTCATACGAGCTCACCCGCAGGGCTGTTTCGTGTGTTATGGAAGGAAGAAAGGCTTCAACCATGACCACCGAACATGCCCCGTCCACAAGGCCGACACGGAGGCTTACAAGAAGGCGCACGGGTCGAAGAGGCGTGCGCCCGCGGGTATCCGGGAAGCCAAAATGGAGGTCGACAAGGACGAGCTGGCCAAGCTGATGTCGTCGGTGGGGACCGAGTTGGCCAAGGAGATCCAGGAGATCAAGCGGAACTGGGTCCCCAGGTCCGACAACAAGAACAAGGAGAACAACCAGAATGACCAGAACAAGGACAAGGACAAGAAGGGTAAAGGAGGAGGTAAAGGGGGAAGAAAGAAGGGCGTCAACGACGTTGAGGCCGAGGAGAACACCCCCTCTTCCACAACCGACGCCCCCTAGCGGAGCCCCTGCAGCCAAGGGCCCCAGCTAGGGCGGTCGCAGGATGGTGACGTGGGAAGCGCCGATCCATCCCAGTCGGGAGTCGATAAGCACAAGGGGACTGCCGCGGGCGGAAGGCCCGGTCCGGCGCCCAGTCGCGGAGGCGGGGTGAGGGCAAGTGAAGGCACGAACCCTTGCACCCGTGCGTCCTTCGCGACCAAGAATGTGTTTGATGTACTACAGGATCTATCCGAGAGTATCGGAGGATCACCCGGACCGCAGCTGGATGCTGCAGATGGGCAGCCTGAGCCCATTGTCCACGACCTGCACCAGTCGCTTGTTGAGCTTCTGGAACGGCCGGAGATCCTGAGCTTGCACGCCGTGCGCCGTGTCGGTCGCGAGCGGCAGTTGCATCTTAAGGTCCGTGCCTTATGCGGGGAAGTGGAAAAGGTTTTCGACGTGTTGGTCGACACGGGAGCTCAAGTCAGCTTGGTCAAGGCTGGCCTACTTCCGCCAGAGTGTCTTACCGACAGTCGGAAACCTGTCAGGCTGAAGGTGGCGAACGGCCAGTACATGGTGGGAGGCACGAAGGAAGCGGCCATTGGGCTGCAGTTCGTGAACCATCGTGAGCTGAGCCGCCCAGACCTCGGCAAGGAAATCCTCCTGCACGGTAGCTTCTACGAGGCCGAGATGGACTGGGACATGATCGTCGGGTACGACTTCATGATGGAGACGGACTCCGGCGTCCTCCCGGCCCAGGCTTCCATGACCCTGTACCAGAACGACCAACTCTCGTGGCTTTCGTCACCTGAGCACCATGTGGAATGCCAATGGATCCACCCCGAACGCAATCAGCTCGAAGTGGCCGCGCTGGACACTGAGCCAACTGGGCCAGCAAACCAGGAGTACGGCGTAAGGCCGGAAGTGGCGTACCGAGTGGTCGCGGACCTGGGAGCGTCGGATCTGGCCCTGGATGCGTTCTCTTCAGGAACCTCCGCCCATCTGCGGGTATGTGAGAAGTACTGGAGCGCCCAGGACTCCGCGTGGAAGAAGCACTGGGGTCCGCATCAGGGATTGATGTGGATCCATTGCCCCCGTTGGGACATTCCAAGAGCGATAGCGAAGATTCGCAAGGATCGCTCCAAGGCAGTGCTGGTTGTTCCTATGGGATGCACCGAGGAGGAAAGTACCCGACATTGGGTAGCCTCATTGACCAACATGACCTTGAACAAGGTCGTCCTACCGGCTGGAGAGAGTGTCTACCAGGACGCTAAGGGACAGCCCATGCCACCCCAGAGATGGCCAACGGAATTCCACTATGTGGATGGGGGCCTTGATCAGGCCGACACCACGGACTTCGTGTGTGTCAACCGTATCATAGCAGAGCCTTGGAGGCAATACTTTGCGGTTCCCCCTGTTGACATCGAAGAATCGGACTCCGAAGACCCCCTCACTGAAGAGGAGTGGGATCTGGTTCAGGGGTATATGGATCAGCCCTTTCACGACTGGGGAAACCAGCGTGAGGGCAAAGGCCAGGACAAAGCCTGGTGGGAAGTGGACTCAATCGTCTCTGGTTCCTATGACGGGAATACCTTCGTACAGAGGGTGCTGGATCACATGTCCAGCCAAGACGAGCCGCCTGGCGGTAACCCACCCACCTACGGCGATCTGTTCCGAGGCAAGACCAGAGATGGCCCTTTGGGCCACCTGGGAAGACCACCTGAGCCGAAAGCGAGCGGAGTAGCTACCCCTCAAGTAAGCTCCGTGGTTCAAGTGCCCGGAAAAGCCAAGGCGGAGTCCGATGACTGCCCCAAGATCCAGGCGTTGAGGGCCAGGCTGAAGCGGAAGTATGGCGAGACCTTCTTCAGCGGCAAGCCTGTGTTCCCCCCACCGGTGCGTGGACCGTATGGCGAGGCGAAGATACGACTGAAGCAGGACCCCCGTGTGTATCGTCACCGGGAGTTTGCCCTGAGGGGCGAGAGGAAAGAGGCCATGGACAAGATCCTCCGTGACTTCATCCAGAGAGGCTGGCTCGAGCCGTGCCACTCCGAATGGGCCTCTCCTTGCTTCGTCGTCCCCAAGAAGGTTGCCGGTGAGTGGCGGCTCGTGGTCGACTACCGCGGCCTGAACGCCCAAACGCAGCACGACAGCTATACGCTGCCCCTCATTGAGGACATGCTGCAAAAGCAACACCGGCGGAGGATCTTCACGGTGATTGACCTGAAACATGGTTATCATCAGATGCCTCTCGCCGAGGAGTCCCGTGCCTGCACAGCCATGAGCACCCCACTTGGACCTCTCCAGTGGAAGGTGATGCCTATGGGCGTTACCAACGGCAATGCGGCTTTTCAGCGGGTGCTGGAGAACCTGCTTGAGCCGGTGCGCGACTGTGCGGACCCCTTCGTGGACGACGTGATCATCGCGTCCGGGGACCCCAGCATGAGCTACGAGGAGCTCCTGGAGGCACACGAGAGGGACGTCACACGGGTGCTGGACCTTCTGGTTCGGCACAAACTCACAGGCAGCAGTGACAAGGCCACCATTGCGGTAAGCGAGGTGGTCTTCGCTGGCCACGTAGTTGGGAACGGGCAGCGAAAGCCCATACCTGGCAAGGTGGCTGCGATTGAGCACTGGGAAAAGCCCAAGACGGTCTCTGAGCTACGGGCGTACCTGGGGTTCTGCAATTACTACTCGGGGTATATCAAAATGTATGCCGAGTATGCAGCCCCCATGACGACCATGCTCAAGGGCAACCGAGAGGAGACCAAGAAGGGGTCCAAGAAGGCTCTGGTCTGGACTGAAGAGTCCGACCGTGCCTTTGAGGGGATGAAGCAGGCGCTGCTATCCGCAGTGGGTCTGCACCTCGTGGATCCCGACCGAGGGTTCGTCCTGCGCACCGACGCTTCCGACTACGCCATTGGCGCTGTGTTGGAGCAAGTGCTTGACGATGGGAGGCACGTGCCCGTGGCCTTCTGGAGCCGAGTCCTGGCGGAAGGCCAGAGACGGACGTGGACGCCCCGTGAAAAGGAGGCGTATGCCATTTTCATGGCTCTCAGGAAATGGGCTGGGTACATAGCCCTCCATCCCGTCACCGTCTGCACCGACCATCAGAGTCTGCAGTCGTGGCACAAGGAGCACGTGGACACCCCCTCGGGTCCCGCCTCCCGACGGGCAAGATGGCACGAGACCTTGGCCAAGTTCGACCTTACGGTTGTTTATATTCCTGGAAAGGATAACACCGTGGCGGACTGTCTCAGTAGGTGGGCCTATCCCGCCAGCAAGGGCATGCAGGATATCTCTGCCCATGGCGATGAGGCTGAGACCGCTGAAGCCAAGAGGATCATTGAAATGGAGCGCCTGATGGAGGAGGAGGGTGCCAGATGCTTCGTCGTCATGGCCGCAGATGCCCCCCTCGCTTCGAGGGTGAGCAGAGCGGTCAGTGTACTCGCCCCTGTGGGTGCCGCGGGCGGAAGGCCCGGTCCGGCACCCCCTGTGGGAACTGAGTCCGACAAGCACCTCTTCCCGGAGTCTTGCCTCCAGGACGACTGGACCGACGATTACGCCAAGTCTGAGGCCTTTGCGGCCGAGTATAGGGCTGTGACCGACCCTGACGACGGGCAGAAGTGGCCAAAGGGGCTCACCGAGGAAGATGGCAAGCTCTACCGGAATGGTAAGCTGCTAGTCCCGGAGTCCCGGGTGCTCGAGCTGTGTGAAGCTTGGCACCACCACATGCTGCACCCAGGGGTCAAGAAGCAGGCTCTTGACATGCAGCGTCGGTTCGAGATCGACCATATCGTTCTCTACACCGCCATCAAGAAGGTCAGGAAGGGTTGCTCGGTATGTCAGGCCTGCAATCCCGACAACCGGAACGTCAAGGGGGAAGCCCAATGGACCCCGGTTCCTGACCAGCCCATGGAGAGCGTGGCCATGGACGTCTTCTCCATGCCCGAAGTGCACATTGGCAAGGAGACCTTTGACTGTGTGGTTCTCTGTGTGGACCGCCACAGCGGCTACGTTGTAGCCGTTCCGGCACGCAAAAAGGGGTTGCTTGCCAAGGAAGTGGCAGTCATGATGATTCGTCATTGGCTGACCGTCTTTGACATCCCCCGCACCATTTGCAGTGACCGAGGGCCCCAGTTTACTGGTGGCTGGTTCAAGGCTATGTGTTCCCTGATGGGGATACGTCATGCCAAGAGCGTCGCCTATCTCAGCCGGTCTAACGGCCGTGCTGAAGTGGCTGGACGGCAGCTGTTCGAGAAGCTGCGCAAGATTCACATCACCAATCCACGGCGGAACTGGTTTGAGGAGATGTGGCCTGCTCTGAAGGCCCATCATGACACCCCCACTCCGGGCGGTTTGTCCCCTCACCAGATTCTGTTCGGCAGGGACCCCCTGGGTAGGGGACTTCCCTTGTCTGGTGATGGCATGGCTATGGATGCCAAGGAGTTCTTCGCGCGGCAAGAGCAAACGGCGCGGGACATCCGCCAGCAGCTTGAGAAGGAGCATGCTGAGCGTCAGAAGTCCGCCCCGAGCTCGACAGCGCAGAAGTTCAGGGTGGGAGACCCGGTGTGGGTGATCAGACCCCGCCCCATGGGCACCCACCGCACCAAGACCTGGTTCACACCCGGCGAGGTGGTCCGCAGGATTGGTGAGGACACCTACCGCATCAAGGTGGGTCACGGACAGTTCCGGGAGCGCCACAACAGTCAACTCCGTGTGCGGGAACCCGACCTCCGTGGCCGTCACGTGTCCATGGACTACGCCAAACATGAGGCCGATTCGGACGACGACTATGCTGAGCAGGAGGACTATACTGTCGAAAAGATCCTGGCTCAGCGTCCGAAGGCCTCGGCACCCGGAGGTCTGGAGTTCAAGGTTCGTTGGCGAGGCTATGGGCCGTCCCACGACACCTGGGAACCCGTCTCCTCGTTCGTGCCGCGGGTCAATACTCCCTTCATGGAGTACATCCGCAAGCACAAGACCAAGATCCACGTTTCGGACTTGGCAGCACTCACCCGGGCGATTGCAGCCAGGGGTGCCTGATCAGCGCCCTGAGCTCTCCCCTGATGCGTTTTGAGCGCTTGTGAGGCCGACGAATCGTCCCTTGCTTGCTTGCTCTCTTCCATCTTTTGGTGACAGAGTGGCCATATACCCCCCCCTGCTGAATCCAGAGGAGGATGGCCCCTCTCTTCTTCTATTCGTCACTCACCCCCCCTGCTGAATCCTTGGGAAACCAGGTAGGGCGACTGACCTTCAAAATTCTGAGCTCTTGGGGCCTTGAAGCCCATACGACGTTGCGCAACGGATGCCGCTGTCATCGGCATTGCGATTTTTGGTGTGTGGTCTGGTTCCATGGCATTTGCGGAATCCAGACCAGTCGACGTGTGTCTCGAGACTATATATGCCTGAACTCAGGCGTTATCCTGTCCATCCTCCTGCATTTGCCTTATCCTGACCGTGGCGTGGTTTGGCACTCTGTTCTGAGTGTGTTTACACGCCTATTTACCCAAATTGTTGCTTGTTTTTCTGCCCTCCAGGATATGTGCATCTGTATGTTAAGTGTCATCAGCCCATCGCTGAGGGATGGACTGTTTTTCACCACGAATCGGGATACAGAGGCGCCTTGAGTCGCCGTGTACATATCCTTACAGCCTGGTCCAGCCTGGACCAGTACTTGATTACAGATTCTACTGTTTGAGTGCCCGTGATACCGTGTTGCCCTATTCGCTGTGATGTGTGGAGATCCTGATGGCGCCAGGCGGGAAGCCCAGTTGCCTGACTACACTCCCAGCGGTCCGCCACTGTCAGTCCCAGTGTGAGCCTACCGATTTGCAGACGCACTTGCATTCGGATGGCGGCCTCCGGTGCTCCTGACCTCGGTCAGTCTGCCTGGGAAACTGGTGGTTTGAGGAGTCGACGCCTCCGCCCACACTGCATGAGGACTCCCTCATGTATGGCCTTCGTGGCAGTAGGGCGAGGGAAAAGACGGCCTTGATGCCCGATCCCTTCAGGAGGAGTTCCCTTACGATTTGGGGTTCGTAAGGAGTTAGACTATGGCACTCTGGACTCGCGTCGTATGGATATGGACATGGTGCGCCCGAGGAAGGACCCGTGGGGACTCTCCCCAGTCGGCGGGCCTTGGGAAGCTTGGGGTAGCCTGATGGATCTTTGTGGTCGCTCCCGACTTGTGGGGCCACCTCGGCCGTCGTGTGACGCCTATGTTGGCCGTGTATGCCACTGCCACTGTGGTGGTGACCGTAGCAGCCGGCACCCGGTGCGCCTGGTATGGGTTAACGGGTCCCTTGGATGCCGAACAATCGCCGCCAGGACCCGGGACTTGATACTTGATACTATACATGTGCTACGAGCTGTTACAGCAGCATACCTATCCCACTGTGGGATACCTATCTTACTGTGACTCACTGAAGTGAGGATGTGACACCCCCCCTTTCAGGGAGTGGTCCTGGGTACCCGCTGCCATGCGTGGGTGTTATCGAGCCCCCCCAGGGTTTGCTCTAAGGAGGGGGGTGAAGCGGTACCCAGAACCCCATGGCCAGGTTACGGCATACAACCGGTCTCCGGTCCACTAACCCCATGCACGGCGTGTTCCGTGCCGTGAAGCCCCGCATCGGCAACCGATGCACCGCCAGCGGAGATTTGTGTATCAGAATATCAGGAATCAACAGGGTTTTATTTTCATATTGTTTCCGTCAATCTTTATGCTTCCGTTCTGATATTCACTGTTTTGACTGCTGGCGGTTGGTTCGCGACTTTACCGTAACCGCCAGTTTAACTGTTTATAATGGAAATTTTAACGCTATCCGTCACGAAGGCTCCAAAGTCGCCAGGAACTGCATGGATGCTTCCGCAATTTTCATAATTAATACTCGCAATTTTAATCCGAATTTTTCAGGATGTCGAAATCGGATTTTCGACTTCGACATCCCCGCACTTGATTTGACCTCTTTCGAGTGGACCTACGTGCTTCCCTATGCACGAATCAACTTCCTTTTTATCTTGCCCTCCATTTGACTCAGTGATATGGGCAAAACAAAGTTGATTCGTGAGGCCACTTGTGAGGGTCATATCTCGTGCCGCTTGCGAGTATTGACAATAAGGAAACGTGGGATGTATTCACAATACTCCCGACGTAATTTAGGAAGCTTTACATGCCTTGCGTTTCCACACATGCGCGCTAGTGTAATGGATCATGGTCAAGAGGGTAGAGTTTGCGTTATAACTCTTTGGCCATGATATTGCGTGCGTTAAGATAACTTTCGAGTGTAGCGCGCAAGTGTTGGTGTTGCATACGAACTCTCCTTGAGTTCCTATGAGCGATTGACACAAAGATATGCCCTTGGAGGGGCATGACATATCGTGGTGGGAGCCACATTTTTGGGCAATATGTGGTATGTGCCATGTGTTGTGTTGCGTGCCCATTTGGCGGGTCCATTGCTCCAAGTCGAACCCGCCAATGGACCTCATATTGTGCAAGCCCCTTCTCCATACTCCCTACGGTCAATTGCATGCCTAACCTCCGTGAAGGGAAGCTTGTGTGGTGATCCCGAAGCGATGCGTTGGGAGCAAGGTGTGTGTTTTACAATTTTCCATATTTTCATGTGCCCACTTGGGAAGTAGCGCTCGTAACCCTTCAAGGCGCCCCAAGTGGAGCACATATGTGGGATCGAAGGTCAATGGTGTCAAGTCATTGTGTTTAGAAGGATTAAGTGATTGCACGATCCAAGCCGGAGATATTATAATATAATTGTAGACCTTTCAAGGCACTTTTGTGTGTCATTGTGCCAATTTTGCCATTTTTGGCTCGTCATGATGTCAAGTGGCGACCGTGTATCTCAACGTTGCGCTCAATTGACATCATGACCCAAGTATGTTTTGAGGGTACATACTTCGGTAGCCAACATATCTTGGACCCGGCGAATAACTCCTCTTAGGCTTGGCATACCGTGGCCGCCATGTTGGCGATTTGGGACTATCCCAAATCATGGGCTCACTTGGCGACCCTGCCATTCCCAATACCGGAGGAGTTGGGCGACGCCCAAAAGATATGTTGGACCAACATGACTTGATACCAATCCTATGGCACACTCCGGTCCGAGTCGGGCATGTGCCTCATTTGCCTTAACCATGAGTGTGCGCATTTTTGCGAATTTTGAGCAATTTTCCACTTTTGCTGCCCGCCGTGCACTATGTTCTAACCCTCGTGCACGCCGGACGCATGGACCAATGGACCATATATGACATGGGTGTTATGGGTAATGGTCCCCATGGTCCACACACCACGTGGGCGAAGCGGAGCCGCCTTCGTTAAGGCGCTAGACCAAATTGGGTATGGGCAATTTTGCCATTTTGGCATTTGTGGACCCAATTCGGATCGTCACCACGCCAAGCAGCATGGAGATCTATGAGAGCCAAAGGCATGGGAGTCTCCGTTGGACTCCTGGTGGATCCCGTATGGAATGGCGGATCGGATCTCCAAGCCGGCGTGGAGATATACTATTGGGAGCACACCGAATTTTGGCTCATTTCAAGCAGCAAAAATGACCCAATTTTGGGACCCCAATTTCCCCCTTCCGTGTGGTCAATTGGCGGCCCCATTCCTCTAAGCCCATAGGGAGCCTGGACCTAAATCCAAGTTGTACACTCAGATATAAGTCCTAGGTCCTGCCTCCTACCCTGTGAGCCATTGGCCTTACCTTGGCCGGGCGAGCCACGCGTGGGAATGACGCCAATTTCGGTGATTTTGGGCATCATGACCCCACATGACTCATCCGTGTTGCCCTGATGCCGGGACCTCAGAGGGAACCAGGTTGGGTGAGGGCTCCGGAGGGTTGGTACTCGAAGGGCATAGGGTCAGTTGCCTCGTCCCTACCTCTGGCGGGTCCGGACGAGGGGTCAATTTTGGGGATTTTTGAGTTAATTTCAGTTTGGGCTGAAACAGCCCATTTTCAGCTACCAACTCCTGGGTGATAATGGCGGGGCCATATCTCTGGCTCAGAGTGGAGTTGGGACCTGCCATTAAGGGAGCATAGGGAGCCACTGTCGATTGGCTTTGGAGCTCCTTGGTTCCCAGGAACTCGCCTGTGGCTGGGCGGGACACCCCCCTATTGGCAGGGTTTCAGGGTCCGGACTGAGCAGGGCATGGGTTGTGTTTGAGCCCCCGCCCCCATCAGCCACTGAGAGGGTCGGACCTGGGATTGGGATATGAGTTGGGACTGAGTGTCTATTGTCCCTTGATGCCCTTACCCCAGTCCAGTCTTAACCCCATGTGTACATATCCTGATGTGTTGTTGTATATACTTTTGTTCCCTCTTTGCAGAGTGGCAAGGATTCTGAAACGCTTTGTCACATGACAACGCATTGATGCCCTTGTGAGCGTAGTGCTTTGCCTGCCTGCTCACTTGCGTGTGTCCACCGCAGCGTCCCGTGGCCGGCCCCCCACGGGAACGCGTCACTCCTATAACCACCACACTCCCAATTCCAGACCCAGCCGCTGCAACATCCACTCCCATAACCAACCCGCCTATGGCAGAGGGCACAGGCCTTACTGGCATGCCTGCCTACCATGCCTATGGTTTGGGCCCACCTACCACTGCGTTTCTTGAAGCAACTACTGCCAGTGAGCCGGTGGCTTCCAGTTCTGCGCCGCGATGGTATGCGGCTGACTATCACCATCCTCTACCCGCTACGGGAACCTATGTGGATGTTCCTGGGTATGCACCTGGGTATGCAACCTTGAGTGGGTTGAGGAGAGGACCTGAGTCTCTTGGAGGCAGGAGTAGAGGATCGGGGAGATCCTCCAGCAGGTCCTTGACGCGGTCGGAGATCAACGAGGTGCTCCGAGGAGCCACTTCTAAAATCGTGGGCGACCTCACTCAAGAGATCCGAGAGAAACTGGAGCCCCTGATGATACCGCCCCAAGCGTCACCTACCACGGTGGGAGCGTCAGGCCATCGGGTACAGGCCAACCACCTGGTGGCAGGGCGGACAAACACCCTGCGGGGCCTGAGGAGCCGACCGTTACCGACCCCTGCAGCGATACCGAGAAGTCCTTTCGTACTGAGAACGGCCCAGCCGCCCTACAGCCCCGTGACGAACTCTACGAGGGCCGAGCTGGACCGGCTGGGGCTGACAGCCTTGAGGGCAATGGTGGACGTGGAGCCTTATGGCTCTAGTGATCTAGGCGGAGACCCCTCCGATGATGAGCCGCCGTCTATGACTTCTGCTTCGCCCTCGGAGGACGATGACTCGGAGGACCCCGAGAACCCAAGGGGAAAGAAGAAGAAGAAGAAGAAGAAGACCCGACGCCCTGAGGGACGCAGGTCTCAGGAGGCGAAGGCTATTGCCACCTGCAAGATCGTGGTGAACCTGCCTGAGTTCACAGGCAAGGACCTCAGCGAGTTCGCTGAGAATTTTGGCCAGTTTCTCCGATTGACCGGCCAAACGCACGCTAGTGGACGAGTCAAGTGCGATCTGCTCCTGCAGTGCTGCAAGACCAAGTACCTGGAGAAGCAGGTCAGGCAGATCATGACTAACTCCGCCACCTTTGCCGATGTGTTGGTTGCCTTGGAGAGGCAGTACCCGACCTACGAAACCGACCTCTCCATCAGGGCCGAGATCCAGAACCTGCCGGTGCTGCCCAACAACCCCAAACCTGGCAGGGTCTCTGAGCTGTTGGCTGACCTGGATCACTGGGCTGGACGATTGACGCCCGGTTCCTACAGCAGCGACGACCTGCTGTTCTGGTTGGTGGCCAAGCTCCCTCGAGAGCTGTGGGACGAGTGCCGTTCGACGGCGGAGCGCAAGGCTAGATCCCTCCGCTACGAGGATCTATGCGTGCTACTCCTGGAGCTGGCGCTGGAGATAGAGAGCGACCAGCACCTGAACAACTACCTTCCTGGAGGAGGAGGACGTTCTGGAGGTCATGGCAAAGGATACCAAGTGTCCAGACCTTGGCAGGGGACTACCCCCCAACACGCCCACGCCCGTATCATGGAGAACGTCAAGGAGCTAATCTGGTGTGATGCCAGAGACGAGCAGGGCCACCTGCAGCATGCGCCTGACTGCGAGCAGCGAGACTGCTTCGTAGTCCAGGGGAAGCAGCAGGAGAAGAACACCGGTGCCAAAGCGAAGCTGCCGGATCATTACAGGTGCACCATCACGTGTGCCTTCTGCGGGAAGCGGAAGCACTGCGAGGATGAGTGCTTCCATAAGCAACGCCCATCAGCGAAGCTTAAGGGTGAAGATCCTGGCAAAGGCTCAGGCAAAGGTGGAGGCAAAGGCAAAGCCCACCCCTCCGGCAAGGGCAAGTCGAAAGGACGGGGACAAGGGCAAGACAAGAGTCAAGGTGGACGAGGAGGAGGCGCTAACCGCCAGCCAGATAAGGACAACAAGAACAAGGACAAGAACGGAGGCAACCCCAACCCTAATCCAGGGGGGAACTCCGAGCCCTCTGGAGGGCAGTCTGGTCCTACCACACGCTCACAAACGCAGGCCCAGCAAGCACAAGGAGCCAAGCGTGAGCATGAAGGTGGTGATGACGGCAACGCTAAGAAGAGGAGCCGTTTCATGAAGATGGCCCGCAAACTGCGGAACAAGGGGTTCGAGGTGACCTGTCACGCGGAGTTCTGATGGGGACGCTCCGGTGGCACCCAAGACCTGGTGTTTTGGGTACGTATCCGACTAGGGGGACGCGAATACCTGGGGGTATTCGATACTGGCGCCACAATATCTATAGTGGCCAAGAAAATTTTACCTTGTGGGAGCCTGAAGAACACCATGACCACCGCGGCTATACGCATGGGGGATGGACATGTGGTGCACAGCTGCGGGGACTGTGAAGTGGAGGTACCTATGGGCTCCCGGACTATCGCCCATCGGTTCTATGTGATAAACACTGAGGCCTTCGACTTTGTACTGGGGACTGACTTCTTCGTACAGCACTCCCAGATACAATGCCTGACGCTGCAAGCGCCCTACCTCCTCTACGTGGACCACGGCAGTGGCAGAGAGTCTGTGCCACTGGAGCAGTCGGAACATACCTCGAGTTACCTGAGGCTATCGAAGGAGGAGCCCTCGAACATGATGGCGGCCTCCAAAACTGAGGACTATCAACTATTGGGGGAAGTCTTAGACCAAGGTCTGAAGGAGTTGGGTTACTCTAGAGAAGACCTGAGTGTGGAGTTGTTCGCCAGCGACAAGCAGCATGTACTGGACCTTTACTGCAGCAAGGGGAAGAACTGCAGCTACAAATTTTACTGGCCCTCTTTCCGGATGGCCTACGGGAACCCCAGGTTCAGTGAACTGGGGAAGGTGCTGACCAAGGTGGCCTTGGAACGTTCCCGTATGGTTCTGTCTTCCCCCGATTGGGGAGCCCATGGGGGCAACGAGTACTGGCGAAACCTCGTTGACAGGCTGACCATCAGCTCTGTTCGGTTACCTGATGAGGCTATCTACGTGCCTCTGGGGCGTAAGACGCCTATTGGGAAACCCGGATTGGGGAGTATGCTGAGCGTGGTGGACGGAGGTCTTACCTCCATCCCCTGGGAGGATCTGGACCCGACTCTGGTCCAGGCTATACAACGAGAAAGCGATGGACTCGCCTTGGGTGACTTGAAGGATCGCCTACGACCTCAAGATGCTATCGAGACTACACCCGGAGGAGATGAGTACGTTGTGACTGACACCAACGCCCCCAACTCTCCCTGCCATGTACCTGTTCCTGATGGAGTCTCTGAGTGTGGACTATCTGAGCTACCTAGCTCTATCCACTCAGATGACGAAACTGAGCACGACGCCTTCTCCGTGCAGAACTGTGTGGAGGAAGTGGAGAACGCCGAGTACGTCTCCCCACTGAAACCCCTACTCTCCATGAGAGTGGAAGACCCCGTGGACGAAGAGCTGGACCCTCGTTCCAGGCTAAGGGATATGTGGATTCCAAGAGGAAGTTGGTGGCGAAAAAGCTATGCTACGCGAAGCCTACCTGCAGCTCATGGCCACTGAAGCAAGGACGTATGGGAGATCTATCCCAATTGAAGGAGGACCTCGAACAGAAGATCACCACCTGGCAAAGGGAAGTAGATCTTAAGCTCATGAAGAGCGTGTGGGGCGCCCATGTGAGGACCCCGGAGGAGGACGACCTCTCGGAGGAATGTGTATCTGAATCCCCTCGAGCGTGCCTATGTTGCCATCGTCCACCGGAGATGGTTGAACAAGACCTTCTATATGCCTACCAAGGGTTGAAGGACACCACGAAGGGCGAAGAGTCGGTGGAGGATCACCTCCCGACGTGTATTACGCAGGGGGCCAGCAACTTACAATCTGACGAGGACATGGAGGACAAGATCAAGCAATTGGACCCGCGGGTGCAGAAGCTTATAAGGACCTATCTGGAGGTGTTCGGAGAACTACCCCCTCCAGCCTCATGCGACAAGCTGGTACAGATGGACCTCAAGCTGAAACCCGAGTTCGTGGGTCACAAGATCCGGAGGAGACCCTATCCAGCTCCTAAAGAACAGGCCGACAAGATCGAGCGACAGATACAAGAATGTATCGACGCTGGGCTAGTCCTGGAGTACAAGGACGGGGACTACCCCCTACACTGCAGCCCCTGTTTCCTGGTGGCTAAACCTGGGTCTACAACCAAACGGCTGGTAGTGGACTACAGAGAGCTGAACAAGAAGACGTTGAACCACTCAGGGTCCATTCCCAATATGGAGTCTACCCTGGAGAAGATAGCCTCCTGCCGCTACAAGACCAAGATGGACAAGAGGAGCGGATTCTGGCAAGTGGACCTGACACCCAACGCACAGGAACTACTGGCCTTCATCACCCCTCAGGGGAGGGTGTTCAAGCTGAAGGTCATGCCGTTTGGTGTGGCCAACGCAGCCGCTTCATTCCAAGAGCTGATGAACAAGATCTTGTCCATCCTACGAAGGAGACCTAAGGTGCAGGAGCTTATATCCCGTGGGGCCCAGATGGAGGCTCACATCGAGGATGTATGCCTCGGGACCAATACCCAGGAGGATCACCTAATCCTCTTGGGTGAGTTCTTTGCGGTCTGCCAGGAGAACCACACACGACTCAAGCTGGAGAAGTGTGAGTTCATGCAGGAGACCATGCAGTACCTGGGGTTTGACGTTGGCTATGGGTGGTGGACCCCAGTGGCCTCTAAGGCCAAACCCCTGATGGATGCTAAGGTACGACACGAAGACCCCAAGAAAGGACTTCATCATGTACGCAGTTTCATTGGGGCGTGCAACTTCTATCGCCGCCAAATCAAAAACTTCACCTACACCAGCACCATTCTGACGGACTTGATCAAGAAGAGTACTACTTGGCGCTGGGGCCCACAAGAGCAACAAGCGTTTGACGAACTCAAAGACAAGGTGGCCAACACTAAGTGCTTGGGCGTGCCTAAGGCACAGAGGGAGATTATCCTGGTGACCGACGCCAGCAATGTGGGTGGTGGTGGAACGTTGTTCCAATGGCAAGCACTAGAGAAGGAGGAGTTCGACTCGGCCATTTCCCAATGGGGGACGGAAGGTCTCAACCAAGATGGAACCCTCAAGCACAGCTACCCTGACGACAAGTGGGTCCTAGTACCTCTGGGCCACTGGAACTGGAAGTGGAACCAGGCCAGGGGAAACTACTCCACCTATGAGCAGGAACTGCTCGCGGGTATGCTGGTGCAATCCTCACAAGCACGACTGTTGGGGAGTAACCCTGTAGTCTGGCTGTGCGACCAAGAACCGGTCCGCAGTTTCCAGAAGGGCCCCCCACCTGAGAAGGCCAAGCTACGGCGCTGGTGGACCTACCTCAGTCAACTACGGCTGACGGTACACCATATCCAGGGAGTGAAGAACGAGTGTGCAGACTACATCAGCCGCAACAACTTCGACGCCCTGATTGGTGCCCGGTCTGAAGCGCTGGCTAAGGAGGCGTTCAGCCGTATGGACGTCCACTTGGACCTCAACATGACGATGATACGCCCCCTGGATGGACTCCAACCATTGGAGTACCTGAAGGAGTTTGGGGATATCTACAAGCGCCTGGAGAAACGCCTTGAACCCCTCCTGGTCAACCAAGATCAGTGGAAGAGGGACAAGAGCTACCTCTGTCACCAGGACCGCATCGTGGTGCCTAGTGACAGAGTCCCAGCGCTGCTGAAGTGGACCCATGAGTCCAGCGGTCATGTGGGTGCTGACCGTACCCTGAGGCTGTTCAAGCAGTGGTTCCACACTACGTGGACTGACGACCAACTGCGGAAAACCCTCCAGCCTACCGTGGACAAGTGCCCGTGCAGGTCCTGCAAACCAGGGGATACCAGGGACCGAGGTGTCTACTCGACCCTGCCCATCCCTCACTGTGCTAACAGTGTTCTATACGTGGACTACACGGAGATGCCGAAGTTCGGGGGCTATGACTTCGCCCTCGTGGTAACCTGTGGGTTGACCAGGTTTACCAGGGTGTTCCCATGTACCAAGCACATTACCGGAGAGGAGACTATCAAGATCCTCCTGGAGGAGTGGTTTTGTGTCTATGGCGCGCCCAAAGAGATCAACTCCGATGAGGACGTACGAGTACGCTCAGATACTGGCAGGTACAAGAGGGTCCTGAGATCCCTCAATGTCCAGGTGTCTACGGGGATTCCCTACTCTCACACGAGCAACCCCCTATGTGAGCGACAGATCCGTGTCCTCAAGGAGAATATAAGGATATGGTGCAAAACTGAACGCACCAGAGACTGGGTGAGACTACTCCCCGTCATATCCGTGATGATGAACTCCCAAGAGAGTTCTGCTACTGGCTACTCGCCCCATGAGCTATTCCTAGGGCGCCCGGCATGGTTCCTACATGCCCCCTATCCAGAGGTCACCCATTCTTCTGTGGGTGAATGGGTACAAGAGCAACAAGCGAAGGTGGACAAGGCCAAGGCTATGCTCCAGAGAGTGAGGGAGCGTCAGTGGAACAAGAAGAACAAGCACCGAGTACCGGCCACCTACCAAGAGAGGGGCCTGGGTGCTGGTGCACAACAGTCGACTACCCGCCTGGCCACGCTCTACCAGCGATGACCCATACTTCGGGCCGTACAAGATTCTATCAGTGGATCGACACCGTATCACCGTCCGGTGTTCTCCCCGTCTAGGGGGGACCCTGGTGTGCGCGGCTCAACACCTGAAGCGCTCCTATGATCCTGAAGACCTCTGTGGGGAGGAGTGGGAGCTGAACGACGAGGAAATCGCCGCTCTGGACCTACAAGGGGCTGCCAGCCCTATGGAAGTTGAAGGTGAACTCCCCGACATGAACGCCGAGGAGATGGCTAAGGAGGGCTTCTACCTGGTGAAGTCTGTTCTACGCCACCGCTATGGCCAGGGTTGGCGCTTCCTGACCCTCTGGGAAGGGTTTGGAGTCGAAGAGGCCACCTGGGAGCCCTTCCCTGCGTTTGTTCTACCTGAGGGACGCCTAAACTCAGTTCTGGTTGACTACTTGTCCCAGAACAACCTTGGTGAGTTGCTGAGGCTCACTGAGACGCTTGCCTCCAAGACTAAAGCTAGGGACTGAACCTTACCTTACCCCTAAGTGTGCTACGTATGTCTGTGTGTGTCTCACTTCTCTCCCCGGCGTGGCTCCCTGAGACCGGGCTTCGCTGATGTCGGACCGAAGGCCCTAATCAGGTACTGTTACCACTCCTATGGCGCCCAATTTCTATGCTGGCGCCTATCCTTGGGGAAGACGGCAAAAGCCCTACCTACTACAGGGGACGGGTGGCCAAGTGTGCTAAGGGCATACAAAACGCCCATTTTTGCTAAAGGCCAAAAGCTAATGCACTCCCCTGCCCACGAGGAAAAGCACGCGGGACAGGAGACACCACTACACTACACACCCTACCTACAGTGGCACCATCCTGGTGGGCGAGCACTTCTGCAACCGGCTCAAGCCCCCACTCAGGACTACCACTCCTACACGCACACTCTACTGGGTGTGGTTGAAGAACACGTCGTGGGTCCTAATGACCCTCCTGTGAAGAAGACAAGAGAACACAGCGCTGCTAAGCAACTTCGGCCTAACAGGGGACGCCACAATGCGTTTCCCCTGCTAGGGCATGGAGGGAAGAGGTGCTCTTGTTGCGTGCACAGCGTGGATGTTGATGGAGTCGAACTGCCCTCGCCACTCCTGGCGGAGGTGCAGTCAATTGTTTGTGTGATCAGCGCCCCTGTTTAGCAGGGCTTGAAAAAAAAATGGTATGCTGCTGCACCAATCACCCTACCTGCCCACCTGTAAAGAGAGGCCAATGAAGGGGTGTTTGCGGCGGAGGAACCAAGCCACACTCCACGTATTATACGCTTCTCAGTGTGACCTATAATACACTGTCCGCAAACACGCCCTGTCAAGCAAGCAAGCGTTAAGAGACTCCTCGGGTTCTCTTAAAGAACGTACCGAGGAGCCCCTGGGTAACCTAAACAAGGTTTACCATGCGCATTACGCGTGGCCTACCCTTTAATGCGTGTGTGAATGCCCGAGCATGCACGAGTGTACGACAGGTTTTTGACAAACCTCTAATCTTACCCACAATCGCGGACTCCACCAGGGGGTGGCCCCTCCTGGGCTTACTCACCTTACCTACCGCCAGAGAGAGAGAGCAAGTGGGAACGTGAACGAGGCGCAAGCAAAAAACGGCGCTATGCATTTGTGTGTATGTCTAATCACCCTGATCTGACCTCTAATCATCTGCAATCTTTCAAATCAATCCCTCTATCGCGTTCTATCGTTGTTAGCGCTGCTACAAGACTCGTTCATGGAGACACGAGACGAGCAATGTGTATGCTGCATACGAGACGAGCACACCTGTGGTTTATACCTGATTCATTGAAGTCTTTTCGTTGATTTTCAATTTCTTCGATTTTTGATTCTTCTATTAGTGTGGGTGGTATCTGTATGTTTATTTATTAATGTGTGTCTCGTCATTTTCCGAATTACGTGAGACATACGTTTATAATCCCATTATTTCTGCATTTTCCGGCGCTTCGCTAGGAGCCGCTCCTGCGCGCCGCCTTTTTATGCGTAGGAATTTCTTGATTTAAAAAATCTAGAGATGACTATAATTTTTATAAAAATGTGCCTCTGATGCACAATTGGATTCTGCTCAGGTGTGTTGTCTTAGAAAATTTTTAGGGCGTCATTTGACGGATTTAGGTGTTGTCGCTTCGCGTTTGCGTGGATTCGTCCATAATTCTCCCATTCCTGCCTCTGCAGATATCCTCGCGAAAGCGTTGCTGAGTAGGCCGTGTTCGGGCCGAAAAGCAGCCGCCAGGAGACTGAGCAGAACCCAAGACCCCACCAAGGGGCAAGTTAATTTTTTTGACAACTCTCTTCGCCCTAAGACAGGTCAGAGGTCGCCAGCAGGTTTACGATAACCCATGCGAATGTGTATATTGTGTGTTGCGTTGGGTTTATGTCGCGCTGCGTCTTGGAGGGAGGGATGCAAATGCACATGTTTATGGCATGCACCCAATATAACCCAGCCAAGCCACAGGAACCCCGGCAGCGCCATGAGCGCTGAGCTTCCTGTAGGAAATGTTACAAACAGAGCAGCAAAAGAGCGCCAGCCATGGTGAGCGCCCATTTTTCTGTGTGAGGGAAACTATAGGTATTTTAAAGTAGATGTGGAAACCAAGGAAAGGCCAAGAAAAAATCCCTTTTTCCTGAAAATGCGACAGTGGTGGCCACCACAGCACAAGGGGGGAGTAAGAAAAAGTGCTTTTCCAATGCTTTGAGGCATACTCTAGTTGTATTGGAGATGCACTGAGCATCCAGACATTTTCATCTTAGTATTGGTCCCACCAAATGTGGTGATAACACATTTTGACCTATGGAACCAAACACCCAATCAGGATATGGAGTGGACCCCTTAATCCCCTGTCAGTGTGAGGCTAATCATCTTTTCCTGAGTTGACTGAGAAGTGACATATCCAGGGCAGAGCCTATGAATTTATCTCTGTTTTCTCATGAATTCTTAGCTGTCCTAGTGGTATGCACCCTAGGGGGCTGGGCACCTCTTTCTGAGAGGTCCTGGGTTCAATTCCCGGTCAGCCTAGCTAAGTAGGAAGATCCCATGTGACATGGCAGTGACCTCATCGCCACATGCCCTGCCACCTCAAAACATATGGGACCCAAAACCAAGGGTGCACATCTCCTGAGATGGCACTATGGAGATAGAGTGACCATGGGGCAGTTTTCCAACTCTTTTCCAAAACATTTCAGCTATCTTTGTGAATATGCAATCCGATTTGACCTGAGTTGCAGTTTCTGTGAATATCCTTTCATCTTCACTGTTTACACTGCAGCCCCTTATGCTTTGATCCTGATTCTCTTCTACTTGCATATCTTTGGCTTGAACCATCCTGGATTGATTGTATTTCAGCAAACAAAAGCTTTTGATCTTCAAAAACAAGCAGCAGGAAACCCTACACCAGCAGCAAGCAGCAGGAGAGGCACAAACACAGTGTTGAAATCACTATAAACTATTCTTCCCATATGGAGACGTTGATCGTAGCGCCGGACGGGTACTCGTTGGGGTTCTCGTCCTCATCAATCCCGCCGGGGCGCAGCTCTTCGCCGGGCCGGTCCGGGGGGGTCCAAACCCTCCAGCGCTTCTGGCGAAAGCGGTAGGCGTATCCTTCCGCCCGCAGCCAGTCTTCCACTGCCTGCAGGCGGTCGGCGCCCATATCCTCGCGGAGCTCGAAGCCCCCGGGCATGCCGCCTTCGCACGGTGGTTGCTGTGGCGGTAGTGTTGACCCCACACCAACCCACGCAGTAGGTACACAGCATGGGGGTCGGGATGCGGCCATGTCTTACCCGCCTCCTGCCAGTTCACCATCGGCGCTCGTTCCCCTCGATGGACCTTAGTCCTGGGGGTGGCTGTTGAAGCGGTTGTTGCGGTCCACTCTATCTACAGCGCTGGGACCCAGACGCCCGATGGTGGTTGTGGAGGTGGGTGATGCAGCTGGGAGTGCGGCCGGTACTGGTCGGCCGATAAAAACTCGCTGAGGCCGGAGTTCTGGTCGCTACACCTTCTTCACGGACTCGGCGCTGTTGCTGACGCTCGGGGCGATGCTCCGGGCGGTGCTGCGAAGCCCGTGGCGCTCGGGATTCAGGCGGTCCTGAGTGGCACGCGAGGGATGGGTAACCCCGCGGCGGTGAAACGCTTTTGACGCGTTCCCGTTGGGGGGCGTGGCCACGGGACGCTGCGGTGGACACGCACAAGCAAGCAGGCAGGCAAAGCACTGCGCTCACAAGGGCATCCTCATGCTCGTGTCATGTGACAAAGCGTTTCAGGATCCTTGCCACTCTGAAACAAGGGAACAAAAGTATGTACAGCAACACATCAGGATATGTACACATGGGGTTAAGACTGGACTGGGGTAAGGGCATCACGGGACAATAGACACTCAGTCCCAACTCATATCCCAATCCCAGGTCCGACCCTCTCAGTGGCTGGCAGGGGCGGGGGCTCAAACACAACCCATGCCCTGCTCAGTCCCGACCCTGATACTCTGCCAATAGGGGAGGGCGTCCCGCCCACCCGGAGGCGAGTTCCTGGGAACCAAGGGGCTCCAGGGCCAACGGACACTCGCTCCCCATGCTCCCCTAATGGCAGACCCCAACTCCCCTCTGAGCCAGAGATGAGGCCCTGATATTATCCCCTAGGAGTTGGTAGCTGAAAATGGGCTGTTTCAGCCCAAACTGATATTAGCTCGAAAAACTCCAAAATTGACCCCTCGTCTGGACCAGCCAGAGGTAGGGACGAGACAACTGGGCCTATACCCTTCAAGTACAAACTCTCTGCAGCCCTCACCCAACCTGGTTCCCTCTGAGTCCCCGGCATCAGGGCAAAACGGCTTCGCCATGTGCGGTCATGATGCCAAAATCATCAAAATTGGAGTCATTCCCACGGGTGGCCCGCTCGGCCAGGGCAAGGCCAATGGCTCACAGGATAGGAGGCAGGACCTAGAATCTTCATCTAAGCGCACGACTTGAAATTAGGTCCGGGATCCCCATGGGCAGGGAGATATGGGGCCGCCAATTGACCACAAGGGGGGGGGGTGAAATTGGGGTTCCAAAAGGGGGTCATTTTGGTTACCAAAAATGAGCCAAAATCGAAGGTATCCCCAATGATATATCTCCATGCATGCTTCAAGATCGGACCCGCGGCTCCACATGCAATCCACCAGGAATCCAATGGAGACTCCCATGCACTTGGCTCTCAAAGATCTCTATGCCACTCGGCGTGCTGACAGTCCAAACTGGGTCCACAACTGCAAAAATGGCAAAATTGGCCGTCTCGGGCGACCGTCCAGGGTAGGAAACCTGGGCAATCTCGTCACGCCAAGCCTTGATTCACAACCCTTGATATCTTCTTTGGTCCCATGCCTTGGGAGTTGGCTTGCTGTCACACTGGCTGCTTACTGTTCACCGAGGGGATGACCACACGGATGGGGCGGAAAGCAGCATGCGGTGCGAAGGGGGGGGGGTCATGGATCGCACCAAACGTTGAATAACTCCGGATGGGCCGGAGGAGCAAACACAGAACTCAATGGTGTTCAACCCTTGGTGATATACTACAATAATTGTCATTTTTTCCTGGCCAGGTCCTCTGCCCCATGGAGATATGGCAGTTCTAATATGGCATACAATGGCAAAAACAGCGAAATTTGGCCAAAATGGCCCGCACTCGTGATTCCATATCTCCATGGCCACGGCGAGGATTCATCCAACCAAACTTGCTATGGATGCAAGGGACTTAGGTCCCAATATATGCCACTTGCCAACCCTCATATTCGCCTTTAGCTATTTTCCCCCTTGGAGGGAAAGTGACACACAAATGGGGCAGAATGGCAACATACCCCAGATTGGGTGACTCACAACTCTCCCTTCAAGAGGAGAGGCCACATGGGGTTCGATGCGGGTTTATGTGCCCTCTCCGAATCGCTCTTACCCTTGGTCAAGTCGCGCACGCAACCTCGGGCCCAACATTAAGGGGGAGACGGGGTTTGTGGCCATTCTGGGCAAAACGGCCAAAATTCACCAAAAAGTGGTCGTTCGAAAAATCGTATCTCCGTATCACAAGAGAAGTGAGCCTCGGGCTTTTGCATGGAAGCAAACCGAAGCTTTGCTTCCTTTTTGCAATAAGGATTGGGGTTCAAAGCATAATGGAAGCATTTTTAACACCCCAATCCTTGAAGCACACTATTTATGGGAAAAAGTGCATATATCGGCGATATTGGTATGTACATATCTTTGGGTCATTGAGGAACAAAAATATAAGTAAACATTTTTGGAGTAGGCCCATAGTAGGTGCCTTCAAATATGCACACTATGGTTAGATTGTCTCCGCCCACTCATGTCATTAGTGTTTGCATATGAGCGCGTGTGCAAAGAGGCAGTTTGGCACGCGTGCTCAGAAGGCGACATTATAAAAAATATGAGACAAGGTTGCATAAATCAACCAGGCCATCCACCATGTCCTTTGTGGTCTCTACTTCACATATTGTTTTGGTTCAAGGCTGAACTCTCCAAAGGCTTCGAGTACGAGCCTCGGGGGATTGTCCATTTTGGCCTAATTTTCGACCAAAATTTGCCCTTTTTCAAAAAATGAGTTTTGGTACGCATTGAATTGCGTGGCGCCATCGTTGAGTTGGCTCAAAAAGCGAAAATGTCCGAGGGCCCTTGGTCTTGTGAGCATTGTGTTCGGTTATTAACGTGCATGCTCACAAGGCCACAAAGTTACCGTTTGCGCACGCAAACGACTTGGGTTTGCGAAACCCATAGGCTGCCTAAAACACCCCTATTGCCCTCTTCCCCATGCAAAGTGATATGCCCACGTGAAAGGGGCATGAATGAAAGGCATAGGGGGCGAATGTGGGGTTCTGTCCGAACTCATGGTCCTTGAGAACCATGAGTTCCAGCGATCGACAGAAAAGCTTGCGCGCTGATTTTCTCTCAGACGCAACGGCGAAAAATTCTGGTGAACACACCAGATGAAAGTACAGGAAAAACCCTCTAGATCCAGCCCTTAAGTTCCTTTAGAACCTCAAAGGTACTCGAGAAATATCCATCACAAAACTCGCCACGGAGAAGCGACGAAAGCGCGCGAACAGGTGACAACAGGCGGCGATTTCTCGACAATTAGAAATCGCGGTAGAAATCGGGTATTTCACCGACTTCTAACGGAAAATCGACCAAGACAGTAAAATTATGGTAATTCTACATCGATTTAATGGTTATGGATCGGGTTCCAGATCTCGCGGATTAGAAAACAGGGATATCCCGCTGACAGGCGGTGTCAACAGCTTCCGCACGGGTGTGACGGCTCACAGGCCTCTGGGCCATGGGCCATAGGTTCTGGGTACCGCTTCAGTTCTACTTTTTAACTGTTTCTGAATTCACGTGCTTGGCCAAGTCATATTCTGTGTCTGGCCTAACTCTTTTGCCCCACATTCCCAACCAACTCCATTCCATCCAAAAGAGTGCACATGAAGTGCTGATGCTAATTGGAAGGCAAGAGTCATGCCAGTTCTCACAGAAAAATCATTTGTTTTATCCATTTGTGATTGAATCTTTGTACTTAAGCCTGCTTTGTCTATCTGCAGCCCTTCTGTGATACACTGGATTTCAAAACTATTCATTGATTCGATCCACATCCTGTTCTTGCTCTACTTCCTGCTTTGGTTTGGTTTTCCAACATCAAAACCTGCAGGACTTCATCAAAACTATTAGGGCACTACTCAAGGACATCTTTCTGGTAGCAGAGGCATCCCTTGAGAATCTTTTGAACCGGCTCTGAGAAGTACACAAGCCAAAACCAGAAACAATATGTCCACTCCATCAATACAACTGTCCGCCAGGACCTGGCCAATTCGGAGTGAACAAGTTCAACTTCGGAACAGTGCGCCCATCTCAATGAGTGAGCCCAAACTCAGAGTTGCATCTGGGTCTCAAGAAGATCCAGTTCACAGAAGGGCGGAACAAGAAGCGCCCAGAGAAGAAATACCAATACCCTTAACCACTGAGGCCTTAGCGGCTCGTGGTGACAGCCTGCAGGACGTTCGCCGAAGAGTTGCAGTATGCATCTCCCGTTCCGCCTGCCCAGCTTCTTTGTCCGCGGCTACGGCAGCTGGAGGCCCTGAGGAACAACACGAATTTAGAAGGAGAATGGACGAGTGTCTTCTCCACGAGGAGTACTACAAATCCGTCCGAGGGGAAGATGGAGAGTAACCATTCGAAGCCTTGGGATCCCCACCACACACGGACATGGGTTCCTACCCTTATTACGGCCCACCTACGGACCTGGCCGACACTTTGTCTCTACCCAGGAGGCCGAGAGGGCCAGCATGGCGTCTGGAGCTGGCAATCACTAGCAGGAGCCCTGAAGTGTGCCTAGCTTATGTGGAGGAGGTCCATTCCCCAGGGCCAACCTATGGTGCCTTGGACCGTACGGCCGAACTACTAGCCAAACTACTGTCTGGGTCCGAAGACCTAGATGTGACAGCCCTGTCCGAGGCTGTCAAAGCAAAATTGGGTATCACTGAACCCTTACCCAGGCCAGCGCTGGCCTCACCCTCTCCCGGATTGAGCACGCTTGCTGAAGATCTCAAACGATCAAGGGTGTCCAGGTTGCTATCCAAGGTCATTTGCCCCAGCCCTTTTCATCCTCGCGCTAGGACAGTCCCCATCGCTGAACTACAAGACGTGCCTGTGACAGAGACTGATAAAAGGGGGCTAACAGCCCTGGCACCTCTCGCCGGCGTACCCCCCCCCCCCTTCAGGCCTAACCTTAGGGGCCGGGAAGAGTGGCAGACCAATTGCCCAGGCAAACATCCAGCTGGAATTGGCGGAGTTCGATCCTAAAAATCTGCCCGAACGGGCAGAAGAATTTGCTGATTTTCTTTTGCTTACCGGCCAATCCCATGTGGATGTAGCCACTCAATGTTCACTGTTGAAACGCTCATGCAAACCGAAATTTTTGCAAAAACAGGTGAAGCAGATTGTGAAAACCTGTTCAACATGGGCCGAGGTTCTCCAAAGACTGAAGAAAACTTTCCCGGTCTATGAGATCGACCTCAGTGTACGCACAAAGGTTGAGGAGCTCCCTATGCTACCTGAAATTCCTTCTGCTGCGCGAGTCTCTGAATATGTATCTGTTCTCAAGAATGAACGTGGGTTCCTATGGAGCCGTAGAAGCCCACCTGTGGCTCATTTGCAATATCCGTACACTTACGTGGGACGATTGCCGCACTACCTCTGAGAGGAACAGTCGGACCCAAACGTACGACTACCTTGTGGACCTGCTGATCGAGCTGGCCCTTGAGAGGGAGAAATACTCCCATATAGAGAAATTCCTCAAGAAACACCTGGGTCAAGGTGGCACCCCTACCCCCGAACGTGGTGAAGGGAAAGGGCCTGAAAATCCCACGAATGCCAACCAGGGTGGTGGTAAAGGTAGGGGTAACCTGCGTGCCATGAATGAGGTTAAACCTGAAGCAGGTACACCCCCTGTCCTCTACTGTAAGCCTGTCAATGACAAGGGAGGACCTTGTCATGCCCCTGACTGCGACCACTGCAACGGGTGTATGCTGCAACTGAAAGGACAGCAGCACACTACAGATGGGAAAAGAGTAACCCATCAGGACCATTTCAGGTGTACCAACCCCTGTGGTTATTGTGGCAAACGTCGTCACTACGAGGACGAATGTCACATAAAAAAACGTGAGAGTGACAAACACAAACGGCAGGAGGCTGAACGCCAGAAGACCCAAACACCCTCCAGAACTCCCAAGGATGGGGATAAGGGTGGTAAAGGAGGAGGCAAGGGGGGTGGCAAGGGTGGAACCCCAAACCCCCAGAGACGCTCATCAGCGCCCGCTAGTTCTCCCTCTCCTGCCGAGGTTGACCCCAAGAAGCGCCCAGAGGGGGATAACGCCTCCCTTGAGGGGACTAACTCCAAGAAGAGGCGACTGGCCTGGATGGCCAAGTCCCTCATGGCTGCAGGGGTGGATGTCAAATTCCCTTCTGAGGAGTAGGGGGGCGGCTCTGAAGAGGAGGACTTGGTTTTCTAGATCCTCGTGAAAATCGGGGATCAAGTTTTTCGAGCAGTGCTTGACACCGGCGCAACACTCTCTATGGTGGCCCGGCGCCTGCTAAAGACTTTCAAGAAAACTAAGACCGTGGCCATTAGAGTAGGGGATGGGCGTATCATCCATTCCTTGGGGGGTGTCGATGTGACTATTTGTCTTGGCGACAAAACTGTGACCCAGCACTGCAGAGTGTTTGACACTGACGCCTTTGACATGGTCATTGCCACCGACCTCCTGCGAAGAAACCCCCAGGTAAAAATGTTATCTCTCCAACGCCCCTATTCTCTGCACTGCGAATTTTGCAGTGGGCTCTTCTCCGTACCTTTGGAGCTGTCAGGACGAAAAGAGTCTGGGCTGCGCTACGCAGCCAAGACTAATTTCTGTACTGAAAACTACCAATTGGCCCCTCACGTTCTTGAAAATGGACTGGCGGCCCTTCAGGTATCCCTGGATGAGATCCAGGTGGAATTGTTCGCGAGCCAACAACAGCACATCATGCAGTTGTATTGCTCGAAACATTTGAATAACGCTTTCCGTTTCTTCTCGAAAGCAATGGGCCTAGCGTATGCTAACCCTCCCTTCTCCCTGCTCGCGAAGGTTCTAACCAAAATCGCTTATGAGGGAGGAAGGGTTGTCATGTGCACCCCTGACTGGGGTTGTTCAGGTGAACACGCTTATTGGCGCCGTATGCTGGACCGAATGACTGTGGGAAGAGTGCAACTCCCCGACGGTCCCATTTACGTGCCTGAAGAATCTGAACACAGCTATGCAGGCCCCTGAATGGGCCAGTTTCCTATCCATTGTCGATAGATCCCTCAACCCTGTACCCCTGTGTGATCTGGATCAGGTGCTACTGAAAGAGGTCATGGCCGAAAATTGTGGCTTGACCCTTTCTGATCTCAAAAAAGGATCTCCTGAGCACCTATCTGCCACACTTACAGGGTGTGAATCCCCTGATGGCTATCTGGAACCTGCTGCTGTAAAGGAGGATGCTGAGGACCAACTGTCTGGGATCGCCAGCACTATCCCTCCTGTTGATCCCAGCTGTGTTGAATTCAAACACAGTGCCTTCCTGGCCCAACTGTTGGTGGAGGAGGTAGACCTAGAGTCAACCTCAGAAACAACTTCCCCTGTTGGGAAACCGGTGCTGCACATGCACTATACTCACTCAGGTGAAACTGTGGCTCACAGTCCTGATGCTCTAGCGCGGCCTGCTTCTAATGACATGCCACTGTCTGAGCATGACATTCAGGAACTCCGACGGCTTTTGTACCTGAAGGCCGAAGGTATTGAGTGCCAAGAACGGCTGCAATACCTCAGACAGACATGGAAATCCTTCATCTGGTCTGAGAAGGACGATGATTCCTACATGCTGCCTGACCCTGAGATACCCCTAGTGTATTCTCTGCACTATGGGCAGCAATGCCCTCCTGAGTGGGACGAAGGCTCAGTACCTGCCGAAAGTGCTGATCGGCAGAAAAAGAAAGAGCATGATAAGAGCAACCTCCATGCTGAAGAGGATTTCCTGCAGAAAATCGCGAGTCTGAACCTTGACCCCCGACTGAAGAAACTGCTCCTAACCTATGAGGAGGTGTTTGGCGCCCTGCCGCCTCCCCTGTCCTGTAAAAAAACTGGTCCAGATGGACCTGAAACTGAAACCTGAATTCGCGAAGACGCGAGTGAGACGTCTTCCCTACCGCGCTCCCCAGGAACAGGTTGAAGAAATCGAGCGCCAGATCCGGGAATGCATTGATGCTGGCCTCGTGGAGGAATGTAAGAAGGGGGACTACCCCCACCACAGCAGTCCCTGCTTCCTGGTTGCTAAACCAGGATCGACTGCCCTGCAATTGGTTGTTGACTATGGTGAGGTCAGCAAGAAAACCCAAAACCACTCAGGGAGTATTCCCAACATGGAAAACACCGTGGAGCGTATTGCCAAATGCCGGTACAAGACCGAAATGAACAAACGCAGTGGTTTCTGGCAGGTTGACCTCACAGCCGCAGCTCAGGAACTGCTGGCTTTTATAACCCCTGAGGGTCGTGTGTTTAAATGGAAGGTCATGCCTTTTGGGGTCGCCAACGCCCCGGCACTCTTCCAAGAACCGATGAACAAAAGTTTGTACATACTGAGGCGCAGACCTCTAGTACAGGAGTTGATTTCCTGAGGGGCAGAAATGGAGGCCCACATCGATGACGTGAGTTTGGGTACCAATATCCAAGAGGACCATGCCCTTCTCCTCCGTGAATTTTTCATTGTTTGTCAGGAAAACCATCTCCGAATCAAACTCCAAAAATGCGAGTTCATGAAAGAGGAGATGCAGTATTTGGGTTTCGACGTGGGGTATGGCTGGTGAAAACCAGCCGTGTCTAAGATGCAGCCCCTACATGACATGCAGATTCGCGATAACCCTAAGAAGGGTCTACACGACGTGAGGAGTTTTGTGGGCGCCTGTAACTTCTATAGGCGACACATCCACAATTTTACCTACTCCTCTGCCCCTCTCACTGACCTAATCAAGAAAACTGCTCTCTGGAGGTGGACCGCCAGAGAGAAGGAGTGTTTCCGGGAGTTGAAGAAGAAAATTGCCTTCTCCAACTGCCTGGGCGTACCCCGCCCTAAGGGCGAGATAGTCGTGATCACTGATTCCAGTGATGTAGGGGGGGCAGGAGTTCCAACTACAGCACCTGCGACCAGGAACTCCTGGCCGGCATGTTGGTGCTCTCATCACAGTCCCGACTATTGGGATCTAATCCTATTGTCTGGCTCTGTGACCACAAACCGGTGAAGTCTTTTCAGAAGGGCCCACCACCGGAGAAAGCGAAACTAAAACGGTGGTGGACCTACCTGAGCCAGTTCAGGTTGACAGTCCATCATATCCCTGGTATTAAAAATGAACTGTCTGACTATATAAGGCGCAACAACTTCGATGCGCTTATTGGTGAGAGCTCTGAAGCACTCGCCAAAGGGGCCTTTCAGCGTATGGATGTCCAGCTTGACCTGTCCAGGTGGACTGCTGGAATCCTCGAGGGTTGGCGCCTAGCTGACTATCAGTCACAGTATAAAGAAGTTCTCTAGACCCTCAGCACTGGTCTCGAACCCTGTGTCATTCTTAGGCGGCTCAAGTTGCATGGTATAAAACAACAGAAAGTGCCCAAAATACAGGGCGTCGAAAAACATCAAAAGAACCATTCTTTGGCTTGCAAAAAATCAAGCCGTTTGTGAAACACCAAGAGAACTCTTATGTAAGGAATTTTGGCCTTTTCTTGGTCCTCATGGGTCCAAAAAATGCTTTTTTGGGGGCAATGGACTGTTCCTTGCGCGAGGCCTCGCGCAAGGAGCAGTCCATTGCCCCTCCAAAGTCAGGTAATGATGGTAGAATTGAGGAATCAAGCAGGCGCCTACACTGGAGCGACATTACAGGCACCCTTGACTTGATCACATTGTACAATATGTTTACGCGGGCGGACATTCAGCGCTCTAAGCAAGCCTTGCAAATCTAATTGATGACTCAAGAAATCATTTCTAATGTTGTTGCATTCCTAACAAAAGGAGCACATACGTTGGAGGTGTTGCACAGGGTGCATCCTTCAGCATTGCACATGATGCACAGCTGCCACAAGTTATTGGGAGTGTCAACCAAAAAAAAGAGTATCACTGGTAACACATGAAGCATGTCCACTCAACAGATGACGCTGAGCTGGACAGGGACCCCCCTTGTAGCTTTGGCTGAAGAAAAACTTGATCCTTCCGTTGTTGAGTATACATGAAAGTAAAATTTGCAAAGAAAATATGAATTTGTCATGTGTGGCACTTTTCTGAGCGTTTGTTTGGGCCAAAAAAACTGATTTGTTTGGAGAGTAAAATGCAATGTAGTGCAAATCACACCAATTATCAAGATAATGCTCGATACCTGGAGAAAGAAGGTGCCCTGGGGGAAGCAGTCTGCCAAGCGCAGGGGCTGACCAGGCCCAAAAAGAGATTTTCCGCCTCCGGGGGGGGCAAGCTTCTGGTAAATTTCAATGACTCAACGACAATTTAGGTACTCGTTGCTTCAGTGAAGGTTGTGCACAAGCGCTATCAGATGAGAACCCAAAAAATGTACAAAGAATATATTTTCTGGGCCTTTTTTTGCGCGAGGCCTCGCGCAATGAGGACTGCAATGCAGTCCCAGAACTTGAAAATCACAACCTATACCTCTTTTTTCAGGCAGTGCAAATCAAAAATCAAACCGTGGGGCGGGTAGTAAGACCACTCGACCCTGAAGCCGTCTTTCCAAAGGAAAATGAATCGGGTGAGGTTTTTGGTTTAGTAAGTTATGCGTGAGGCCTCGCGCATGGGGCAGCCCTTGAACCACATGTTGCATATGCTTTGCATTGATATTTCATCCGCCATGATTCTGTTTTAATGATCCTTGTTCTTGATTGCGCGAGGCCTCGCGCATAGAATTCGATCAATAAATCATTTTTCCAGGTATGCAATGAACATGCAGAACAGAAAATGATGTTGCAATCTCTTTTTCTGCAGACCATGTTCATACAACGCAAAATGTATTTTTTGGCCAATTTCCGCTAAAAGCACATCATTTTCCACATAAATCATAATATTTATTTATTTTTTTATAGTTTTTCTTTTTTTTCAGCTGTCCGAAAAAAGGCACAAAATGGCACAAATGGTAAGAAAGATACTTTCTTTGGACTAATATTCTGTTTTCAAAAAACAGGGCCTGTGAAAAACTATTTGTTTGCATGGTCCAAATTGGGTGCATTTGGTGTGATTTTGACCATGCAACTTGAGCTGCCTAAGTCATTCACGGGCACCAGTGGTATAAGAGCAACCAGTACCTCTTCTACGAGGACCGTGTTGTTGTGACTGAGGCCCGACTTGATGGGTGCTTACAGTGGTCCCATCTCAGCTCAGGTCACACTGGCGCTAATCGCTCAGTGGACTTTTTCCGTGAGTGTTTCTACTCTGATGTAACCCTGATTGAACTGAGGTCCCGTATGCAGACCATTGTGGATGCTTGTGGCTGTCATGCCAGCAAGCAGACCGACAGTAGGGATAGGGGACTGATTTCCAGCTTACCCGTACCCTATTGTACTAACTCTCTTCTCTACATGGATTTCATCCACCGCCTACCTCGCTTCGGCGGCTATGATAGTTGCCTAGTGGTCACTTGTGGGCTGTACCACTTCACCCGTGTGTTCCCTTGCAATAAGACAATCACAGGTGAGCAGACTGTGAAAATGTTGGTCGAACAATGGTTCGAACCCTATGGAGCCCCTAAGCAAGTGGACTCCGATGAGGATGTACCCGTCCGCACTGACACTGGATGGTACAAACGAGTGCTGAATGCCATCAACGTTGAGGTAACCACAGGTGTGCCCTATACCCACACGTCTAACCCTCTGTGTGAGAGACAAAACCGTGTGGTGGAACAGAACCTGAGAATCCTGATGAAACAGGAACGTACCAAAGACTGGGTACGCCTAGTGCCCTGGGCAGTGCTGACCATGAACTCTCAGAGGAGCTCTTTCACGGGTTTCACCCCCCACGAGCTGTTCCATGGAGGACGACCTGCTTGGTTCTTCAAAACCCCGTTTCCTGAGGACTTCAAGAGCCCTGTTGGGGATTGCCTGGAACACAAGCAGTCTATGGCTAACCAGGCAGGGACTAACCTGAGACATATCCGTGACCGTGAACTGAGCCGACAGAATTGCCTACGGCGACCTGCCAGCTTCAAGGTTGGTGACCTTGTTTTGGTTCACCATTCACACCTACCCTCCTGGCCCCATAACTGCCTACATGACCCTTATTTTGGGCCCTATCGTATCATCAGGATAGATGGATCTAGGATCCATGTTAGGTGCAGTCCACGTCTAGGTGGTGAACTGCTTTGTGCGCCTAAGCAGTTGAGGCACTATCACTCCCCTGACGATTTGTCCTGGGATGAGTGGCGCCTCAGCGACAGTGAGGTCGAGCATATCGACCTGGAGAACGCTGCCAGCCCAGAGATGGCAGACGAACTCGAAGAGATGACTGCCGATGAGATTGCAGTCGATGGCTACTATGTGGTTGCAGGTATTGCCGGCCACGAATATACACAGGGCTGGAAATTTCTAACCCTTTGGGATGGCTATGGGCTATCTGAGGCGACCTGGGAACCCATGTCCGCCTTTATACAGCCAGAACGGAGTATCAACCCCATCTTTCGCTCCTACCTCGTTGAGAACAACGAGGGACAGGTACTAACCCGTGCTGAGACTCTGTCCCAGCAGAAGAAGAAAAACTAATCTGGTTGTGCCTATCTATTGACTGTTTTTTAACCTCGTAGGGGCTTTGAGCACTTTTGTGCCGAATAGCTAGGCCTACGCAGTTTGTGCCAGGACAGGTTCAGGACTCCTGTAGAGCCCCAGTTACGGTGAATGTACTAACTCCCACCCTCAATCGGGTTCGGCACTCCAAACACCTACACATCCGCTTCTTGCGGAGTACTGCTCCTGCCCTGGCTGTGCCCTGCAGTCGCATGCCTATGGTTACCAGCGTGAGCGAGATGGCCGCTTATCAGGTTTTGCAGCCGCCCAGCAAGAGTCTGCCCTGTTGACCATGTGTTGCATGGGAACTGCCCTGATGTAATGACCTTGGGGGGCCAACAAAGAGCGGTGGCTTTCTACTCCAGGGGGGAATGACAACCAAGGTGTTGTGAAGCAAGGTGTGTCCACCCTCCTTGGGGACAAGCGTGCCCACAGTTAGGACCCCTGACTGGTCCAGACACATGGGGTTCTACCCTTCCTTACAGGGTTTATCATACCCCTTAAGTGTGCTACGTATGTCTGTATGTGTCTCACTTCTCTCCCCGGCGTGGCTCCCGGAGACCGGGCTTCGCTGACGTCGGACCGAAGGCCCTAATCAGGAACTTTTACCACTCCTATGGGGCCCAGTTTCTGTGCTGGCGCCTATCCTTGGGGGAAGACGGCAAAAGCCCTACCTACTAGAGGGGAGGGGTGGCCAAGTGTGCTAAGGGCATTCAAAACGCCCATTTTTCTAAAGGCCAAAAGCTAACGCACTCCCCTGCCCGTGTGGAAAAGCACGCGGGACAGGAGACACCACTACACTACACTCACTAACGCCAGCACCAGCCTTCGAAGGCAGGGTGAGCACTCAGCACTTGCACTCAACACCTGCCAGGCTTGCTGACCCTAGCACCTACACACGGTACTGAGTGTCCATGACAATGAGGTCTCGGGCCCTATTGACCCTCCTGAGAAATAACAAGAGAACACAGCGCTACTAAGCGACTGTGGCCTAACAGGGACGCCACAACGCGTTTCCCTGTCAGGGCTTGGAAGGAAGGAGTGCTCTTTTTGCGTGCACAGCGTGTATTTTGAACAAGTCGGACTGCCCTCGCCACTCCTGGCTGAGGCACAGTTTTGGTCTGGTGATCCGCGCCGCATGTTTTAGCGCGGCAAGGAACTGCACCAATCACCCTCACCTGCCCACCTGCAAAGCAAAGGCCAATGAACAGGGTAAGTGGCTGAGGAACCAAGACAGCCTCCACGTATTATACGCTTCTTAGGCTGCCCTATAATACGCTGTCCTCTTACCCTGTTACAAGCAAGCAGGCTTAAGGAACTCCGGCCGTTCTCTTAAAGAACGTAGGGTGGAGTCCCTGGGTAACCTAAACAAGAGTTGTACCGTGCGCAATACGCGTGGCCTACGCTTTAATGCGTCATATGCATGCACAGGTATGCACCAGTTTCCCAATCTTTCACTGTTTTCCCGAATCTACCCCACAACAACAAACCATAGCATGACTCAACCAAGAGGTGAGCTCCTCCTGGGCTTACCTACCTTACTCACCACGCATCATGTGAATGCCGAAGGTAACATGAAGACAAAACAACCCTAAGCCTTTGAACAACCCTACGGCCAATTAAAATCAAACCTTATCGATTAATGCATTGTGTGGCATGCATGCTTTCCTTACCTTGTTTCCTGCAGAAAAAGGAGAGAGAACAGCGCACTGCACAGCGCAAAACAAGCCTAAGCGTTTTGAGCAACCCTATTTTAACGCAACGGCAGCACAAACACGAGCAAGCACTTTCTTTTCTGACCTGTGAAGAGAAGAGAAGGGTGGATTGGGGCACTGGGAAAGCGGCACAGCGTGTGAATGCCTGAATTAGGCACATGCATCGCGAGCACAGCAGATACACTACCCCTACGTGCGCGCTGCGTGCTCCATTCGCTTCGCATACCTCTCATCTCAGTTTTGACCTGTGCAGAGCAAGGGAAGTGAGCACCCGAACCCCCAACGAACACAGCAGTAACAACCCTAGCGTTTTAACGAAACAACCAACACGAACGCAATGCATGCGTGTGACATGACACTGACATACCTGAGAGGTGGGTTGTCCACCTGCTTTGTGATGTGAGTTTCTGTTCAATACCTTTTCCTAAAGTTTATCAAATTTTTGATGCAACTGTGCAAAAATTTCTTTTAAAACTTTGAAAACTACGGCTCATATCTTCTTTTTTGAGAGCCGTTTACGCTTGCGCAACTCTTTTTTTGGAGTCCGCTTCTGTTGCGCTTGTCTGCGACTTTACGTTTTAGTCCAAAAATGACAATTTCTAACGTCGTTTCGTCAATTTTTAGCGATTTGACTTCTTAAATCCCTACACGTTTCGCTAAACCACAGGATTCACTCCGTGTTGGTTCCATTTTCTATTTGTTTCAGCTCCTGGAGATTTGTGCACTCCATTGGGAGTATTGCTCCGCCCTAGTCCTTGGTCAGGACGTTTACTAAAACGCTGTTTATACAGCGATAGTCGTCCGCATTAGAGCGTTCGTTTGTATCCTAGTGGGCAAACATGTCTCCGGCCGCACTGCCATGGCCAACAGATCCCCCGGAGACCGTGCGCAAGCTCGCCGACATCATACGCAGCCACGTGAAAGCGAAAATGCAAACACCGGCAAAACCCCCACTGAGGGATCCAGACCAGCAAGCAACGCACCGCTTCTTCAAACCCCATGCCCCCCCAGCCCCGCTACCACCAGTCCCACCCAGGCGAACGAGACGACAAAGGGGCGCACCCGCCCCAAGCCAAGCCGGAAAAGCAGCGACCTCCCAACCCCCCGCATCCCACCCGACCCACCCGGCGAACCCAGACCAAGCATCCTCGTCATCCTCCCTCCCACCAATACCACCGCCCCACCCGGACCAAGCATCCTCGTCATCCTCCCTCCCACCACTACCACCGCCCCACCCGGACAAGGCATCCTCATCATCCTCCCTCCCGCCACCAGCACAGCCCCCGCCCAAAGCGTACCCAGGATTCGAAAAAGGCGCGAAGGTCCAACAGCCCTTCCGCAACGACCACACAGGCGACTGGATCTGGTGTGAGGGCACGATCCAGTACCGCCTCAAGGAACCGGGGGACAACGGGGGGCCACAGATCCGGGTGATCTGGCACCGCCAAAAGGAGCTAGACCAAGGCAGCAGCGCCCCGGACAAACCAGTCGGCTACACCCTGGAGCTCACCAGCGCCCACCCCATCGGGCTCCGCACCGAAGAGAACAGGGCCCTAACAGGCACCAAATACACTGGGGAGCTCCCCCCGGAGTGGAGCCAAGGCCTCCCCCCGCCGCGCCTACCCAAACGCCCACAAACCGGCAAAAAGTCCCCGAGCCCCAGTCCCCCTCCCTGACGGGGCAAGGGCCGAGGGCACAAGCCTCCACAGCCCCGGGCCGCCCCCACCGAGGCCACCGTCAACCTCCTCGACCTCAACCGACCGGCCGTCACATACTCCAAGGACGCCACAACCGCCCTCCAAGAGCTCCCGATGGCACAGGGGCCGGGGTGGGTTTCCCACCTCCTCACCTTCCGGGAACAAGGCCTACAGCGCGACGACCCCCCAGAAACCACCCCCATATATACCCCGGACCAGAAAGCGTACAAATGCTACTGGCACAAGGGGACCCCCCTATACGCCCAAACCGGCATCCACGTCCACCTCGTCCAGCACCTCAGCGTCCCAGGGAGGCTAGGTGTCTATGAGGTCGTCGGGGACGGATGGCAACTCAACGTCATCAACACCCACGTCCCCTTCGGCGAAGCCACGGAACCCTTCCTCCAAGCCCTGGCCGAGGCATACCGCCAGATGGCCATGCTCGCCCGCACAGTCATCATCGGCGACATGAACGCCGCCCCCACCCCAGCGGACCGAGGGGGACAGGCCACACCCCAGGACCAAGCAGTCCGCGACACCATCGAAATGCTGGGGCTCGTGGACCTGACAGCCAACCTCGAAGGCCAACCATCCCGCTTCCCCCACCAAACGGATGCCGCCCCATCCCGCATCGACGTATGCTATGGCGACCCCACCACCGTCATCCGAGCGGAGGCCCGGTATGGACCCCTCCCGCTGGGACCCACAGGCCATACCCCCCTGCACATCCGCCTCACCATCCCCAACCTTCCCCCCAGCCCCCCAGAGGATGCGGACCAAGGCCTACCACCCCCCCTGAAGATGCCTCTGCTGCATGACAAGCATGCCTGGTCCCAATATCACAGGGCCATAGACCGCGCCCGGCGCATCCAACCAGACCCCACCGACCTACTCACAGCCATGCGCACGGCAGCCGTCGCCTGCGGCTTCCAACAACACCCCCACACAGACGACGACCAACCTCCCACGGCCCTGGGGGACATGCCCCATGACGTCTGGCATGCGAACCAACAACTGGCGACCCTCCTCCACACCGACACCCCCCAAACCCGCCGCCAGATACACCACTGCAGGACACGGATAGCCCACATCAGGGCAGACCTGCAGCGGTGGCACATCCACAGGCAACAGCGCATCGCCCAGGAACACGAACGGTATGCGCAACATGAACTCCCCTACAAGGCCATCCGCCACCTCAACGACGCCATGACCGACACCGGCCACCGCACCATCACCACGGTCCGGCAGGAGGACGGCTCCCTCACCAACGACCCAGCCACAGTGCTCCAAGCCACCCAAGACAGCTTCCTCCGGCAACACACCCCCACCCAAGACACACTGGACCCAGACACCCAGGCCAAAATCGACCGCCTCCCTCGGGTCTTCAACCACGCCCAGAGGAGGCAACTGGAAAAACGCCCCTTCACCATCCACAAAGTCCGGAAGGCCATCCACAGTCTCCGGCAACACGAAACCCCAGGCTACGACGGCCTCCCTGCAGAGGCATACTACCACCTCCCCGCCCACCTCCTCCGCGTCCTCGCCCACCGCCTCTGGGACATCGTCACGGGGCGGACCCCCCTCCCACCAGACTGGGCAAACGTTGTCCGCCCCCTCTACAAAAAAGGGGACTGGGCAAACCCGGACAACTGGCGCCCCATAGTCTGTGCGGTCACGGAGGTCAAAATCGTCTGGACCATCCTCCTGCGCCGCATCCGCCCCCACCTGGACCCCCACATACCAGCAAGCCTCTGGGGGGCCATCCCAGGCCGGTCCCCACACGAGGCCATCTTCCTCCAGGACACCATCGCGGACATGGACCCGGTGGACCTCATCATCGCCTCCCTGGACGTCAAAGGAGCCTTCCCGAACACCCCCTGGCTCCTTCTAGAAGCGGTGTGGAAACGCCTAGGCCTCCCCTTCTACAACTTCACCTCCATCTACATCCGCACCCGCAAATACACGGTCCGCACTGGAGCAGGCCTCACCCCCTTCCTGCAGCCAGGCAGCGGGGTCCCCCAAGGGGGAGCAGAAGGCCCCTTCCTGTACCTTCTAGTGACACTCCCCCTGGCCCTCGCAATCGAGCAGGATTACCCGGCCTACGCACCCTACCCCCTCCTCTCCCCCCTGGTGGGCTTCGCGGACGACACCAACCTCACCGTCGCGCACACCCCAAACGAACCCCATGCCCCGGACCCCGGGCCAACGGTCACCCAACAGGCCAACGACTTACTGGACGTGACCGTCTCCTACCTCTCCCACAACAATCTCATCGTCCACCCCACAAAGTCAGTGGCCATGATCAAGGGGTCTGCCACACCTCCCACCCTAGGGCCACAAGGGCCCCCCATGCAAGTCGTGACAACCACCACCCACCTGGGGGTAGTCCAGGCCGCCAACCCTGAGGACGCCACCCTCCCTCCCAAGTTGCAATCACACCTCGCCCATCTCCCCAGATATGCGTCCCCGACCACCAAGGCCCTCTCCCTGTCCCACCAGAGCCTGGCGTGCTACCTCACCGGGGTCTTGAACGCCTCCATAGGCTTCCAAGCACTCCACCTGACACACCCCACCACCGCCCTCGAGCCGGCCACACGCGCCGTGACCAAGGCATGGGCAGCACACGGGGGCTGGCCCACCTCCATACCCACCCGCGCCATCCGAGCGGCATGGCCCCACTATGGGGACCCCATAGGGGACGAGGTGAAAGCGGCCTACACCAGACACACCGCCCTCCTCCTTCACCGCATGACCCACAACCACTCACCCGAGGTCCGCGAGGTCACCGCAATCTGCTCCCAAGCCGCACAACGGGCCCGCAACACATGCCCGCGCTGGGTACTCCACCAGACGGGCATGCCCACCAACATGAACACGCGCCTTTGGAACCACCTGCAGCTTCTCCTCCCATCCCCACACCACGCCATACTCACCAACCACACGTGCCCAGAGGAAGGGCCACTAGCGGTCCTCTGCGGGGACCTCCACCATCACCCCAAGGGCACCATCCACACCATAGACCTTGTCGGGGCCTCCATCACCGTAGTATACGTCACCCTCCCCCAAATGCGGGTCGTGCACCACAGCGGGGCACACCACACCCCCTTTCTACAGCTTCCCGAATGGCCGCAATACCGCCTCTTCCACCAGTACCTCACGCAGACGGCACGAGCAGCGGGACACACTCTACCGGGCAGCAAAGACATGCGCACAGCCTAGCAAGAATTCACAAAGCAACACCCACGATCCATCCCAGCGACACCGCCCTACGCACCCACCGGATCGAAACACGAACCCGTCCCCCCGGTGACGGGCCCAGTCCCACCACTAACCCTACTACTGGCCCTGAATGAAGCCAAACCCACGCAGACCACCGTCATCCACCACGGGGCAAAATGGCGCATACCGAAACACCACATGACCGCCCGAGACCTACCCAAGGTCCCCCAAGATTCCCAGGGCATGCCACGCACATGTTGGGCCTGTGACCCCGAGGCACCAACCACACCATGGCCCGTACTACACCTCATAGCACGCCACCACACCCACCCCACAACCCACCTACCACCACAGGCCTACGCATGGACAGCCCCATGGTTCCACCGCACCGACACTAACCCCACGGTAGCATGGAACCCCGACCACGCGCCCAAATGGCTCTTCATCACTACACCCACATGCCCCCGCCCCGACCCGGCAGGGGTCGCCATCCGTTACAGCATGTACGAGCCAGGCAGAACGGGCAAGCACGAGCACCCCTACTATCCGCTCCACCACTCCTGCCACACACCGGAGCACCGAACACAAACCCTCACATGCCACGACCAAAACCCCGACACAGCCTACATCCTCCACTACATCTACTCCTACCTCACACAAGGACAGCCGGAGCTGGGACTCATAGCCCTGTCCCCCGGAGCGAAGCACATCATCTCCAAAGGAATAGGGGTGTACGCCACCCCCATCCTGCAGCCCACAACCCCAGTAGCCCACCTCGCCACGGGTCTTGCCATATATGCCTACCTGCCCATGAACCCATGCCGCCTCCCACAACCATCACCGGCGGACCGGCTCTTCTTCACCGACGCCTCAGGGGAATCCGCCCTCACGCCCATCACCGGGGGGGCCACCCTGCAGCTAACCCACACCGGGGGAAACTACCACATGGACCACCACACGGGCCACACCACCTATGGGGCCTCTTCCCACGGGGAGCTAGGGGCCATGGCCGACGCCATCACCGAGGTCGCGGCCCACCTACCCGCCCACTCCCCGCACATCGTCCGGGTCTGGTTCGTGGTAGACGCCACTGTCGACACACACCTGCTCCTCCGCATAGCAAGGCAACCACTTCACAAAGCCACCGCGACGAGCCTCGGCACCCAGGCACTGCTACTCTGGAAAGCCCTTCGCAGCCTTCCCCCCTACGTCCAACTCCACATCGTGAAACAAGAGTCCCACAGACACCAATACGGAAATGGTAAGGTCGACAACCAGGCAGTACACCAGCGCAGAACACACCTACCAGCCCTCCAGATCCCTGACCTCGGCCGCAACCACACACACCTCCAACACGTGCCCCCTGTACCCGAGCCCCATCAGACCCCGGACTGGGTACCGGAGGACGCCCCCTATTCCTCCCACGACAGAGCATACCACTACCCCAACCCCATCCAACATCTCGCCCGCGTGCTGGGCGACGCAGACAGCCGGGCGCACATCCAGGAGCTCCAGGACAGACTGCAAGTCCCCCTCTACCACTCAGCGCTGCGCCCAGCAAACGTCCCAGCCCACCTCCAAAAACGACGCATCCAGCTCCTCAGGGAGCAACTGCCATTCCTCACCAGGGTCGCCAGATGGCTCGCCCGCAAGCACATCCACGTCCCCGACGAACACACCCGTTGCCCATGCGACCACACCACCCCGGAGGACTGGGAACACTTCAAGAAATGCCCCCTCCATACAGACAGGGACACCCTAGTGGGCTGGTCCCCGGCGGAAACCCTGCGACAACACGAAGGATGGCCAACCCACAGCCACGCACACCAGGCCACCGAACACCTCTTCCGGGACCCCCTGATCAGAGAAGCCACCATGAGAGGGGCAGTGACACAGGCCCTGCACCTACACCTCACCAAACACACGGAAAGCCCCATGGAGGCAGCAGCACACCTCCAGCTAGAAGCAGTCCGCAGAGCAGCGGCCCAAATGGTACACCGCAAACACCTCCTGCTAACACACGCGGAGCAACTCACCGACCCCACCGCCAGGGAACACATGCAGCGTCTCATCCATTACCATGCCGTGCATGACCCAGACGTCCACTAACCCGCTCCGCGCCCCGCACGCGCCCCCCGTCTCCATCCACAGGTCTCCAAGGCACCACCACAGCGCCCCGAGACCCGTCTCACACCCAAGAAGCCACCCGGCACCGCCCAGTCCAGCCGAGCCCGGCCAGGGCCAACCATCCATCGACGTAGACGCGCAAGACCCCAGCAGCCCATCCAGCCCACCCCCTCCGGACCCGGGGCACCCCCCCCTCACAGCGGCCACCATCCGCGACCCCGACCTCCTCCGAGCAACCCTCCAAGACAGGGCCCCGACCACCCCCCTGGGCTGGTACCGCCTACAAGAGGACTGGACCAAGCTCACCGTCAAAGCCCTCCGGGACCTGACCACCCCAGGCAGCGGCCTCCACGAGACCATCGTAGACCTCGTGATCTGGCGAGCCCGCAAACACACCCGGGGCCAGCACATCTGGATCCCCCCCATCGAGTGGGGCCAGGCCCTGACGCACGACACCGGCATCAACGTCACGCGTCAAGGGACCGTACGCCTACGACGGGCCCCAGCGGAGACGGACCACCCAGCGGACCCGAACCGCCCGGAGCAGTGGGAACAGGCCACCGCGCCCAACCGCGACACCGCCCTCCGCGCCGCCGGCCTTCGCACCCCGGACGACGACCCCCCCCCCCACCTACAGACAGTGACCACCCCCCGCCGGAGGTCTGGGTTACAGTCCTCGAGCGCGGCCACTACTACGTGATAGCCGCTACGGCTACGTCTCCCGGCCCGCAACGGCTCATCCAGGGGACAGACACCATGTTCGCCCCGGAGACCGCCCCACCAGGGGCAATGGGGGACCCCACCACCCAGCACAGGGTCCTCAGGGGTGTCCTTCAGCCAGGGGACAAGCCCCCAGACCGCGCCCTGGCCCAAGTCACCTCAGGGAAGGCGGGCTACCACCTGGGATTGGCGATTCTCTGCCTAACCCACTGGATCCAGCGCCGCTGGCCACCAACGGGGACCGTGCCCTGGGTTTGGGCCATCCCAACCGCCCACACACAAGTCGAGGCAGGCCCGGACACACGACCAGACCCCCCCCCCAGACCGCAGCAGTCCCTCACCTGCGGGTACCACGCCATCCACAGGGTCCTCAACCGCGCAGGTCTTAGCCCAAAGCTAGCATACCCCCTTCCCACCACTGACCAAGAGGTCCACCAGATACGAAAGCTCGTCTGCGAAATCCTTGCCGCGGCAGCAGATGACGGCAAGCTTCTCCTCCAAACCGCCCGGCATACAACTGCCGGCGCAAGCGCGCGGCAAGCGGACACATACACCGACACAGCACACCCCTCCGCAAAATCCCCGCCCATGCCCCGCCCCTCTCGCTGCTCAACCGGAGACCCACACACGCCCACCATCGCGCGCACCCCCTGGCCCCGCGACACGGGCCTCCCCCACCCGCCCGAACACCAGCACACGCCCGCCACACACCCACCCGCCGGACACCCTTCACCGCCCCCCACACTCGACAACCCACACACACCCGCCGAGGGGAGCCCCGCGCCCCGCGGCACGCCCACCCCACCCAGTGGCCCGCCCACGAGCCCCACACACACCCCGGAGGACCCAGGCCCACCCCCCCCGGCCCCTGAATGCAGCCCACGCGAACTGTTCCCCCCCGCGGACGCCAACCGACACGACCTCGCACATTGCAGGACCCGGGCCCAGCCGAGCCCAGAAGGAGAAGGCCACAGCCCTGCGCCTCCCTCCCCCGCCGCTGCCGACCAGATCGGCCCGCCGGGCCGCCAGGTCACGACCGGGCCCCCCCAGCCGCCCGCCCCCAACCTACAGCCCGAGGACATGCCCTCCATCCTCCCCGCCGTGGCCTCAGCAGAAGCCGCCGCCCACAAGCCCGCCCGCATCACAGCCCTACCGGTGTCCACCACCTCCTCCTCATCCTCAGCCTCGTCCGCCTCCTCCACCTCATCCTCCGACCCCCCCCTCCCCGCCGCCCTCATCCTCAAGGCCACGGCGAAAGCCAAAGCCGCGGCCGCACGCACCGACCCCCCAACCCCCACACAGGCGACTCAGGCACCCCGGCAACGCACCGGGACGACCCCCGACCCGACATCGGCGCCCTCACACCTCCGGACAGAGGTACTCCTCAACCTGGAACCGGACCCCAACCCCAAACCCAACCCCAAACCCAAGCCGGCGCCCACGCGAGCACACACAACACCACAGACGCAACGACACAAACCCACCCGACACCACCCCCGCCCGGACCCTCGCCCAAGCCAGGACCCCCCACCCACCGCAACCCGCGCCCCCCTCCCGCCGGCACCCACCACCACGGCAGAGACGGCCACCCAGCACGACCCCGTCCAAGCCCTCGTCCGCATCCCCGTCACCAAGCGCCCCGTCATCCATCCCCCACAAACCACCACCACCGCCGGCCAAACGGACCCAGGGACGTGGGACCCCTCGACCACCGTCACCGTCAAGCCCCCTGCCCACCACATAGTGCAGCCCCGGGGACTGCCCACGATGGCCAACCCCCCACCCCCACAAGGGGGGCCGGAAAACCCACAAAGGGTCCATGGGCCATACCCGCAACACCAACCCCACCACTACCCACATCACCACCACCAGCGGCCCCACCACCACCACTACCAACACCACCCCCACCACTACCACTGCCCACCGCCCTACCCCACCGGGCCACAACCCCCCGTGCACGAACAGCACCAGCGGACGGGATGGCAGCCACCGAGCGCTCCACCCGCATACCCCACCTACCACCAGGGGCCACCCCCCCCGTACCAGGCACCACCCCCGTACCAGGAACCGTATCCGTACCCCCCCGGCCACCACGTGCACGCCGAACAGGCCCCCCGGGCCCAACCCCGCCAGGGACAGCCACTCGACCCATACCACCAGCCGCTACCGCCACCACACCCCTAAGTGGCGGATCCATGGACGACGGGGGACCTCCCCCCCCCCCCCAGTACCAGGCGGCACCGCGCGAGGCCCCCCAGGGGCCGCAGACGCCTCCGGACTGGCCCGACTCGAGCGATGAGGCCCGGTCCTGCAAACGGCGGCGCTCCCGCTCCCCCCCCGCACGGCACACTCGCCCACGGCGCCCACACTCCCACCGCGCCTCAACCACCCACTCGCGCCGCTCCCGCTTCCCCAAGTGCCACCACGACCCCCCAGGACCCCGCTCCCGTCGCTCCCGCTCCCCCGGGTACCACCACGAGCGCCACCGCCGCCCCATGTCTGCCTCCCCCTCCCCCCACCGGCCAAACAGGACCCCCACCCCCAGCCCCCGCCACCACCACTCCCGCTCCCCCCGACGCAGCCAGGCACGCCACTGCCGCCCCACGTCCACCTCCCCCTCCCCCCACACGCCCCGCCGTGCTCCCCGTTCCCCCCGCCACCCGTACCCATCCACCACCCCCAGCCCCCGCCACCACCACTCCCGCTCCCCCGGACGCCACCGAGCGCGCCACCGCCGCCCCATGTCCACCTCCCCCTCCCGCTCCCCCCTCCGCCCGTACCCGTCCTCCACCCCCAGCCCCGCCGCCGCCGCTCCCGCTCCCCCAGGCACCACTAGCCCCGCCACCACCGCAGGTCCACGTCCTCCCCCTGCCGCACCACGACCACAGGCACGGACCCCTCCCCCCCCCGGGCCCCCGCCCACCTCGCCTGATGGTCTCCCCCCGCTCTGCAGGAGCTCCGCCGCTGGGTGAAGTGGGCCGGAGGAGCGGGAAGGCACAAAGGGGTGCACATGGTGCATACCTTCGAGGAGGTGCGCACCCGCACCCCCGCAAACCCCAACGAGGCCGCCCCGGAGGCCATCATGCCGCAAGCGGCATGGGAGGCCCTCCTCCGCGATGCGGTCCAGGGCCTCCGCCCCCCCTACACCCCCCAAGCCCTCCGCCAGTGGCTCCAGGCCACCCACCCCCAGGCCTGGGCCGCCGGCGCCCCCTCCGCACCCCGCCCCTCCCGCCACCACCACACCAGGAAGGGGCAGGACAAGGGCAAGGGAAGGGCAAGGGGCACCAAGGAGCACTCAGGCAAGAGGGCACGGAAGGGCCCCAAGTGAGGGCAGGCACTCGCAGGGACAGGACGCCGGAAGCGACACCACATGGGGGCAGGAAACCACCCAAGAACCAGGAAGGGGCGGGAGCGGGGACCAAGACACGGAGGAAAAGGGCACCACGGCAGGCACCCCGACCCACACCCAGGAAGGGCACACCACGACGGGGGGACCAGCGCCGCCCCAGCCCCACCAAACACCCCAACACACACCACCGAACCAAACATCGGACGCCATGCGGATCACACCAGCGCACGCCCACCGGCCACCGGGAACCACACGGAGAATGGAGGGCACACCTACACGGGGAGAACGGGCCACACCCACAGAGGAAGCCGCAGGGAACGCCGCCGCACGGCGCACCACCACGCCCTCACCGCCAGGCGACGACCCCGGCCACCACAAGGGCCACCTCACAGGCACCGGAAGAGAACGAAGGCACGGCCGCGGCACCCACGACTAGGGACCGAAACCCCCAGAGGACACGGGACCAAGGCACAGGCCCCCAGGGAGGGCAACCCCACGGACCGTCACGCGAAAGACCTACCCGACCCACCAGCCCGAGCGGCACGCCCAAGCCCCCACAGCACGGACCCAGCGAGCCACCCACACCTAACCGCACCCCCCAGCCACCAGCCAGCCACACTCCGGCCTGCACTCCGCACCACGACACAGGCCAGGCTGACCTCCACTGACCCACCGCGGCACCACGCGAGACCACGGCACACCGCACCACAGCGCGCCACAGTGCAACGCGCCACAGCACGACGCGACGCGACGCGGCACAGAGCGGCACAGCACGACACAACTGACCCTAACCTGAGGCCCTAACCGAAGCCAGCCACCGCACACCCTGGAAGGCGGCGCGCCAGCACGCCACACACCAGCACCGCAGGCCACACACGGGGCCACAGCGCGCCTGGCGACAACGGTGGCGGACCACCCAGAAGATTACAGCCGGCACCGCAGAGGGGAAAGGAAACGAACAACTGCAGCCCCCTAACCCAAAACCACAAGCAGCCGCCTGGCGCAGCCGCCCAGCCGGCAGAGCCAGGACCAAACCCGGCAAGGAGGGGCGCCGAGCCCACCGTGTACATAGCCCACCCGACCCATGGGGCCGGAACTCGGCCACACAGAACGCAACTGAAGACAGCAGCCCGGAAGACAACACTGAATGCAGGCCAGTGCGTGCGCCAGCCCAGGGAAGGCAGAGGGAGGAACAGGCAAGCCCCCCTCCCCCCCCCAAAGAAAAAAAGGAGGGGGGAGGGGGAAAAGGCACGAAAACAGCCCACAGCCGCCAAACCGCCCGCCAACACCACCACAGGCGGCCAAACCCCCCCCCAGAAGGCACCGAAGACAGGACCCCCACAGAGGCACAGGGGGACCACCCACCCAAAACCGGCAACACCAAGCCAGTAACAGCAGCCCACGGGGAAAAGGGACACGGAAACGAAAAAAAAAAAAACAGAGCCACCAGCCCAGCCCGAAAGAAAGGGGATGGAGGGACAGGGACCACAAAGCCAGGAACAAAAAACAAAAAAAAAAGGGGAAAAACAAAAGCGCAAAAAACACACCCCGACAACCCAGCCCAGAAGGGCTGGGTACAGCCGAGACCCGGGCCCAACACACACGCCCACACCGCACGCCGGAACCGGAAACGGCGGGGGGCAAGCGGGGCGCCCACGAAACCACACACGTCCCAAAAGCAGGTCGAAACCGAAGCCCAACCACGAACACCACAAACAGCCCACACTAGAGGGACAACACCACAAACCGTGCCCAAACACACCCACCCAAGACCCCAGCCAGGACTGGCGGGGTTAACAAAACCCACACCCAACCGCCAACCGGACCCAAACAAAAACGCCGCACAACAGTAGGAAACCCAGTGCCCACAGCCCGGGCACTGAGGCAGCCCGTGCCATGCAGGTGACCCGGCCAAACGAGATCCGGAGACCGGGGGTAAGGCTGCATCCTAAGGCCTGCACTGCTTTGGGACTCGAGGCGGAGCGTGCGACACCCAAGCACCTCGGAACCCTAGTACCAAGAACGTGCATGCATGCCTTGGGAACGGGATACGCCAGGAAGTCCGGTGAACCCCTAGGGTTCCTCCCAAAGGAGGGGACGTGCGCAAGCACGGGGGCACAACCTCCCGGCGAGACAAGCATGTCACGCTGGCGGCGATCAGCCCTCCCGGCGATGCCCGGGGCCGCTTTGTTGGGGGCCAATAGTCAGGTCTAGCGGGAAGTAAGCCGCCTCCCCTCTTCACGCGCGGAGCCTCTCCTGTTCGTCACAGGGGCGACGCCAGGGGGAACCATGGGGCGCCTCTCCACGACCGAGTGCACCTACCTACCTACCTTGGGGACTGCGGCCACCACAAGTGAAGTGGAGTGACTTTTCGTTCGGAGTGTATCCGATGGCACATCCTAGGCAAGAGACATTTGCCGGGATCCGACATGGGGGGAGCAAATCCCGTTTCTGCAATCCCGCTTATTTATTATGCCTTCCAAGCCACTGACCCCGGGCAGCCACCCCTGCACTTCGTAACATCTTCGTGCTTCGACCGGTCTAGGTATTCAGGTTCCATCACGTGTTCGATGAGGAGGACTCAGAACTCGACATTTATGAAGACGCGTGTGTGGATTTGATGGATGCGTGGTGTGATCCCAGCTTACCCAATGGTTGCTAGGGGTGCTATCGGGTAGGTAGCGGGTGCCATATGGGTAGGGCGTTACAAGCAATAGAGTATGTGTGTGGTTATGCACACGCAATGGGGTGTATTTTTTTCATGCATGGCAAGGACCTACCTTTATTTAAAAAAAATCACCCCATTGCGTGTGCTATGGGGTGTATGCATGTATGTATGGCTCTGCGCAGGGGCATGTGTGTTCCGATGCAAAGGCAATGACGTGTGTGGCTCTGCGTAGGCAATAGGGTATATGTGTAGTTGTGCAAAGGCAAATAGAATAGGTTTGTGGCCATGTACAGTAGGAGGAAGAGGTGTGCCTAGAACTCAAGCCACGCGACAACCCCATGGTGCCCAGCGCGGCCGCTCCCGCATGACCGCCCCGGATCCGTTCCCTGAAAGTCCCGTATCCGCATCACAGAACCGGTTCCCGAGGCCACAGCCCCTCAACAAGGGGAGGCGGTTTGGCTGCGTGGTCCCGCCTTCGGGCGTGCGGTGCCATGTGGTACGTGGTCTGGCAGCCTCGCTACCAGGGCCGCACGGGCAACAGGGTATGTGTGTGCCACGTGTTGGGTTGTGCACAAGCCATGCACAGGTCACACGGTATACACAGGTCACACGGTATGCACAGCTGTGCCGTGCCATCCCTGGTGTGCCAGTCCCATCTGTTTGGCCTATCAGTCTGCAGGGAAGCAATGGCACAATCTTGGCATCCCGGCAGACCGGCAGCGGGAAGACGCACACTATTCTGGTGGATGTGGATGCGCACGGATGTATTTCAGAGCAGAGTGGCATTCTTCCGCGGGTGATCTCGGAATTGTTTGATTTCAAAGCGCGAAGGTCTGAGGCCATATCACTGTCTTCACATTTTCAATGCATGCGCATGTTGCCTTCCCTGACCCACGGGGCCAAATTTTGTGAGGGATAAACTTTAAGGGGAGACAATATGCGTGAAGATTTCTTGTGTAATCCCCCCCATTTTTAAGGATTTCAGAGTCTCTGTTTTGCCCCTGTATCCACCGGGGGAGCAGGGTGGGGCATATGGGACGCATATGCCCCCCACCCCCCCTACGCAAAGGGTACTTGGTACCCAGAATTTGCGCCATGCCCCAGACTCAGCACGCCCACGAACCCAAGCGTACAAAGCCGAATTGACCTGGCGCGAATGCCCAGAACCGAAGGGCCATGTCCCTAGCCCCATCCAGGGAGGAAGGAAAGAGAACAATGAGCCTCGTGGACAGGCAAACGGCCAGACGAACTGATGGCAGAAATGAGTGAGCGATCAAGGCCGTGACGGCAGGCGCGGTTGGAGCTACGTGGCGGGTCCACAACTCACCAATTGATGCCCTACGCAAAGGGGGGGATGTTGTGATGCCACTGTGTAATCCCATTGTCCTGTGTTTGCCACCTGTATTTGCATATGCCCAGAAAAGCCAACCAGTCTGAGAATTCCTCTTTGTGACAAGCATTTTTTAACAGTATTTGCCATGCAGTGGTACTTTGTCCCAAGATCGACTGTAGGATCCGATGGTCAGAAGGATTTGCATGCTGCTGGGTGGGCAGTACTTGCGAAGCACGCCAAGAATGGTGTCTGCCACAGAGCCCAGGGGTTTGGTGTGACTGGAGTAAAGAACAACGGTGGACACATATGTAACTGCGCATATGAAGGCTGTGAAGTTGAAGTATGGGGACCGCCACCCACCTGCAAGCACCATCCGCAGTTGGGGAGAAGCAATTGAGCAGGATCGCGTTCTGCAAGCCTTGCCAAGAGCCTAAATCAGCCGTTATAAGGAGGCTCGCATCCAAAGCCACTTGAAACATGACTCTCTGCCCATTGAATTCCGAACTGCCATGCGAACTTTGCTCGAGCAACATCAGTGCCATCGGGCTGTGGGGGGAATTTTTTTTGGAGTGGCACTTGGGCCTTTTCGTCTTTTTGGGTGCATAGTTGCACTATTTTCGGGAGGGAAAGGGAGTTTGACCTTGGAGTATCCTTTCACAGAACCGTATGGATCTTGTGTAACCCCCTCCCCCATTTCTCAGAACAGTTGCATAATTTCCCCCAGAATTTTTTTGACAATATTTTCACCGGCACATATCTTGGGCCTCACTGTAAAATGCACAAGTGTGTGCAATGAATGTTTGTTTCCAAAGCAACTGCATCCTCATAAACAAGGGGATGCAGGGTATGTAAAATGGTGTGTGTACATCTCTGTGCATACACCAATGCTGACCCTGCCCCCCCCCCCCTCTGCCCCTGGGCATCGAGCAGCAGGTATTCAATTGCTGTTGTTCCCTAGTTCGCATTAGGGTTATGGTTGGGTTAGGGTTAGGGTTTGAACCTCGGTGTCCTCTCACCGCAAGTAAGTGCCCCCCTCCCCTTCCAATCCCCTGCCACCCCCCCTCCCCCCCGGGACACCCCCCCTGTCTCCCCTCTCCATTGAAACCTCGGATGTTCCTGGGTTGGTTTGGGGGGTACCGTCACAGGAGCCCTTTGTTTTGGGGGCGGGGGCGGGGGGGGTCCAGCCAGGGGCTCCAATAACCCTCCCCCGCCCTTTTAGCGAAAGTCTGTGCACCCCATAATGAATTGCTTGCTCAATTTTGCCGAGTTCACAAGTAACAGTGTGGCGAGAGTTGCACACCAAAAATCCGATCCAGCAGATGATTAATGATCCCCTTTTGTAAGGTCCAAGATTTTGTTGAAGTCTGACCAAGCGTGTGCAATGGCGATTCCGGTTCCCTTTTTTCTGGCTCGGTCGGTGCCCTGCTTGGGGTGACGCGCGTGCTCCGCTATTATGGGGAGACACGGGCGCATAGACCCACCTCCCGGAGATTGGATTAGTCAAAGAACTGCATGATGGATTGGGTCGACTGGACAGTGGCGTGTGGCGGTTTTCATTTCCTCGTGCCCACAGGGCCAACAATCACGTGGTCATCTGCTTATCCATTCTGGAGATCTATAATGACAACATCCATGACCTTTTGGGCCACAGAAGAAAGGTCGAGCTGCGGCAGATGCGCAACAGCGAAGGTACGTGGGAGGTTGCCGGTGACTGTACGTGCACAGGCCTCTCTGGAAGCCCGTCATACTGGCATTCCAGGAGCTTGCGAGGGCCCTGTACCGACCGAATCCTAAAGATCGTGTGTAGCCGTAGCGCTAAAGTAGGGTTGCTTAAAACGCTTAGGATTGTTTTGCGCTGTGCAGTGCGCCACCTTCTCCCTCTTTCTGCAGGAAACAAGACAAGGGAAGCGTGCATGACACACAGTGCATTAATCGCTTAGGGTGGTTTATAATTCGCCGTAGGTTTGTTTAAGCGCGTAGGGTTGTTTTGCGCTCGTATTTTCCTCGGCATTCACATGATGCGTGGTGAGTAAGGTAGGTAAGCCCAGGAGGAGCTCACCTCCTGGTTGAGTTACGGTATGATTGCTTATGTTGGGTAAGATTAGGAGAAAACAAGTGGAATGGTAGAACCTGTGCATACCTGTGCATGCATATGGCGCATTAAAGGGTAGGCCACGCGTGTTGCGCACGGTAAAACTATTGTTTAGGTTACCCAGGGGCTCCACCCCACGTTCTATAAGAGAACGGGTGGAGTTCCTTAAGCTTGCTTGCTTGCATCTGGGTTTGAGGACAGTGTATTATAGGGCTACCTGAGAAGCGTATAATACGTGGAGGTAGTCTTGGTTCCTCAGCCGCAAACCCAGGCCATTTGCCTTTGCTTTACAGTGGGAAGGTTAGGGTGATTGGTGCAGTCCCTTTCAGCAGCGCTAAAATAAGCTGCGCAGATCACACAAACAACAAACTGCAACTCAGCCAGGAGTGGCAAGTGCAGTCCGACTTCATCGACATACACGCTGTGCACGCATACTGAGCACTCCTTCCCTCCAAGCCCTCACAGGGAAACGCGTAGTGGCGTCCCTGTTAGGCCACAGCCGCTTAGTAGCGCTGTGTTCTCTTGCTCTTTCACGGGGGGGTCAATAGGACCCGAGACCTCATTGACAGCAACAGGAAGTAGCGTGTGTAGGTGTTAGGGTCAGCAGGCCTGGCAGGAGTTGAGTGCAGGTGATGAGTGCTCACCCTGCCTTCGGAGGCCGATGCTGGCGTTAGTGAGTGTAGTGTAGTGGTGTTTCCTGTCCCGCATGCTTTTCGGCGTGGGCAGGGGAGTGCGTTAGCTTTTGGCCCTTCGCAAAAATGGGCGTTTTGTATGCCCTTAGCACACTTGGCCACCCCTCCCCTCTAGTAGGTAGGGCTTTTGCCGTCTTCCCCCAAGGATAGGCGCCAGCACAGAAATTGGGCCCCATAGGAGTACCAAAAGTTCCTGATTAGGACCTTCGGTCCGACGTCAGCGAAGCCCGGTCTCCGGGAGCCACGCCGGGGAGAGAAGTGAGACACACACAGACATACGTAGCACACTTAGGGGTATGGTAAACCCTGTAAGGAAGGGTAGAACCCCATGGGTCTGGACCAGTCAGGGGTCTTAACTGTGGACTCGCTTGTCCCCAAGGAGGGAAGACACACCTTCCCTCATAACAGCTTGCTTGTCATTCCCCCCTGGTGTAGTAAGCCACCGTTCTTCGTTGGCTCGCCAAGGTCATTACATCAGGGCAGTCCCCATGCAACACATGGTCAACAAGGCATACACTCGTTGGGTGGCTGCAAAACCTGATAAGCGGCCACCTGGTCCACGCTGGAAACCATAGGCATGGGACTGCAGGGCACAGACAGGGTCAGTGCAGTGCTCAGTAGGCAGTAGTCTGTGAAAAACCAATGGTCTTCGGCCAGGGAGTGGTTGCAACGGGGGGCTAAAGGTCCTGTCGTGCGATGCAATGCGGGGCAACTGTGACAACTGCTCTTACACCCATACACAGGCACGTCTGCACAAGAGTGCTCACTGCACCTGTGAGGTTAGAACACAGTCAGTAGACCGACACAGGGGAATTAGTTTCGCTTTTTACGCTGGGACATAGTCTCAGCACGGGTCAGTAGCTGCCCCTCGTTGTTCTCAACGAGGTAGGAGCGGAAGATAGGGTTGATACTCCCATCTGGTTGTATGAAGGCTGACATAGGTTCCCAGGTCGCCTCAGATAGCCCATAGCCATCCCACAGGGTTAGGAATTTCCAGCCCTGTTTATACTCGTGGCAAGCAATACCTGCAACCACGTAGTAATGATCGACTGCCATCTCTTCGGCAGTCATCTCTTTGAGTTCGTCTGCCTCCTCTGGACTGGCAGCGTTCTCCAGGTCTATACGCTCGACCTCACTGTTGCTGAGGCGCCACTCATCCCACGACAAATCGTCAGGGTTGTGATAGTGCCTCAACTGTTTAGGTGCACGCAGCAGTTCACCACCTAGGCGTGGACTGCACCTGACATGGATCCTTGATCCGTCTATCCTGATGATACGATAGGGTCCAAAATAAGGGTCCTTCAGGCAGTTACGTGGCCAGGAGGGTAGGCGTGAATGGTGAACCAAAACAAGGTCACCAACCTCGAAGCTGGCAGGTCGCCGTAGGCGGTTCCGTCGGCTCAGTTCACGGTCACGAATGTGTCTCAGGTTAGTCCCAGCCTGGTTAGCCAGAGACTGCTTGTGTTCCAGCCAATCTCCCACAGGGCTCTTGAAGTCCTCAGGAAAGGGGGTTTTGAAGAACCATGCAGGTCGTCCTCCATGGAACAGTTCGTGGGGGGTGAAACCCGTAGAGGAGCTCCGCTGTGAGTTCATGGTCAGCACTGCCCAGGGCACTAGGCGTACCCAGTCCTTGGTACGCTCCTGTTTCATCAGGATTCTTAAGTTTTGCTCCACCACACGGTTCTGTCTCTCACAGAGAGGGTTAGACATGTGGGTATAGGGCACACCTGTGGTTACCTCCACGTTGATGGAATTTAGCACTCGTTTGTACCACCCACTGTCACTGCGGATGCGTACATCCTCATCAGAGTGCACCTGCTTAGGTGCTCCATAGGGTTGGAACCATTGTTCGACCAACATTTTCACAGTCTGCTCACCTGTGATTTTCTTATTGCAAGGGAACACACAGGTGAAGCGAGATAGGCCATAGGTGACAACTAGGCAACTATCGTAGCCGCCGAAGCGTGGTAGGCCGTGGATGAAATCCACGTAGAGAAGAGAGTTAGCACAATAGGGTATGGGTAAGCTGGAGATCAGGCCCCTATTCCTACTGTCGCTCTGCTTGCTGGCATGACAGCCACAAGCATCCACAATGGGCTGCATACGCAACCTCAGTTCAGTCAGGGTTAGACTAGAGTAGAAACATTCACTGAAGAAGACCACTGAGCGATTAGCGCCAGTGTGACCAGAACTGAGATGGGACCACTGTAGGCACCCATCCAGTCGTGCCTCAGGGACCACAATTCGGTCCTCGTAGAAGAGGTACTGATTGTTTTTATACCACTGGTGCCCGTCAATGACACGGGGTTCGAGACCAGTGCTGAGGGTTTGGAGAATTTCTTCATACTCTGACTGATAGTCGGTTAGACTCCAACACTCCAGGATTCCAGCAGTGCGCATGGACAGGTCAAGCTGGACATCCATACACTGGAAAGCCTCTCTGGCGAGCGCCTCAGAGCTCTCACCTATAAGCGCATCGAAGTTGTTGCGCGATATATAGTCAGACAGTTCATTCCTTATTCGGGGGACATGATGAACTGTCAGCCTGAACTGCCTCAGGTAAGTCCACCACCGCTTTAGCTTTGCTTTCTCTGGTGGGGGGTTCTTCTGAAAAGACTTCACAGGTTCCTGGTCACACAGCCAGACAATAGGGTTAGATCCCAGGAGTCGGGATTGTGACAAAAGCACCAACATACCGGCCAGGAGTTCCTGGTCATAGGTGCTGTAATTGGAACGCGCTTGGTTCCATTTCCAATTCCAGTGTCCCAGTGGCACCAGCCGCCAGTCACTGGTAGGATAGTCATGTTTCAACGAACCATCACGGTTCAGTCCACTAGTACGATAATGGCAGTGGGTTAGTTCAGCGGGGTTAAGCTCCTGCCATTGGGAGATCGTACAACCCCCCCCTACATCACTGGCATCGGTGATCAGGACTATCTCGCCCTTAGGGCGGGGTACTCCCAGGCAGTTGGAGGAGACAATTTTCTTCTTCAACTCCTGGAAACACTCCTCCTCTCTGGCGGTCCACCTCCAGGGAGTAGTTTTCTTCATTAGGTCAGTGAGGGGGGCAGAGGAGTAAGTAAAATTGTGGATGTGACACCGATAGAAATTAAAGGCGCCCACAAAACTCCTCACGTCGTGTAGACCCTTCTTAGGGTCATCGCGAATCTGCATGTCCTGTAGGGGCTGCATCTTAGACGCGGCTGGTTTCCACCAACCATACCCCACGTCGAAACCCAAATATTCCATCTCCTCTTTCATAAACTCACATTTTTGGAGTTTGATTCAGAGCTGGTTTTCTTGACAAACAATGGAAAATTCACGGAGGAGAAGGACATGGTCCTCGTGGGTATTAGTACCCAAACTCACGTCGTCGATGTGGGCCTCCATTTCTGCACCCCGAGAAATCAACTCCTGTACTAGAGGCCTGCGCCTCAGTATGTACAAAATTTTGTTCATTAGCTCTTGGAAAAGTGCTGGGGCATTAGCCACCTTGAAAGGCATAACCTTCCACTTAAAGACACGGCCCTTAGGGGTTATAAAAGCCAGCAGCTCCTGAGCTGCGGCGGTTAGGTCTACCTGCCAGAAACCAGAGCGTTTGTCCATTTTGGTCTTGTACCTGCATTTGGCAATACGCTCCAGGGTATTTTCCATGTTAGGAATACTCCCTGAGTGGTTCTGGGTTTTCTTGTTGACCTCACCATAGTCAACAACCAGTCGTAGGGCAGTCGACCCTGGTTTGGCAACCAGGAAACAGGGACTGCAGTGATGGGGGTAGTACCCCTTCTTATATTCTTCAACGAGGCCAGCATCAATACATTCCTGGATCTGGCGCTCGATTTCTTCAATCTGTTCCTGTGGACCGGGATAGGGACGAGGCCTCACTTGCGTCTTTTCAAATTCAGGTTTCAGTTTCAGGTCCATCTGGACCAGTTTTTTACAAGAGAGAGGGGGCGGCAAGGCGCCGAATACCTCCTCTTAGGTTATCAACAGTTTCTTCAGTCGGGGGTCAAGGTTAAGACTCTCAAATTTCTGCAGGAAATCCTCCTCAGCATGGAGGTTGCTCTTTACATGTTCTTTCTTTTTCTGCCGATCAGCAGTTTCGGCAGGCACAGAACGATCTTCCCACTCAGGGGGACGTTTCTGCCCATAGTGCAGAGAATACCCTAGCGGTATGGCAGGATCAGGCAGCGTATAGGAATCATCGTCCTCCTCAGACCAGATGGAGGATTTCCAGGTCTGTCTGAGGTATTGCAGCCGCTCTTGGCGCTCAATACCTCCGGCCTTCAGGTACAACAGCTGCAGTAAGAAAAAGTACTTTTCCATTGCTTTGGGACATACTCTATTTGTACTAGAGATGCACTGAGCATCCATGCATTTTTATCTTAGTATTGGTCCCACCAAAACTGGTGATAACACATTTTGACCTATGGAACCAAACACTCAATCAGGATATGGAGTGGACCCCTTAATCCCCTTTCAATGTGAAGTAAAACATCTTTTCCTGAGTTGACTGAGAACTGACATAGCCAAAGTAGAGCCTATGGATTTATCTGTGTCTTTCCATGAAATCTTAGCTATCCTAGTGGTATGCACCCCAGGGGGCTGGGCACCTCTTTTTGAGAGGTCCTGGGTTCAATTCCTGGTCAGCCTAGCTAAGTAGGAAGATCCCATGTGACATGGCAGTGACCTCATCGCCACATACAATGCCACCTCAGCACATATGGGACCCAAAACAAAGAGTGCACATCTCCTGAGATGGCACTATGGAGAGCGAGTGACCATGTGGCAGTTTTCTAACTCTTTTCCCAAAACATTTCAGCTATCTTTGTGAATATGCATTCATTTGTGACCTGAGTTGCAGTTTCTGTGAATATCCAATCATCTTTCACTGTTTACACTGCAGCCCTTCAGGCTTTGATCCTGAATCCTCTTCTCTTTGCATACTATTGGCTTGGGCTATCCTGGAGTGACTTGGAGTGACTGTTTTTCATCAAAACAGAGCTTTTCATCTCCAAAAACAAGCAGCAGGAAACCCTACACCAACAGCAAGCAGCAGGAGAGGCAAAACACAGTGCTGAAAACACTATAAACTTTTCTGGTAGCAAGAGGCAGCCTGTCTCTGCGCACCGGCAGCAACCCCGTGCCGTACATCCAGTGCGCCGAGTACGGGCAAACATAAGCAGAAGGGTGAAAGAAGATGGATCCAGGAAAGGAGGACGCCGACGTGAAGACGGCGCCAGCGCCTGAGGCACCGGCAAGGCCGGCACCTGGCGCTGTACCTTCGGCGGAGCCCTTACGTGGGCCAGTGGACGCGGCTGAGGACTCCCTGGATGGGCTTCAGACGGCCTTCGGGGCCCTGTCTGTCGAAGAAGTGGTCTCTCAGCCTCAGCCTGTGAAGAGGAAGAGAGAGAACGAGAGCGAGAAGGATGCTGGAAGAGGAACAGACGAAGGAGAGGAGCAAGGGCAAGACCCGACGGATGTCCCTACCTTCGAAGGCGCACCAAGCGCTTCTGGCCTCCACGCATCACCCTCTCCTATAACCACCACACTCCCAGCCGCTGCAACATCCACTTCCACAACCAACCCGCCTATGGCAGAGGGCACAGGCTTTACTGGCATCCCTCCCTACCCCGCCTATGGTATGGGCCCACCTACCACTGCGCTCCATGAGGCAACTACTGCCAGTGAGCCTGTGGCTTCCAGCGCTGCGCCGCGATGGTATGCAGCTGATTATCCCCATCCACTACACGCTACTGGAACCTATGTGGATGTTCCTGGGTATGCTCCTGGGTATGCACCTGGGTATGCACCCTTGAGTGGGTTGAGGAGAGGACCAGAGTCTCTTGGAGGCAGGAGTAGAGGATCGGGGAGATCCTCCAACAGGTCCCTGACGCGGTCGGAGATCAACGAGGTGCTCCGAGGAGCCACTTCAAAAATCGTGGGCGACCTCACACAAGAGATCCGTGAGAAGCTGGAGCCCCTGATGATCCCGCCCCAACCGTCACCTATCTCGGTGGGAATGTCACCCCACCGAGTACAGGCTAACCACCTGACGGCGGGGTTGACAAATACCCTGGGGAGCCTGAGGAGTAGACCGATGCCGACGCCTGCAGCTATTCCGAGAAGTCCCTTCGTGCCGAGAACGGCCCAGCCGCCCTACAGCCACGTGACGAACTTGACGAGGGCCGAGCTGGACCGGCTGGGGCTAACAGCCTTGAGGGCTATGGTGGACGTAGAGCTTTATGGCTCTAGTGATCTTAGCGGAGACCCCTCCGATGACGAGCCGCTGTCGATGGTTTCTTCTTCGCCCTCAGATGACGATGACCCTGAGGACCCCGAGGACCCCAAGGGTAAGAAGAAGAAGAAGAAGAAGAAGAAGACCCGACGCCCTGAAGGACGCCGAGCTCAGGAGGCGAAGGCTATTGCCACCTCCAAGATAGTGGTGAACCTGCCTGAGTTCACAGGCAAGGACCTCAGCGATTTCGCTGAGAACTTTGGCCGGTTCGTACGACTGACCGGCCAAACCACCGCGAGTGGGCGAGTGAAGTGCGATCTGCTCCTGCAGTGCTGCAAGACCAAGTACCTGGAGAAGCAGGTCAGGCAGATCGTGACTAACTCTGCCACCTTTGCCGATGTGTTGGTTGCCCTGGAGAGGCAGTACCCAACCTACGAAACCGACCTCTCCATCAGGGTCGAGATCCAGAACCTACCCGTGCTGCCCAACAACCCCAAGCCTGGCAGGGTATCTGAGCTGTTGGCTGATCTGGATCACTGGGCTGGACGACTGACGCCTGGCTCCTACAGCAGCGACGACCTGCTATTCTGGTTGGTGGCCAAGCTCCCTCGAGAGCTATGGGACGAGTGCCGTTTGACAGTTGAGCGCAAGGCCAGATCCCTCCACTACGAGGATCTATGCGTGCTGCTCCTGGAGATGGCGCTGGAGAAGGAGAGCGACCAGCACCTGAACAACTACCGTCCTGGTGGTGGAGGTTCTGGAGGCAAAGGGTACCAAGGGTCCCGACCTGGGCAGGGGACTACCCCCAAACACGCCCACGCCCGTACCATGGAGAACGTGAAGGAGCTATTCTGGTGTGATGCCAGAGACGAGCAGCGCCACCTGCAGCACGCTTCTGACTGCGAGCAGCGAGACTGCTTCGTCGTCCAGGGGAAGCAGCAGGAGAAGAACACCGGCGCCAAAGCGAAGCTGCCGGATCATTACCGCTGCACCATCACGTGTGCATTCTGCGGTAAGCGGAAGCACTACGAGGATGAGTGCTACCATAAGCAACGCCTATCGGCGAAGCTTAAGGGGGAAGATCCTGGCAAAGGCTCAGGCAAAGGTGGAGGCAAGGCCAAAGGCAACGACTCCGGCAAGGGCAAGTCGAAAGGACGTGGTAAAGGTCGTCAAGACAAGGGTCAAGGTGGACGAGGAGGAGGCGCTAACCGCCAGCCCGACAACAAGAACAAGGACAAGAACGGAGGCAACCCCAACCCTAATCCAGGGGGGAACTCCGAGCCCTCTGGAGGGCAGTCTGGTCCTACCACACGCTCAGAGACGCAGGCCCAGCAAGAACAAGGAGCCAAGCGTGAGCATGAAGGTGGTGATGACGGCAACGCTAAGAAGAGGAGCCGTTTCATGAGGATGGCCCGCAAATTGCGGAACAAGGGGTTCGAGGTGACCTGTCCCGCGGAGTTCTGACGGGGACGCTCTGGTGGCACCCAAGACCTGGTGTTTTGGGTACGTATCCGACTAGGGGGATGTGAATACCTGGGGGTACTGGATACTGGCGCCACAATATCTATAGTGGCCAAGAGAATTTTACCTTGTGGGAGCCTGAAGAACACCATGACCACCGCTGCTATACGTATGGGGGATGGACATGTGGTGCACAGCTGCGGGGACTGTGAAGTGGAGGTACCTATGGGCTCTCGGACTATCGCCCATCGGTTCTATGTGATGGACACTGAGGCCTTCGACTTTGTACTGGGTACTGACTTCTTCGTACAGCACTCCCAGATACAATCCCTGACGCTGCAAGCGCCCTACCTCCTCTACGTGGACCACGGCAGTGGCAGGGAGTCTGTGCCACTGGAGCAGTCGGAACACACCTCGAGTTACCTGAGACTATCGAAGGAGGAGCCCTCGAACATGATGGCGGCCTCCAAAACTGAGGACTATCAACTATTGGGGGAAGTCCTAGACCAAGGTCTGAAGGAGTTGGGTTACTCTCGAGAAGACCTAAGTGTGGAGTTGTTCGCCAGCGACAAGCAACATGTACTGGGCCTTTACTGCAGCAAGGGGAAGAACTGCAGCTACAAATTTTACTGGCCCTCGTTCGGGATGGCCTACGGGAACCCCAGATTCAGTGAACTGCGGAAGGTGCTGACCAAGGTGGCCTTGGAACGTTCCCGTATTGAAGCGGTACCCAGAACCCCATGGCCAGGTTACGGCATACAACCGGTCTCCGGTCCACTAACCCCATGCACGGCGTGTTCCGTGCCGTGAAGCCCCGCATCGGCAACCGATGCACCGCCAGCGGAGATTTGTGTATCAGAATATCAGGAATCAACAGGGTTTTATATTCATATTGTTTCCGTCAATTTTTACGCTTCCGTTCCGATACTCACTGTTTTGACTGCTGGCGGTTGGTTCGCGACTTTACCGTAACCGCCAGTTTAACTGTTTATAATGGAAATTTTAACGCTATCCGTCACGAAGGCTCCAAAGTCGCCAGGAACTGCATGGATGCTTCCGCAATTTTCATAATTAATACTCGCAACCTTAATCCGAATTTTTCAGGATGTCGAAATCGGATTTTCGACTTCGACATCCCCGCACTTGATTTGACCTCTTTCGAGTGGACCTACGTGCTTCCGTATGCACGAATCAACTTCCCTTTTATCCTGCCCTCCATTTGTCTTAAAGATATGGGCAAAACAAAGTTGATTCGTGAGGCCACTTGTGAAGGTCATATCTCGTGCCGCTTGCGAGTATTGACGATAAGGAAACGTGGGATGTATTCACAATACTCCCGACGTAATTTAGGAAGCATTATATGCCTTGCGTTTCCACACGTGCGCGCTAGTGTAATGGATCATGGTCAAGAGGGTAGAGTTTGCGTTATAACTCTTTGGCCATGACATTGCGTGCGTTAAGATAACTTTCGAGTGTAGCGCGCAAGTGTTGGTGTTGCATAGGAACTCTCCTTGAGTTCCTATGACCGATTGACACAAAGTTATGCCCTTGGAGGGGCATGACATATCGTGGTGGGAGCCACCTTTTTGGGCAATATTTGGTATGTGCCATGTGTTGTGTTGCGTGCCCATTTGGCGGGTCCATTGCTCCAAGACAGGCCCGCCAATGGACCTCATATTGTGCAAGCCCCTTCTCCATACTCCCTACGATCAATTGCAAGCCTAACCTTCGTGAAGGGAAGCTTGTGTGGTGAACCCGAAGCGATGCGTTGGGAGCAAAGGGTGTATTTTGCAATTTTCCATATTTTCATGTGCCCACTTGGGAAGTAGCGCTCGTAACCTTTCAAGGCGCCCCAAGTGGAGCACATATGTAGGATCGAAGGTCATTGGTGTCAAGTCATTGTGTTTAGAAGGATTAGTTGATTGCACGATCCAAGCCAAAGATATTATAATATAATTGTGTGCCTTTCAAGGCACTTTGGTCTGTCTTTGTGCCAATTTTGCCGTTTTTGGCCCGTCATGATGTCAAGTGGCGACCGTGTATCTCAACGTTGCGCTCGATTGACATCATGACCTAAGTATGATATGAGGGTACATACTTCGGTGCCCAACATATCTTGGACCCGGCGAATAACTCCTCTTAGGCTTGGTATACCGTGGCCGCCATGTTGGCAATTTGGGACTATCCCAAATCATGGGCTCACTTGGCGACCCTGCCATTCCCAAAACCGGAGGAGTTGGGCGACGCCCAAAAGATATGTTGGACACATAGGACTTGATACCAATCCTATGGCACACTCCGGTCCGAGTCGGGCATGTGCCTCATTTGCCCTAACCATGAGTGTGCGCAATTTTGGCCATTTTGAGCATTTTTCCACTTTCGCTGCCCGCCGTGCCCCATGTTCTAACCTTCGTGCACGCCGGACGCATGGACCAATGGACCATATATGACATGGGTGTTATGGGTAATGGTCCCCATGGTCCACACACCACGTGGGCGAAGCGGAGCCGCCTTCGTTAAGGCGCTAGGCCAAATTGAGTATGGGCAATTTTGCCATTTTTGCATTTGTGGACCCAATTGGGATCGTCACCACGCCGAGTGGCATGAAGATCTCTGAGAGCCAAGGGCATGGGAGTCTCCGTTGGACTCCTGGTGGATCACGTATGGAATGGCGGATCCGATCTCCAAGCCGGCGTGGAGATATACTATTGGGAGCACACCGAATTTTGGCTCATTTCAGGCAGCCAAAATGACCCAATTTTGGGACCCCAATTTCCCCCTTCCGTGTGGTCAATTGGCGGCCCCATTTCTCTAAGCCCATAGGGAGCCCGGACCTAAATCCAAGTTGTACACTCAGATATAAATCCTAGGTCCTGCCTCCTACCCTGTGAGCCATTGGCCTTACCTTGGCCGGGCGAGCCACGCGTGGGAATGACGCCAATTTTGGTGATTTTGGCATCATGACCCCACATGACTCATCCGTGTTGCCCTGATGCCGGGACCTCAGAGGGAACCAGGTTGGGTGAGGGCTCCAAGGAGTTCGTACTCGAAGGGCATAGGGTCAGTTGCCTCGTCCCTGCCTCTGGCGGGTCCGGACGAGGGGTCAATTTTGGGGATTTTTGAGTTAATTTCAGTTTGGGCTGAAACAGCCCATTTTCAGCTACCAACTCCTAGGTGATAATGGCGGGGCCATATCTCTGGCTCAGAGGGGAGTTGGGACCTGCCGTTGAGGGAGCATAGGGAGCCACTGTCAGTTGGCCTTGGAGCTCATTGGTTCCAAGGAACTCACCTGTGGCTGTGCGGCACACCTCCCCCATTGGCAGGGTTTCAGGGTCCGGACTGAGCAGGGCATGGGTTGTGTTTGAGCCCCCGCCCCTACCAGCCACTGAGAGGGTCGGACCTGGGATTGGGATATGAGTTGGGACTGAGTGTCTATCGTCCCTTGATGCCCTTACCCCAGTCCAGTCTTAACCCCATGTGTACATATCCTGATGTGTTGTTGTATATACTTCTGTTCCCTCTTTGCAGAGTGGCAAGGATTCTGAAACGCTTTGTCACATGACAACGCATTGATGCCCTTGTGAGCGTAGTGCTTTGCCTGCCTGCTCACTTGCGTGTGTCCACCGCAGCGTCCCGTGGCCGGCCCCCCACGGGAACGCGTCAAAAGCGTTTCACCGCCGCGGGGTTACCCAACCCTCGCGTGCCACTCGGGGCCACCAACCCCGAGCAGCGCGTCGCAGCAGCGCGGCGCAGCTCGCAGCTCGCAGCGCAGCGCAGCGTCTCGCAGCGCAGCGCAGCAGCTCGCAGCGCCACTCAGCGACAGCGCCGAGTTCGTCACGGAGCCCGCAGCGCCGTCCAGAACATCGTCCTGACCGCGCAGCGCCCGTGGAAGAGGTGCACAGACCAGGACTCCTGCATCAGCCCCGTCGGCCGACCCGGAGTCCCATCGGCCGACCAGCAAGGCCGCGTCAACCACCTCCACAACCACCGGCTGACGAGCACCAGCCGCACTTCCAATCCGGTGCTCCAGCACCCTCCTCAACAACCACAACCAGTTCGTTGAGTTGAACGAGTGCACATCAAGGACTTTGAGACCATCTACGCCCCCGCTGCCATGGTGAATTGGCAGGAAGCGGGCAGGACGTGGCCGCGGCCCCACCCCCATGCAGCACGCCTGCTGCGTGGGTTGGTTTGGGACCAGCATTACCGCCACAGCCACCCCCAGTGCGAAGGCGGCATGCCCAGGAGCTTCGAGCTCCGCACGGACATCGCCCCCGACCGCCTGCAGGCCGTGGAGGACTGGCTGCGGGCGGAAGGGTACGAGTACCGCCACCAGCAGAGGCGCTGGAGGGCGTGGACCCGGCCGGACAGGCCCGGCGAAGGGCTGCGCCCCGACGGGATTGAGGAGGACGAGGACCCCAACGCCTACCAGTCGGGCGCCTCGATCAACGTCTCCCTGTGGGACGTGATCGAGAAGAAGTTCCCGGAACCGGGAAGCGAGCGCAGGCTGCAGGGCAGCAGCAGCGCGTCTCCGGGGACGGAGAAGCGGTCCGCCGGGGACAAGAAGAGGGACCGGAGGTGGCGGGAGTACCAGGAGTCCCTGGCTGCCGAAGCCGCCCAAGGCGCCAAGGGCGGAACCCCAGCCCCCAGTCCCCAACGGCCCAATGGTGGACACCACCCCGGCTCCACCACCCTTGGCGACTACATCCAAGTCGCCAAGCAGACCCAGGCCAAGCCCCGTTCGCTGCTCCTGAAGGCCCGGCAGGCCTCAGCAGGCCCCAGCAGCGACATCGAGTCGGCCCACCGCGGGAGGACGCCGGCCGACCAGGCCAGCTCCAGCAGCAGCGTCGCTCCCGAAAGGGACGTGGCGCGCGCATGTGAGCGCGCCTGTGGGGTGCCCTGCAACCGTCGGGTTGCCCGGCAACGGGCCCGGCAGTACAGCGCTGCCGTGGAGGGCGCCACCGGCATCGCCCAGGAGGAGGCTGCGCAGTGGGCGCATGGCATGGCCATCCACGCCCAGACCGTGGCGGCCATTGCGGCCGGGCTCACGGCCGCAGCCGCCCATGGGGCAGCGACCGCCTGGGTCAACGGTGAGTTGGCGGCAGCCGACCAGGAAGCCCGCCTGACGCAGGAGGCCATTGCCTGCAAGGAGGCCGAGGTGAAGGCGCTGGAAGAGGCGCTTGCCCAAGAGAGGACAAAGAAGGAGGCGGAGGAAAGGGCCCACGCCGAAGCGACGGCTAAGGCCCAGGAGGACGCCGCCAAGAAGGAAGCCATCGAGGCCGCGCGACGGAAGGTCGCTGAGGAGAAGGCCAAGACGGAGGCGGAGCTGGCGGCGTTGGAGGCGCAGAAGGCGCAGCTGCTGCGGGCCCGGGAAGCTGAGGCGGCTCGTGCTCGGGAAGAAGCCGAAGCGCGAGCTGCCGCAGCCACCGCCGCCGCAATGGAGGAGGCAGAGGCCAAACTCCGCCACGAGACTCCCCCGGGAGGATCGCGAGTGGAGACCCTTCGAAGGCTTTTCGAAGGGGACGCCTCCTCCAGGATGAAGCTGGATGAGGCGGACACGGGCAGCAGTGGGAGCGGTAGCACCACCGCCCGTCGACGGAGGAAGGGCAAGGGGAAGACCCCCGAGAGGCCGCGGAGGCCAGCGGGTGGGCACCCCCACGACAGTGACCCCTTCTTCACCGCCAGTGACGGGGATGAACGAGGCCGTCGACATCGCCAAGTGGTGGCTTGGACGGGCGGAAGTGGCGGAGACGTCCCCATGGAAGGTGAGGATGAGGATCCCCCTCCTCCCTACCGGAGCTCCGAGTCCTCCGTGACCGAGACCCCCAGGTGGGGCGACATGGACGAGGATGACGACATGGAGTTCGGCATCACGAGGAAGCGCCCATCCTCGGACCCACCGAGGCGACCCGGCGGAGACCCACCGGGACCCCCTGGCGGAGGACCTTCTGGACCCCCTGGAGGACGCCCACCGAGTGGACCCCCTGGAGGCGGACCACCGGGCGGGGGAGGACCCCCTGGACCGGGCGGACCCGGCGGAGGCCCTCCTGGAGGACCCCCTGGGGACCCCGACGACCCACCAGGGAACGGCGACCCGGACACCACCTGGCGGTGGATTGTCTACCTCCGCAGGAGGGTCTTTGCCCTCGAGTGCGAGGTAGACACGGGCAAGGTCGAGATGGCTCGCATCTCCGGGGTCGCCGCGCGCGCGCAGAAGGACCTGGACATCGCCAGGGCCGAGACCAAGTCGCTGACCAACGTCGTCAGCGGCCTGCAGGAGAGGCTGGATGCGCTGGAAGCCCGTGGGAGAGTCGGCAGCGACCACCCACCCCTGGAGTCTGGCTCGTCGGACGATGGCTGGGGACCCGGACCAGGTCCAGGCAGACCCCACGCCCCCGGCGGAGCCCCCAGGAGTCGCCCCAGCGCCAGTGCCCCCTCTCTCTCCGCCCCCTCTCACCACAGCGCGGGCCGCCGCAACGAGCGCGTGCCGCCCGGCAGTGGCAGTGAGGAATGGCGCGATGAGTGGCTCAGCGCGGACTACCACAACCGCCGTGCTCCACCGCGGACGCCTGTACGCCCCCGACGCCCGCCACCAGCCCCGGCACCAATCTCCAGGGCTGGAGGACGTTATGGTGGACTCAGGGATGAGGTCCCCAGAGGAGACGTGGAGTGGGATGTCGGCGAAGGTGAGGACCTGGACCTGGACCTGGACCTGGAGGAGTTCGACATCAGCCCGCCGCGTGGTGTACGACGGGAGGCCGCTGAACGCAGCCGCCGGCGCCGTGATGAGGATGCGTACATGGATGCAGTACGGCGTGAACATTTTGGTTCAGCGTACGTGGAGGAACCGCGGCGTAGCCACAGGGACTCCATGGAGGAGATGGACGTGGCGGCCGTGGGAGTCCGTGGTTGAGGGCGATGGGAACCTCGGTCGACCTCGCGGCCGGCGTTCATGGTCTCTAAGGCCGCGGACGCCGCCGTGTGGGAAGACTTGAAGGACATCAAGCCCCCCATGTACGACGGCAACCCCCTCAACCTCGACCGCTTCTTGGAGAAGCTGGACGATTGGGGGCTGACCGTCACTGAAGACCTGCCTCCCGCTGATGCGGAGAAGTATGTCTTCAAACGGTTCAGGTACCGCCTGCCGGAAGTGCTCCGAGAGCTATACTTCATGGCGACCAAGGAGGGGAAAATCAAGACCCTCAAGGAAGCCAAGAAGTGGCTCAACGAGCAGGAGCGGGTGGACGCTCCGCAGGTGGCGGCCAAGCGCTGGAAGTCCATCAAGCTTGAGCATGATGGACGGGAGATCCGCCTACGGGAATGGCGTGACTTCCGAGGGAAATACACCCTCTTCCGCCGCAACGTGGAGGATTGGAACGAGGGTGACGAGCAGGCTCGCCTGCTCTCCATGCTACCGGAAGCATGGATCAAGAGGGTCACCAAGGAGGAATCCAAGAGGGCCAAGTCCAACCACACGGTCAAGATGATGCTCCCCAAGGAGTATCATACGAACGTGGTGAGTTGGGCGAAGAAGAACGTGGCCCGGGATGTCAAACGGCACTCCCTGCGGAACGCTCTTCTCATCACCGTCTCGGGCGATCGCGAGAAGACCGCGATGTGGCGCCTTGACGATTGTGAGTTGAGCGGCCAGACCATCCGTCTGCAGCCCATCCCGGCGCGGATGAGCTGCGACGAGATCCTGGAGTGGGTTGGCGAGGAAGTACTCAAGGAGTACCGAAACCTCCACCACACCCGCGGGTTGAGGCCCGGCGACCGCGACGTCAACTACGTTGGCGAGGGACCTGGCGGGGAATCTGCCATGGACCCAGCGGGAGCCGGCGGCGATGAGACTCTCGTCGACGATGACGACGACGATGAGCCCGCCGAAGTGGCCGTTTGCGCCTTCGTTGCCAACAACCTGAGCGCGGGAAGCAAACCGGGAAACTGGAAGCCCCTGCAGCAGGGTTGGAGGAAGAAGGAGAAGAGGGACCCTCGCCGCATTGGCGACCCTCCGCTGTCCTTTGGGGAGTTCATGCGAGCTCACCCTCAGGGCTGTTTCGTGTGTTATGGGAGGAAGAAAGGCTTCAACCATGACCACCGAACATGCCCCGTCCACAAGGCCGACACGGAGGCTTACAAGAAGGCGCACGGGTCGAAGAAGCGTGCGCCCGCGGGTATCCGGGAAGCCAAGATGGAGGTGGACAAGGACGAGCTGGCCAAGCTGATGTCGTCGGTGGGAACCGAGTTGGCCAAGGAGATCCAGGAGATCAAGCGGAACTGGGTCCCCAGGTCGGACAACAAGAACAAGGAGAACAACCAGAATGACCAGAACAAGGACAAGGACAAGAAGGGTAAAGGAGGAGGTAAAGGGGGAAGAAAGAAGGGCGTCAACGACGTTGAGGCCGAGGAGAACACCCCCTCTTCCACAACCGACGCCCCCTAGCGGAGCCCCTGCAGCCAAGGGCCCCAGCTAGGGCGGTCGCAGGATGGTGACGTGGGAAGCGCCGATCCATCCCAGTCGGGAGTCGATAAGCACAAGGGGACTGCCGCGGGCGGAAGGCCCGGTCCGGCGCCCAGTCGCAGAGGCGGGGTGAGGGCAAGTGAAGGCACGAACCCTTGCACCCGTCCGTCCTTCGCGACCAAGAACGTGTTTGATGTACTACAGGATCTATCCGAGAGTATCGGAGGATCACCCGGACCGCAGCTGGATGCTGCAGATGGGCAGCCTGAGCCCATTGTCCACGACCTGCACCAGTCGCTTGTGGAGCTTCTGGAACGGCCGGAGATCCTGAGTTTGCACGCCGTGCGCCGTGTCGGTCGCGAGCGGCAGTTGCATCTTAAAATCCGTGCCCTATGCGGGGAAGTGGAAAAGGTTTTCGACGTGTTGGTCGACACGGGAGCTCAGGTCAGCTTGGTCAAGGCTAGCCTACTTCCACCAGAGTGTCTGACCGACAGTCGGAAACCTGTCAGGCTGAAGGTGGCGAACGGCCAGTACATGGTGGGAGGCACGAAGGAAGCGGCCATTGGGCTGCAGTTCGTGAACCATCGTGAGCTGAGCCGCCCAGACCTCGGCAAGGAAATCCTCCTGCACGGTAGCTTCTACGAGGCCGAGATGGACTGGGACATGATCGTCGGGTACGACTTCATGATGGAGACGGACTCCGGCGTCCTCCCGGCCCAGGCCTCCATGACCCTGTACCAGGACGACCAGCTCTCGTGGCTTTCGTCACCTGAGCACCATGTGGAATGCCAATGGATCCACCCCGAACGCAATCAGCTCGAAGTGGCCGCGCTGGACACTGAGCCTACTGGGCCAGCGAACCAGGAGTACGGCGTAAGGCCGGAAGTGGCGTACCGAGTGGTCGCGGACCTGGGAGCGTCGGATCTGGCCCTGGATGCGTTCTCTTCAGGAACCTCCGCCCATCTGCGGGTATGTGAGAAGTACTGGAGCGCCCAGGACTCCGCGTGGAAGAAGCACTGGGGTCCGCATCAGGGATTGATGTGGATCCATTGCCCCCGTTGGGACATTCCAAGAGCGATAGCGAAGATTCGCAAGGACCGCTCCAAGGCAGTGCTGGTTGTTCCTATGGGATGCACCGAGGAGGAAAGTACCCGACATTGGGTAGCCTCATTGACCAACATGACCTTGAACAAGGTCGTCCTACCGGCTGGAGAGAGTGTCTATCAGGACGCTAAGGGACAGCCCATGCCACCCCAGAGATGGCCAACAGAATTCCACTATGTGGATGGGGGCCTTGATCAGGCCGACACCACGGACCTCGTGTGTGTCAACCGTATCATAGCAGAACCTTGGAGGCAATGCTTTGCGGTTCCCCCTGTTGACATCGAAGAATCGGACTCCGAAGACCCCCTCACTGAAGAGGAGTGGGATCTGGTCCAGGGGTATATGGATCAGCCCTTTCACGACTGGGGAAACCAGCGTGAGGGCAAAGGCCAGGACAAAGCCTGGTGGGAAGTGGACTCAATCGTCTCCGGTTCCTATGACGGGAATACCTTCGTGCAGAGGGTGCTGGATCACATGTCCAGCCAAGACGAGCCGCCTGGCGGTAATCCACCCACCTACGGCGATCTGTTCCGAGGCAAGACCAGGGATGGCCCTTTGGGCCACCTGGGAAGACCACCTGAGCCGAAAGCGAGCGGGGTCGCTACCCCTCAAGTAAGCTCCGTGGTTCAAGTGCCCGGAAAAGCCAAGGCGGAGTCCGATGACTGCCCCAAGATCCAGGCATTGAGGGCCAGGCTGAAGCAGAAGTATGGTGACACCTTCTTCAGCGGTAAGCCTGTGTTTCCCCCACCGGTGCGTGGACCGTATGGCGAGGCCAAGATACGACTGAAGCAGGACCCCCGTGTGTATCGACACCGGGAGTTTGCCCTGAGGGGCGAGAGGAAAGAGGCCATGGAGAAGATCCTCCGTGACTTCATCCAGAGAGGCTGGCTTGAGCCGTGCCACTCCGAGTGGGCCTCTCCCTGTTTCGTCGTCCCCAAGAAGGTTGCCGGTGAGTGGCGGCTCGTGGTCGACTACCGCGGCCTGAACGCCCAAACACAGCACGACAGCTATACGCTGCCCCTCATTGAGGATATGCTGCAAAAGCAACACCGGCGGAGGATCTTCACGGTGATTGACCTGAAACATGGTTATCATCAGATGCCTCTCGCCGAAGAGTCCCGTGCCTGCACAGCCATGAGCACCCCACTTGGACCTCTCCAGTGGAAGGTGATGCCTATGGGCGTTACCAACGGCAATGCGGCTTTTCAGCGGATGCTGGAGAACCTGCTTGAGCCGGTGCGCGACTGTGCGGACCCCTTCGTGGACGACGTGATCATCGCGTCCGGGGACCCCAGCATGAGCTACGAGGAGCTCCTGGAGGCACACGAGAGGGACGTCACTCGAGTGCTGGACCTTCTGGTTCGGCACAAACTCACGGGCAGCAGTGACAAGGCCACCATTGCGGTAAGCGAGGTGGTCTTCGCTGGCCACGTAGTTGGGAACGGGCAACGAAAGCCCATACCTGGCAAGGTGGCTGCGATTGAGCACTGGGAAAAGCCCAAAACGGTCTCTGAGCTACGGGCGTACCTGGGGTTCTGCAATTACTACTCGGGGTATATCAAAATGTATGCCGAGTATGCAGCCCCCATGACGACCATGCTCAAGGGCAACCGAGAGGAGACCAAGAAGGGGTCCAAGAAGGCTCTGGTCTGGACTGAGGAGTCCGACCGTGCCTTTGAGGGGATGAAGCAGGCGCTGCTATCCGCAGTGGGTCTGCACCTCGTGGATCCCGACCGAGGGTTCGTCCTGCGCACCGACGCTTCCGACTACGCCATTGGCGCTGTGTTGGAGCAAGTGCTTGACGACGGGAGGCACGTGCCCGTGGCCTTCTGGAGCCGAGTCCTGGCGGAAGGCCAGAGACGGACGTGGACGCCCCGTGAAAAGGAGGCGTATGCCATTGTCATGGCTCTCAGGAAATGGGCTGGGTACATAGCCCTCCATCCCGTCACCGTCTGCACCGACCATCAGAGTCTGCAGTCATGGCACAAGGAGCACGTGGACACCCCCTCGGGTCCCGCCTCCCGACGGGCAAGATGGCACGAGACCTTGGCCAAGTTCGACCTTACGGTTGTTTATATTCCTGGAAAGGATAACACCGTGGCGGACTGTCTCAGTAGGTGGGCCTATCCCGCCAGCAAGGGCATGCAGGATATCTCTGCCCATGGCGATGAGGCTGAGACCGCTGAAGCCAAGAGGATCATTGAAATGGAGCGCCTGATGGGGGAGGAGGGTGCCAAATGCTTCGTCGTCATGGCCGCAGATGCCCCCCTCGCTTCGAGGGTGAGCAGAACGGTCAGTGTACTCGCCCCTGTGGGTGCCGCGGGCGGAAGGCCCGGTCCGGCACCCCCTGTGGGAACTGAGTCCGACAAGCACCTCTTCCCGGAGTCTTGCCTCCAGGACGACTGGACCGACGATTACGCCAAGTCTGAGGCTTTGCGGCCGAGTATAGGGCTGTGACCGACCCTGACGACGGGCAGAAGTGGCCAAAGGGGCTCACCGAGGAAGATGGCAAGCTCTACCGGAATGGTAAGCTGCTAGTCCCGGAGTCCCGGGTGCTCGAGCTGTGTGAAGCTTGGCACCACCACATGCTGCACCCAGGGGTCAAGAAGCAGGCTCTTGACATGCAGCGTCGGTTCGAGATCGACCATATCGATCTCTACACCGCCATCAAGAAGGTCAGGAAGGGTTGCTCGGTCTGTCAGGCCTGCAATCCCGACAACCGGAACGTCAAGGGGGAACCCCAATGGACCCCGGTTCCTGACCAGCCCATGGAGAGCGTGGCCATGGACGTCTTCTCCATGCCCGAGGTGCACATTGGCAAGGAGACCTTTGACTGTGTGGTTCTCTGTGTGGACCGCCACAGCGGCTACGTTGTAGCCGTTCCGGCACGCAAAAAGGGGTTGCTTGCCAAGGAAGTGGCAGTCATGATGATTCGTCATTGGCTGACCGTCTTTGACATCCCCCGCACCATTTGCAGTGACCGAGGGCCCCAGTTTACTGGTGGCTGGTTCAAGGCTATGTGTTCCCTCATGGGAATACGACATGCCAAGAGCGTTGCCTATCTCAGCCGGTCTAACGGCCGTGCTGAAGTGGCTGGACGGCAGCTGTTCGAGAAGCTGCGCAAGATCCACATCACCAATCCACGGCGGAACTGGTTCGAGGAGATGTGGCCTGCTCTGAAGGCCCATCATGACACCCCCACTCCGGGCGGTTTGTCCCCTCACCAGATTCTGTTTGGCAGGGACCCCCTGGGTAGGGGACTTCCCTTGTCTGGTGACGGCATGGCTATGGATGCCAAGGAGTTCTTCGCGCGGCAGGAGCAAACGGCGCGGGACATCCGCCAGCAGCTTGAGAAGGAGCATGCTGAGCGTCAGAAGTCCGCCCCGAGCTCGACAGCGCAGAAGTTCAGGGTGGGAGACCCGGTGTGGGTGATCAGACCCCGCCCCATGGGCACCCACCGCACCAAGACCTGGTTCACACCCGGCGAGGTGGTCCGCAGGATTGGTGAGGACACCTACCGCATCAAGGTGGGTCACGGACAGTTCCGGGAGCGCCACGAGAGTCAACTCCGTGTGCGGGAACCCGACCTCCGTGGCCGACATGTGTCCCTGGACTACGCCAAACATGAGGCCGATTCGGACGACGACTATGCTGAGCAGGACGACTATACTGTCGAGAAGATCCTGGCTCAGCGTCCGAAGGCCTCGGCACCCGGAGGTCTGGAGTTCAAGGTTCGTTGGCGAGGCTATGGGCCGTCCCACGACACCTGGGAACCCGTCTCCTCGTTTGTGCCGCGGGTCAATACTCCCTTCATGGAGTACATCCGCAAGCACAAGACCAAGATCCACGTTTCGGACTTGGCAGCACTCACCCGGGCGATTGCAGCCAGGGGTGCCTGATCAGCGCCCTGAGCTCTCCCCTGATGTGTTATGAGCGCTTGTGAGGCCGACGAATCGTCCCTTACTTGCTTGCTCTCTTCCATCTTTCGGTGACGGAGTGGCCATATACCCCCCCCCTGCTGAATCCAGAGGAGGATGGCCCCTCTCTTCTTTTATTCGTCACTCACCCCCCCCTGCTGAATCCTTGGGAAACCAGGTGGGGCGACTGACCTTCATAATTCTGAGCTCTTGGGGCCTTGAAGCCCATACGACGTTGCGCAACGGATGCCGCTGTCATCGGCATTGCGATTTTTTTGGTGTGTGGTCTGGTTCCATGGCATTTGCGGAATCCAGACCAGTCGACGTGTTTCTCGAGACTATATATGCCTGAACTCAGGCGTTATCCTGTCCATCCTCCTGCATTTGCCTTATCCTGACCGTGGCGTGGTTTGGCACTCTGTTCTGAGTGTGTTTACACGCCTATTTACCCAAATTGTTGCTTGTTTTTCTGCCCTCCAGGATATGTGCATCTGTATGTTAAGTGTCATCAGCCCATCGCTGAGGGATGGACTGTTTTTCACCACGAATCGGGATACAGAGGCGCCTTGAGTCGCCGTGTACATATCCTTACAGCCTGGTCCAGCCTGGACCAGTACTTGATTACAGATTCTACTGTTTGAGTGCCCGTGATACCGTGTTGCCCTATTCGCTGTGATGTGTGGAGGTCCTGATGGCGCCAGGCGGGAGGCCCAGTTGCCTGACTACACTCCCAGCGGTCCGCCACTGTCAGTCCCAGTGTGAGCCTACCGATTTGCAGACGCACTTGCATTCGGATGGCGGCCTCCGGTGCTCCTGACCTCGGTCAGTCTGCCTGGGAAACTGGTGGTTTGAGGAGTCGACGCCTCCGCCCACACTGCATGAGGACTCCCTCATGTATGGCCTTCGTGGCAGTAGGGCGAGGGAAAAGACGGCCTTGATGCCCGATCCCTTCAGGAGGAGTTCCCTTACGATTTGGGGTTCGTAATGAGTTCGACTATGGCACTCTGGACTCGCGTCGTATGGATATGGACATGGTGCGCCCGAAGAAGGACCCGTGGGGACTCTCCCCAGTCGGCGGGCCTTGGGAAGCTTGGGGTAGCCTGATGGATCTTTGTGGTCGCTCTCGACTTGTGGGGCCACCTCGGCCGTCGTGTGACGCCTATGTTGGCCGTGTATGCCACTGCCACTGTGGTGGTGACCGTAGCAGCCGGCACCCGGTGCGCCTGGTATGGGTTAACGGGTCCTTTGGATGCCGAACAATCGCCGCCAGGACCCGGGACTTGATACTTGATACTATACATGTGCTACGAGCTGTTACAGCAGCATACCTATCCCACTGTGGGATACCTATTTTACTGTGACTCACTGGAGTGAGGATGTGACACCCCCCCCCCTTTCAGGGAGTGGTCCTGGGTACCCGCTGCCATGCGTGGGTGTTATCGAGCCCCCCCAGGGTTTGCTCTAAGGAGGGGGGTGAAGCGGTACCCAGAACCCCATGGCCAGGTTACGGCATACAACCGGTCTCCGGTCCACTAACCCCATGCACGGCGTGTTCCGTGCCGTGAAGCCCCGCATCGGCAACCGATGCACCGCCAGCGGAGATTTGTGTATCAGAATATCAGGAATCAACAGGGTTTTATATTCATATTGTTTCCGTCAATTTTTACGCTTCCGTTCCGATACTCACTGTTTTGACTGCTGGCGGTTGGTTCGCGACTTTACCGTAACCGCCAGTTTAACTGTTTATAATGGAAATTTTAACGCTATCCGTCACGAAGGCTCCAAAGTCGCCAGGAACTGCATGGATGCTTCCGCAATTTTCATAATTAATACTCGCAACCTTAATCCGAATTTTTCAGGATGTCGAAATCGGATTTTCGACTTCGACATCCCCGCACTTGATTTGACCTCTTTCGAGTGGACCTACGTGCTTCCGTATGCACGAATCAACTTCCCTTTTATCCTGCCCTCCATTTGTCTTAAAGATATGGGCAAAACAAAGTTGATTCGTGAGGCCACTTGTGAAGGTCATATCTCGTGCCGCTTGCGAGTATTGACGATAAGGAAACGTGGGATGTATTCACAATACTCCCGACGTAATTTAGGAAGCATTATATGCCTTGCGTTTCCACACGTGCGCGCTAGTGTAATGGATCATGGTCAAGAGGGTAGAGTTTGCGTTATAACTCTTTGGCCATGACATTGCGTGCGTTAAGATAACTTTCGAGTGTAGCGCGCAAGTGTTGGTGTTGCATAGGAACTCTCCTTGAGTTCCTATGACCGATTGACACAAAGTTATGCCCTTGGAGGGGCATGACATATCGTGGTGGGAGCCACCTTTTTGGGCAATATTTGGTATGTGCCATGTGTTGTGTTGCGTGCCCATTTGGCGGGTCCATTGCTCCAAGACAGGCCCGCCAATGGACCTCATATTGTGCAAGCCCCTTCTCCATACTCCCTACGATCAATTGCAAGCCTAACCTTCGTGAAGGGAAGCTTGTGTGGTGAACCCGAAGCGATGCGTTGGGAGCAAAGGGTGTATTTTGCAATTTTCCATATTTTCATGTGCCCACTTGGGAAGTAGCGCTCGTAACCTTTCAAGGCGCCCCAAGTGGAGCACATATGTAGGATCGAAGGTCATTGGTGTCAAGTCATTGTGTTTAGAAGGATTAGTTGATTGCACGATCCAAGCCAAAGATATTATAATATAATTGTGTGCCTTTCAAGGCACTTTGGTCTGTCTTTGTGCCAATTTTGCCGTTTTTGGCCCGTCATGATGTCAAGTGGCGACCGTGTATCTCAACGTTGCGCTCGATTGACATCATGACCCAAGTATGATATGAGGGTACATACTTCGGTGCCCAACATATCTTGGACCTGGCGAATAACTCCTCTTAGGCTTGGCATACCGTGGCCGCCATGTTGGCGATTTGGGACTATCCCAAATCATGGGCTCACTTGGCGACCCTGCCATTCCCAAAACCGGAGGAGTTGGGCGACGCCCAAAAGATATGTTGGACACATAGGACTTGATACCAATCCTATGGTACACTCCGGTCCGAGTCGGGCATGTGCCTCATTTGCCCTAACCATGAGTGTGCGCAATTTTGGCCATTTTGAGCATTTTTCCACTTTCGCTGCCCGCCGTGCCCCATGTTCTAACCTTCGTGCACGCCGGACGCATGGACCAATGGACCATATATGACATGGGTGTTATGGGTAATGGTCCCCATGGTCCACACACCACGTGGGCGAAGCGGAGCCGCCTTCGTTTAGGCGCTAGGCCAAATTGAGTATGGGCAATTTTGCCATTTTTGCATTTGTGGACCCAATTGGGATCGTCACCACGCCGAGTGGCATAGAGATCTTTGCGAGTCAAGTGCATGGGAGTCTTTGTTGGACTCCTGGTGGATCACGTATGGGATGGCGGATCCGATCTCCAAGCCGGCGTGGAGATATACTATTGGGAGCACACCGAATTTTGGCTCATTTCAGGCAGCCAAAATGACCCAATTTTGGGACCCCAATTTCCCCCTTCCGTGTGGTCAATTGGCGGCCCCATTTCTCTAAGCCCATAGGGAGCCCGGACCTAAATCCAAGTTGTACACTCAGATATAAGTCCTAGGTCCTGCCTCCTACCCTGTGAGCCATTGGCCTTACCTTGGCCGGGCGAGCCACGCGTGGGAATGACGCCAATTTTGGTGATTTTGGCATCATGACCCCACATGACTCATCCGTGTTGCCCTGATGCCGGGACCTCAGAGGGAACCAGGTTGGGTGAGGGCTCCAGGGAGTTCGTACTCGAAGGGCATAGGGTCAGTTGCCTCGTCCCTGCCTCTGGCGGGTCCGGGAGAGGGGTCAATTTTGGGGATTTTTGAGTTAATTTCAGTTTGGGCTGGAACAGCCCATTTTCAGCTACCAACTCCTAGGTGATAATGGCGGGGCCATATCTCTGGCTCAGAGAGGAGTTGGGACCTGCCGTTAAGGGAGCATAGGGAGCCACTGTCGGTTGGCCTTGGAGCCCATTGGTTCCCAGGAACTCGCCTGTGGCTGTGCGGGACACCTGTGTTCCCCCGATTGGGGAGCCCATGGGGGCAACGAGTACTGGCAAAACCTCCTGGACAGGCTGACTATCAGCTCTGTTCGTTTGCCTGATGAGGCCATCTACGTGCCTCTGGGACGCAAGACGCCTATTGGGAAGTCCGGATGGGGAAGTATGCTCAGCGTGGTGGACGGAAGTCTTACCACCATCCCCTGGGAGGACCTGGACCCGACTGTGGTCCAGGCTATACAACGAGAAAGCGACGGACTCGCCTTGGGTGACTTGAAGGATCGCCTACGACCTCAAGATGCGGTTGAGACTACACCCGGAGGAGATGAGTACGTCGTGACTGACATCAACGCCCCCAACTCTCCCTGCCATGTACCTGTTCCTGATGGAGTCTCTGAGTGTGGACTTTCTGAGCTACCTAGCTCTATCCACTCAGACGACGAAACGGAGCACGACGCCTTCTTCGTGCAGACCTGTGTGGAGGAAGTGGAGAACGCCGAGTACGTCGCCCCACTAAAACCCCTACTCTCCATGAGGGTGGAAGACCCCGTGGATGAAGAGCTGGACCCTCGATCCAGGCTCCGGGAGTATGTGGATTCCAAGAGGAAGTTGGTGGCGAAAAAGCTATGCTACGCGAAGCCGACCCGCAGCACATGGCCACTGAAGCAAGGACGTATGGGAGACCTATCCCAACTGAAGGAGGACCTCGAACAGAAGATCACCACCTGGCAAAGGGAGGTAGATCTCAAGCTCACGAAGAGCGTGTGGGGCGCCCATGTGAGGACCCCAGAGGAGGACGACCTCTCGGAGGAATGTGTATGTGAACCCCCTCGAGCCTGCCTATGTTGCCATCGTCCATCGGTGATGGTTGAACAAGACCTTCTATATGCCTACCAAGGGCTGAAGGATACTACCACGGGCGAAGAGTCGGTGGAGGACCACCTCCCGACGTCTATTACCCAGGGGGCAAGCAACTTACACTCTGACGAGGACATGGAGGACAAGATCAAGATATTGGACCCGAGGGTACAGAAGCTTATAAGGACCTATCTGGAGGTGTTCGGAGAACTACCCCCTCCAGCCTCATGTGACAAGCTGGTACAGATGGACCTCAAGCTGAAAGGCGAGTTCGTGGGTCCCAAGATCCGGAGGAGACCCTATCCAGCTCCTAAAGAACAGGCCGACGAGATCGAGCGACAGATACAAGAGTGTATCGACGCTGGCCTAGTCCTGGAGTACAAGGACGGGGACTACCCCCTACACTGCAGCCCCTGTTTCCTGGTGGCTAAACCTGGGTCTACAGCCAAACGGCTGGTAGTGGACTATGGAGAGCTGAACAAGAAGACGCTGAACCACTCAGGGTCCATTCCCAATATGGAGTCTACCCTGGAGAAGATAGCCTCCTGTCGCTACAAGACCAAAATGGACAAGCGAAGCGGATTCTGGCAAGTGGACCTGACACCCAACGCACAGGAACTACTGGCCTTCATCACCCCTCAGGGGAGGGTGTTCAAGTGGAAGGTCATGCCGTTTGGCGTGGCTAACGCACCCGCTCTATTCCAAGAGCTGATGAACAAGATCTTGTCCATCCTACGAAGGAGACCTAAGGTGCAGGAGCTCATATCCCGTGGTGCCCAGATGGAGGCTCACATCGACGATGTATGCCTTGGGACCAATACCCAGGAGGATCACCTAATCCTCTTGGGTGAGTTCTTTGCGGTCTGCCAGGAGAACCACACTCGACTCAAGCTGGAGAAGTGTAAGTTCATGCAGGAGACCATGCAGTACCTGGGGTTTGACGTTGGCTATGGGTGGTGGACCCCAGCGGCCTCTAAGGCCAAACCCCTGATGGACGCCAAGGTACGACACGATTACCCCAAGAAAGGACTTCATGATGTACGCAGTTTCATTGGGGCGTGCAACTTCTATCGCCGCCACATCAAAAACTTCACCTATACCAGCGCCGTACTGACGGACTTGATCAATAAGAGTACTACTTGGCGCTGGGGCCCACAAGAGCAACAAGCGTTTGACGAGCTCAAAGAGAAGGTAGCCAACGCTAAATGCTTGGGCGTGCCTAGAGCACAAGGGGAGATTATCCTGGTTACCGACGCCAGCAATGTGGGCGGTGGTGGAACGTTGTTCCAATGGCAAGCACTAGAGAAGGAGGAGTTCGACTCGGCCATTTCCCAATGGGGGACGGAAGGTCTCAACCGAGATGGAACCCTCAAGCACAGCTACCCTGACGACAAGTGGGTCCTAGTACCTCTGGGCCACTGGAACTGGAAGTGGAACCAGGCCAGGGGGAACTACTCCACCTATGAGCAGGAATTGCTCGCGGGTATGCTGGTGCTATCCTCACAAGCACGACTGTTGGGGAGTAACCCTGTGGTCTGGCTATGCGACCAAGAACCGGTACGCAGTTTCCAGAAGGGTCCCCCACCTGAGAAGGCCAAGCTACGTCGCTGGTGGACCTACCTCAGTCAACTACGGCTGACGGTACACAATATCCAGGGAGTGAAGAACGAGTGCGCCGACTACATCAGCCGCAACAACTTCGACGCCCTGATCGGTGCCCGGTCTGAAGCGCTGGCTAAGGAGGCGTTCAGCCGTATGGACGTACACCTGGACCTGAACATGACCATGATACGCCCCCTGGATGGACTCCAACAATCGGAGTACCTGAAGGAGTTTGGGGATATCTACAAGCGCCTGGAGAAACGCCTTGAACCCCTCCTGGTCAACCAGGACCAGTGGAAGAGGGACAAGAGCTACCTCTGGCACGAGGACCGCATTGTGGTGCCTAGTGACCGAGTCCCAGCGCTGCTGAAGTGGACCCATGAGTCCAGCGGTCATGTGGGTGCTGACCGTACCCTGAGGCTGTTCAAGCAGTGGTTCCACACTATGTGGACTGACAACCAACTGCGGAAGACACTCCAGCCTATCGTGGACAAGTGCCCGTGCAGGTCCTGTAAACCAGGGGATATCAGGGAGGGAGGTCTCTACTCGACCCTGCCCATCCCACACTGTGCCAACAGTGTTCTATACGTGGACTACACGGAGATGCTCAAGTTCGGGGGCTATGACTTCGCCCTCGTGGTAACCTGTGGGTTGACCAGGTTTACCAGGGTGTTCCCATGTACCAAGCACATTACCGGGGAGGAGACTATCAAGATACTCCTGGAGGAGTGGTTTTGTGTCTATGGGGCGCCCAAGGAGATCAACTCCGATGAGGACGTGCGAGTACGCTCAGATACTGGCTGGTACAAGAGGGTCCTCAGATCCCTCAATGTCCAGGTGTCTACGGGGATTCCCTACTCTCACACGAGCAACCCCCTATGTGAGCGACAGATCCGTGTCCTGAAGGAGAACGTACGGATATGGTGCAAAACTGAACGCACCAGAGACTGGGTGAGACTACTCCCCGTCATATCCTTGATGATGAACTCCCAAGAGAGTTCTGCTACTGGCTACTCGCCCCATGAGCTATTCCTAGGGCGCCCGGCATGGTTCTTACATGCCCCCTATCCAGAGGACACCCATTCTTCTGTGGGTGAATGGGTCCAAGAGCAACAAGCGAAGGTGGACAAGACCAAGGCTATGCTCCAGAGAGTGAGGGAGCGTCAGTGGAACAAAAAGAACAAGCACCGAGTACCGGCCACCTACCAAGAGGGGGACCGGGTGCTCGTGCACCACAGTCGACTACCCGCCTGGCCACGCTCTACCAGCGATGACCCATACTTCGGGCCGTACAAGATTCTATCAGTGGATGGACACCGTATCACCGTGCGATGTTCTCCCCGTCTAGGGGGGACTCTGGTGTGCGCTGCTCAACACCTGAAGCGCTACCATGATCCTGAAGACCTCTGTGGGGAGGAGTGGGAGCTGAACGACGAGGAAATCGCCGCTCTGGACCTACAAGGGGCTGCCAGCCCTATGGAAGTTGAAGGTGAACTGCCCGACATGAACGCCGAGGAGATGGCTAAGGAGGGCTTCTACCTGGTGAAGTCTGTCCTACGCCACCGCTATCGCCAGGGTTGGCGCTTCCTCACCCTCTGGGAAGGGTTTGGAGTCGAAGAGGCCACCTGGGAGCCCTTCTCTGCGTTTGTTCTACCGGAGGGACACCTAAACTCAGTTCTGGTTGACTACTTGTCCCAGAACAACCTTGGTGAGTTGCTGAGGCTCGCTGAGACGCTTGCCTCCAAGACTAAAGCTAGGGACTGAACCTTACCCTTACCTTCCAAAGCGTATGTGTGAGTGTGCTAGTCCTAAGATCCTGAGAGCAAGCCGCAGAAGTGGTGTCCTAATTATACCCAAGTCTGCGCCCTTGCTAAACCTGGAGGGTTGGCTTATTGATGCCACGGGGTACGCCCCGGGTCTCCCCTCCCCTAAGCGCCCAATTTCTGTGCTGGCGGAAAACCTTTGGAAAATACCCAGCGTACTAATCCAGGTATTGTTTTCCCTACCTATCTGTCTACTACAGGGAGGGGTGGCCAAAAGCTATGAAGGCTTGAAAACGCCGTTTTGCTATGTGGCCAAAACACTGACCTAACCACTGCCACAGCCCACCAACCCTGCTAAAATTGCAGGAAACAGGTAGGATAGTGACACACGCACGACAGGTCCTACACACCCTACAGTGGCACCATCCTGGTGGGCGAGCACTGGGGCAACTGGCTCAAGCCCCCACTCAGGACTACCACTCCTACACGCACACTCTACTGGGCGTTGCGAAGTCAAAGGTGTCGTGGGTCCTAGCGACCCTCCTGTGAAATGACAAGAGAACACAGCGCTGCTAAGGAACTGTGGCCTAACAGGGGACGCCACAACGTGTTTCCCCTGCTAGGGCTTGGAGGGAAGGAGTGCTCTCGCGTGCAAGGCGCAGATGTCGATGAAGTCGGACTCCCTGCTCTGCCACAGGCGGAGCGGAGTTACTTGTTTGTGTGATCTGCGCCCTTGTTTAGCAGGGCATAAAAAAATGCTGCTGCACCAATCACCCTACCTGCCCACCTGTAAAACAAAGGCAAATGAAAGGGCGTTTGCGGCGGAGGAACCAAGCCACACTCCAGGTATTATACCCTTCTCAGTGTGACCTATAATACACTGTCCGCAAACACGCTGGAATATCAGCTACCCTTGTCAAGCAAGCAAGCGTTAAGGGACTCCTCAGGTTCTCTTAAAGAACGTACCGAGGAGGCCCTGGGTAGCCTAAACAAGGTTTACCGTGCGCACTTCGCGTGGCCTACCCTTTAATGCGTATGTGCATGCACGAGTATGCGCGACGATGTTGGGCAAACCTGCCCATCTGACTCAATCACGAACTCCACCAGGGGGTGGCCCTGCCTGGGCTTACTCACCTTACCTACCGCTGGAGAGTGAGAGCAAGAGAGGGGCGCACGCGAAGAACGTTGCTATGCACTGGTGTGTATGTCTAATCACCCTGATCTGACCGCTAATCATCTGCAATCTTTCTAATCAATCCCTCTATCGCGTTCTATCTTTGTTAGCGCTGCTAAAAGGCTCGTTCACGGAGACACGAGACGAGCAATGTGTATGCGGCATACGAGACGAACATACCTGTAGTTTATACCTGATTCATTGAATTTTTTTCGTTCATTTTCGAATTCTTGAATTTTTGAAGCTTCGATTAGTGTGGGTGGAATCTGTATGTTTATTTATTAATGTGTGTCTCGTCATTTTCAAGACTACGTGGGACATACGTTTATAATTCCATTATTTCTCCATTTTCCGGCTCTTCGCTAGGAGCCGCTCCTGCGCGCCGCCATTTTATGCGTATGAATTTCTGGATTTAAAAAATCCAGAGATGACTATAATTTTTATAAAAATGTGCTTCTGATGCACAATTGGATTCTGCTCAGGTGTGTCGTTTCAGAAAAATTCTACGCCGTCATTTGATATTTTGGTGTCGTCGCTTCGTTTTTGCGTGGATTCGTCCATAATTCTCCCATTCTTGCCTCTGCAGATACCCACGCGCAGCCTCGCTGAGTAGGCCGTGTTCGGGCCGAAACGCAGGTGCCTGGAGAGACTGAGCAGAACCAAGACCCCACCAAGGGGCAAATTTAATTCTTTTGAGACTCGCTGCGCCCTAAGACAGGTCACAGGTCGCCAGCAGGTTTACGAGAACCCATGCGAGTGTGTATATTGTGTCTTGCGTTTGGGTTGTGTCGACGCTGCGTCTTGGAGGGAGGGATGCATATGCACATGTTTGGCATGCTCCCATACTAACCCAACCAAGCCACAGGAGCCCCGGCAGCGCCATGAGCGCTGAGTCTTCTGTAGGATATGTTACAAACAAAGCAGCAAAAGAGCGCCAGCCATGGTGAGCGCTCATTTTTCAGTGTGAGGGAAACTGTAGGCATTTTGAAGTAGATGTGGAAACCAAAGAAAAGGCCAAGAAAAAGTCCCTTTTTCCTGAAACGCGACAGTGGTGGCCACCACAGCACAAGGGGGGAGTAAGAAAAAGTGCTTTTCCATTGCTTTGGGACATACCCTAGTTGTATTAGAGATGCACTGAGCATCCATGCATTTTTATCTTAGTATTGGTCCCAAAGCAATGGAAAAGTACTTTTTCTTACTCTTTTCCCAAAACATTTCAGCTACCTTTGTGAATATGCATTCATTTGTGACCTGAGTTGCAGTTTCTGTGAATATCCAATCATCTTTCACTGTTTACACTGCAGCCCTTCATGCTTTGATCCTGAATCCTCTTCTCTTTGCATACTATTGGCTTGGGCTATCCTGGAGTGACTTGGAGTGACTGTATTTCATCAAAACAGAGCTTTTCATCTCCAAAAACAAGCAGCAGGAAACCCTACACCAACAGCAAGCAGCAAGAGAGGCAAAACACAGTGCTGAAAACACTATAAACTTTTCTGCTGCTGGAGTTCCGGAGTGTCATGCTCAGACAACGGCATGTTATTAGAAGCAGGCCGCACTAGAGCATCAGCAATCCGGGCCAAGGGTTCACCTGTGTGCATAGGCACCATGTGTAGCACTGGCTTCCCAACAGGGGAAGCGGCCTCAGAGGTTGACTCTAGATCTACCTCCTCCAGCAACAGCTGGGCTGGGAAGGCACTGTGTTTTAGGTCAACACAGCAGGGATCAACAGGGGGAATAGTGCTGGCGATCTCAGACAGTTGGTCGTCAGCATCCTCCTTTACAGCTGCAGGTTCCAGATAGGCATCGGGAGACTCACACCCTGTAAGTGTGGCAGATAGGTGCTCAGGATATCAATTTTTAAGATCAGAAAGGGTCAGGCCACGACTTTCGGCCATGACCTCTTTCAGTAGCACCTGGTCTAGGTCACACAAGGGTACAGGATTGAGAGATCCATCAACGATGGACAGGAAACTGGCCCACTCAGGGGCCTGCATAGCTGTGTCTGAGTCCTTAGGCACATATATAGGGCCGTCGGGGAGTTGCACTCTTCCCACGGTCATTCGATCTAGCATACGGCGCCAGTAAGCATGTTCACCAGGGCAGCCCCAGTCAGGGGTGCACATGACAACCCTTCCTCCCTCATAAGCGATTTTGGTTAGAACCTTCGCGAGCAGGGAGAAGGGAGGGTTAGCATACGCTAGGCCCATTGCTTTCCAGAAGAAACGGAAAGCATTGTTCAATTGTTTCGAGCAGTACAACTGCATGATGTGCTGTTGTTGGCTCGCAAACAATTCCACCTGGATCTCATCCAGGTTTACCTGAAGGGCCGCCAGTCCATTTTCAAGATCGTGACGGGCCAATTGGTAGTTTTCAGTACGATAGTTAGTCTTGGATGCGTAGCGCAGCCCAGACTCTTTTCGTCCTGACAGCTCCAAAGGTACGGAGAACAGCCCACTGCCAAAGTCGCAGTGCAAAGAATAGGGACGCTGGAGAGACAGCATTTTTACCTTGGGGTTTCTTCGTAGGAAGTCTGTACCAATGACGATGTCAAAGGCATCGGTGTCCAGCACTCTGCAGTGTTGGGTCACGGTTTCGTCGCCTAGGCATATAGTCACATCGTCCCCCCCCAAGGAATGGATGGTACGCCCATCCCCTACTCTTATGGCCACGGTCTTAGTTTTCTTGAAAGTCTTTAGCAGGCGCCGGGCCACTATGGAAAGTGTTGCACCGGTGTCAAGCACCGCTCGAAAAACTTGATCCCCGATTTTCACGAGGATCCAGAAAACCAAGTCCTCCTCTTCAGAGCCGCCCCCCGATTCCTCATCAGGGAACTTGACATCCACCCCTGCAGCTATGAGGGACCTGGCCATCCAGGCCAATCGCCTCTTCTTGGAGTTATGCCCCTCAGGGGTAGCGTTATCCCCCTGGGGGCGCTTCTTGGGATCACCTGCGGCAGGAGGGGGTGTAGCAGCAGGAGGGGGTGTAGCAACGGGCGCTGATGAGCGCCTCTGGGGGTTAGGGGGTCCATTTTTGCCACCCCCCTTGCCACCTCCTTTACCACCTTTATCCCCATTCTGTGGGTTTTTGGTGGGTGTTTGGGTCTTCTGGCGTTCAGCCTCCTGCCGCTTGAGTTTATCACTCTCGCGTTTCTTTATGTGAGGTAGGGTAGGTAGGTAGGTATCTTCGGGAGCTCGGGATGCCTCCTTTGACATTGCAGGAAGAAGGTCTTACCAAGGGGACGTCCTGTCCCTCCCACTGCCCTATGTCAGGTGCCTCTTGAGCCGCTCCCGCATGTGCTTGGGAAGGCATTGTCGCGGCCACCCGGTCCATGTGTCCCAGGTGGGAGGGTGTCCCCACATGTGTCCATGGGTAGGGCCACATGCCCCCTCCTTTGGGCGGCAGCTCTGGGGGGCTGCCCAGCCGTGTGGAGTATCTCTCACCACGAGGGGTATTGCTCCCGCTTGTCTACGGTACGACCGCCTCACCCTTGTGGCTTGAGTTGCGGGGCCACTCTGCTTGGCAGGTGACCCCCTCCTGGACTGTGTACCGGCTCGCCTGTCACCGGTTGCTTCCATGGCTCCGGGTGACGTTTGCCATGGTCCTCGATGCAGCCTGGCCGGGCTCGGACCAGTGGCTTTGGAGTACCGCTCCTGCCACTGGCCCGGTGGGTCGGCTGGGTCGCCCCAGTGCGTCCGACCCATGGGGTATTGGTTCTTTCCTGTCCCTCGGCTGCCCTACGTGTGTGTAGCGTCCTGGGCCGTTGGGCTCCTGTTCACCGGTGTGCCCGCGCGGTTTGCTGTGGTGCGTCTGCGGTGTCCTGGGCCAGCTGGCTCCTGTTCACCGGTGTGCCCGCTCGGTGTGTTCTGTTGCATGTGCGGTGTCCTGGGCCCCTGGGCTCCTGTTTACCGGTGTGCGTGCCGTGTGCGGTGCGCGTGTGCCCTGGGTGGATGTGTCCCTCTTCCTCCCCCCCTAATGTTCGTTTTTTTTTTCTTTTTTCTTTTTTGTTTTTTTTTTTTTTGAAAAAAGAAAAAGAAAAAACAAAAAAGAGGAAAACAGAGGCGCGCGTACACTGCAGGCACAGGCATGGGCAGCTGGTGCGGCGGTGCTATAGCGTTGTGTCCTCTGGCGTGTGTCGCCGGTGCTGTGGCGGCGGTCGCGCCCCAGGGGTGCGGCTCGCGTGTCCTGATGTACATGGGTATGGGTCAGGGTGGGTTTGGTTAGGTGTCTCTTTGCTTCTGGTGCTGGCTGGTTAGGCGGCTGTGTGGGCTGTGGCTGTGGGCTGTGTCTACGCATTTCCCTCCGCGGGCCTGGTTTGGAGTCAAGGGTTGACGGTTTCGGGTTGTGGCTCGGGTTTGATTTGTGTTGGGGCTTTGGCCCGGTTAGGCTTGGGTCAGGGTGGATTTGGTGTGGTGTTTCTTTGCTTCTGGTGCTGGCTGGTTAGGCGGCTGTGTGGGCTGTGGGTGTGGGCTGTGGTTGCGTTGTTCCCTCGGCGGGTTTGGTTAGGAGTCAAGGGTTAGCGGTTTCGGGGTGTGGCTCGGGTTTGATTTGTGCTTGTGTTCTGGCTCGGTTAGGCGGTTGCGCGGGGCCGGGCGTGTAGGTAGCGGCGTCCACGGAGTCGTGCGCCCGAGGCGGGTGCGGGGTGGTGCGTGTGGGCCGGCCGTTGGCCGGTGGCCTCACTGGGAGTCCCACACGGAGGGGTCGGCGGGCGCGCCGGGGGCGTACGCAGCGTGCAGGTTGGGCAGCTGCGGGCGCACGTGCAGGGCGTCGGCGTGCCTGATGGGGACCTCACTGAGGACCGAGGGGTTGGCGGTAAGTAGTATGCGATGCCCGGGAGGGGTGGTGGTGGGGAGCGGGAGGATGTCCGCGGCCCGCGACGTGGGGGCGAACACGGCGTGGGTCGGGTGCGGCCCTGGGAGTGGTGCTGGGGGGAGCGGGACCATAGGACGGCGGTCTACTGTGAGGTGCCAAGCGCCGCGATGGTGGAGGAGCCGGACTAGGGCGATGCTGTGGCGCAGTGTGTGGGGCTGGGTGCTGGGCGGCGTGGGGACGTGCGGCGGGAGGGGGGGGGGGGGCGGGGCGGTGGCGTGGGAGGGGGCATGGCGGAGGAGTGACGTCAGTGACGTGTGTGTCGTGCTGAGGGTGGAGAGGAGCCCACGGTATCGGGCCCGGGTTCGGCGCCTTTGGGCGTAGTGGTGCTCGTTGCCGTGTGCGTTGGCTTCCTTCGGCGTCCGGTTTGTTTGGTGACTTCTGGGCGGGGCCTGGCGTGGCGCCCCGTGGTGGTGCTGTGCTGGATAACGGGGTTAGATGGCGGCGCCGCTGGCCGGGGGGTCAGGCGCGTCGTGTTGTGTGGCGCGCAGGTCTTCTGGGGTGTTGTGGGTGTCGCCGGTGTCGGTGCGCCGACGCTTGTGGGGTGGTGAGGGGGTGTGTGCGTGCGGGGCTGGGCTTTGGGTGATGTCCCACAGGCGGATGCCGTCTCGCCGTGCTTCCTGGAGGGTCTCCCGCAGGCGCCTGAGGACGTACGGGTGGTCCTGGGGCGCGGGGAGGTTGCGGGGGTGGACTCCCAGGGGGTGGAGCGCATCGGCCAGCATGGCTTCCCATGCGGCCTGCGGCATCCACCCCCCCGCCGGCCGGAGGCGGCAGTTTTCCACCGACCCCTTGCGGGGCCGATGGACCAGGCCCTCGAGGGAGGGCTCTCCCCGGGCCCACTTCCGCAGCTCCCAGAGCTGCGTGTGGGTCCAGCGCTGCCACCACTGTTCCTGGGCGGGCCTGCGGTCTTGGGCGGAGGAGTGTGCGTGGGTGGGTGTGATGGGGTCGTGGGGGCCGGCGGCGGTGGCGGGCCTGGGGGATTCCTCGTAGTCCTGTTCCGTGGGGGTGCGTGGGGAGTGGGGGTGCACGCGGATGTGGACCCGCAGGTGTGCGCGTACGGTCTCCGCCTCGGGGTTGGGCGGGGATTCGTGGCGGCGGCGGTAGTGGGGCATGCGTTGCATGTGGGCTGTCATCGGGGGCCGGTAGGGGGGCGTGGGCGCTGCTGGTGGACCCTGGAGCGGTCCGTGGGCCTGGGGTGCGGGCTTTGGGAGGTGGTGGGACGAGGCGCGCCGCGCTTCGGCCGCGGCGCGCTCCGCCATGAAGGTGGCGGCGGTGGTGTCGGTGACGGTGGGGGGGCGCCGCGCTGGGCGCTGCTGCCTTCGGGCCCGGGACGGCTGGGGCCGGATGTCGTAGAGGACATCCTGGGGGGGCCGGGCCCGAGCTGCCGTCGTGGCGCCGGGTTTGGGCCTGGGCTTGGGCTTGGCTGCGGGCTGCCCTTTGGCGGCGGCCTTGGGCTTCGGCTGGGTCGTGGGTATGGGCTTCGCCGGGGCGTGGGCTTTGGCGGCGGTGGGGCTGCTCGCGGTGGGGGCGGGTTTGGAGGCCCGTTTGGGAGGTGTCCTCCGCGGCCTGGGGGGTGGAGTGCTGGATGAGGACGTGGTGGTGGTGGTGGTGGATGAGGTGGTCGTGGTGGTGGAGGTTGTGGAGTCGGAGGCGGAGGAGAGGGCCGCGGGAGACGGCGGAGGGTCCCGGGCCTCGGGGGCGGGCGTATGATGCTGGGTCCTGTAAGTAGCGAGAACGCGGGTGCAGGTTCGGGCATCGGGCGTGTGCGCGCGTTTTCCCTGGTGATCCGTGCGTGCTGGTGCTGGCGTGGCGGTGTTGTCTCGGCTGTGCGGGCACGTGGGTTACCCGGGGGGTGGCCATATCTGCTCCAGGACGCGGGGGTGTGTCTGCTGGAGGTAGTCGAGGGTCTCGAAGAAGCATCGCTGGATGCCGGGCATGTCCCCCTCTGTGAGGTGGGGGTAGTTTTGGGTGGGGGTGTGGGGGCCCGGCCATAGCAGCGCCATGAGGCGGGCTGCCACCATGTACGGGCATAGTTGTGGGGTGGTTGGGCGTGGGGGGGTGGGTCCCCCGCGGTTTGGGGGGGCTTCCATCTGCTGGGGGCGCAGCGTGACCACCCAAACCCATCGGTCCGCGGGGATCCCCCAGGTCCGTTGGGTCCACTTGGCGAGGCAATACATCGCCCTACCAAGGCCCTGGTAGCTGCTGCGGATGGAGAGCAGCGCGTCCAGGGATTCGGGTTCCCACGTGCCCCAGATGTGGGGGTCGTCCGGGTCTTCCCCCCTGGCGTACGTGTCGGGGCCCGGGTTGTGTGTGGGGGGGGTGTAGTCGGCGGGGAGGAGGGAGTCGGTGCCGTGTACCACCCAGTGGTCTGTGGGTGCGTGGTAGGTGGTGGTGGAGAGGGTGTAGTGCAGATTGTACATGAGGGTCATGTACGTGGAGGGGGCTGGCTGCTGCTCGTCGGGGGTGGGGATGTCCCCCGGGACGTGGTGCCGGAAGTTGCTTAGGGAGGCCATCCGGGCCACCCATGTTTCCCGCTCCCACTCCTTGGTGCTGTTGGGGGTGGCGTCGGGTGGGGGGTGGGCCATGTTGGGCTCGCGGTAGCGGGTGCGGCCCTGGGTGCTCTCCCGCTCTGGCACGGGGTGTCCGACCAGGTGTCGCCCCCAGTCGATGGGGGGTACCCAGATCCGGCTCCCCGTGGGGGGCGGGCTCTCGCCGTCCGGGGTGGCGCGTGGGGGGCGCTCGTGTCGGGCGACGTGGAGGAAGGCGTCGAAGAGGAAGTCTCTGACGCCTTCCCCCAGGGTGGCCGCCTGGACCAGGGTGGCCGCCCGGATGGGGGTGCTGGTGCCGGAGGTGCGGAGGTACAGCACGACGTCCTGTTCCCCGACCCCCTGGAGGTGCTGCCGTACCGCTGCGGGGTTGTGCAGGGCGTAGGGCTCGGCCGGTGCGGCGACTGGTGGTGCGGGGTGTTATGGGGGGGGTGGTGTGGGTTGGGGGGGGTGGTCATCGTTGTCGCGCGCGGGGTCCGGTGATGGGGTCTCTTGCGGCGGCCGCGGGAGGGGGGATTCGCGGTGGCATGTGTCGGCGGGGGCATCGACATCGATTGGTTGGTGCTGGCTGCCGCGTGTTGTGTCCGTGGCCTGGTCTCGGGGGGGGGGCGGGGGGGGGTGGTGTCGGGGTGGCGCTGTTGGTGGTGGGGGGGGCGGGGGTGGGTGTTGTGCTGGCTGGGGGTCTGGGCGTCCCTGTGGGTCGTGTGGGTGTTGCGTGTGTGCGCCGTGTGGTCCTTGCGGTTCCTGACTGGTTGTGGTGCCGGGGTGCGGGTGGGAGGCGACCGCATGAGCCCCCGGGTGGGGCTGTGGTCCGTATGTGATGGGTGGCTGCTGGTGGATGGTGCTTGCTGGTATGGGGTGTGGGTGGGGGGGCTGTTGGTGGTGGTGGGGCGCCCCTACTCGGTCCTGGTGTTGCCGGTGTGCGTGCGCGGCTCCTCGCGGGTCCATGGGGGTGTACCGTGGCTCGTATGCCGTGGGTCCGTGTAGTGGGGGCGGCGGGTGGTGCTGGACCGCGTGGTGGTGGTGTGGAGGGTGTGTCGGTTGTGTGTGGTACCCCGGCGTTGGTGGGTGTGGCGGCAGGGGCTGGTGGTGGTGGTACACGTGATGGTGTGGTGCGGTGATGTGCGCTATGTGGGGTGGGTGGTTCGCGGGGCCTGGTTGTGCTGGGGCGTGGTGGGGATGTAGCTGGTGGGGGCCGCTGTAGCTTGGGGGCATTAGGGGGTAGGGGTTGGGAGGGACGGGGGCGCGGTGGTGGTGTTGGTGGTGCCATGTCCCCTGGCTCTGCGCGTACGGTGGTCCTGGCATGGTGTGGACGTGTGTGGGCGGTGGTGGCTGACTGGGCTGCAGGGTTTGGGTGCTGCGGTAAGGTGGTGGCGGTGGGCGTTGGTGGTGGTGGTGTTGCTGGTGTGCCCCGGGGGTCTGGGCGTGGGGCGGTGCGGTGTGGCTGGACCCGGGCTTTGGTCGGGGCGTCGCGCCCTGCTGGCGGGCGCGTTGGCGGGCCCCCTGGTGCCGGTGCCCCTTGGTCTTCTTGGCCTGGTGGGTGTCGGGGGCGGGTGAACCCCCCTGTCCCCGCGGGGGCGACGGGGAGCGGGCGCGCCAGCGGTGTGCCTCTTGGAGGCTCGTCTTGAGGCCTCTGACGTAGGCCTCCTGGTCCGTGAGGCTCATCCGCGTGGCGGTGGCCTCGTCGGGGGCGGCCAGGTGGCTGTCCCGGAAAGACGCCCAGCCCTCCGGGGGTGTCCGTTGTGTGGGGTGGGGGTGGTGTGCCGGGTAGAGGAGTGCGCTGAGGGGGTAAGGTGTTCCCTTCCGTCGGCCGAGGGCGTTTGCGAACCGGCGGCACGTGGCTCGGAGGTAGGCTGCTATCTCCTCTGGTGCCGTGTCGGCCCACGCTTCCGGCGTCAGGGCTGCTGCTTGGGGGGCCGGGAGTTGTGGGTCTGGGAGGTGTAGGTCTCGGTGGTGGAGGTATAGGGCGAGGAGGATGTGGCGGGCCGCCACGTTCAAGCCGCCTCCGCTGTGGCGTAGGGGTGGGCTGTGGGGGGGCAGGGGTGTGTTGCCCGTGGCCACGGCTATGGCCCATGCGTGGTCCGCCGCGTCCGCCACGTAGTACCCTCCCAGTTGGTCCCGGAGAGTGTCGGTGAGGTACCCGAAGAAGCTGGGGTGGCTGGCGGGGGGGGGTGCGGCTGGGGCCGCGGGCCGTTCGCGGTGGCGGGGGTTGAGGTCCCCGCAGTGGGGGCAGTGGGTGAGGCGGTGCGCGGCTCCCAGGCAGACCCAGTGGTCTGGGTTGCAGGGCAGGGCTGTCTGTGGTAGCCGCTGGCGAGCGCAGAGGGGGCATGCGGTGGCTGGTGGTTGGTGGTACCCGCTGGGTTGGCCTTGGCCGGTCGGTTGGTCTTGGCGGTCTGACATTGTGTTTCTTTCCTGCAGGGCGGCGTGGGCTGGGTTCGTTTTGGGGGCGGGTTGCTCGTGTGGTGTGCCGCGCCGCTTGGCTCCTGTTCACCGGTGTGCACGCTCCGTGTGTGGTGTCGTGTGTACGGTGTCCTGGGCCTCCCGGCTCCTGTTCACCGGTGTGCACGCCTTGCGTGTGGTGTCGCGTGTATGGCGTCCTGGGCCTCCTGGCTCCTGTTCACCGCTGTGCACGCCCCGCGTGTGGTGTCGCGTGTACGGCGTCCTGGGCCTCCCGGCCCCTGTTCACCGGTGCGCACGCTCTGCGTGTGGCGTTGCGTGTACGGCGACCTGGGCCTCCCGGCTCCTGTTCACCGGCGTGCACGCTCTGCGTGTGGTGTTGCGTGTACGGCGTCCTGGGCCTCCCGGCTCCTGTTCACCGGTGTGCACGCCCTGCGTGTGGCGTCGCGTGTACGGCGCCCTGGGCCTCCCGGCTCCTGTTCACCGGTGCGCACGCTCTGCGTGTGGCGTTGCGTGTACGGCGTCCTGGGCCTCCCGGCTCCTGTTCACCGGTGTGCACGCCCTGCGTGTGGTGTCGTGTGTACGGTGTCCTGGGCCTCCCGGCTCCTGTTCACCGGTGTGCACGCCTTGCGTGTGGTGTCGCGTGTACGGCGTCCTGGGCCTCCCGGCTCCTGTTCACCGGTGTGCACGCCCTGTGTGTGGTGTCGCGTGTACGGCGTCCTGGGCCTCCCGGCCCCTGTTCACCGGTGCGCACGCTCTGCGTGTGGCGTTGCGTGTACGGCGTCCTGGGCCTTCCGGCTCCTGTTCACCGGCGTGCATGCTCTGCGTGTGGTGTTGCGTGTACGGCGTCCTGGGCCTCCCGGCTCCTGTTCACCGGTGTGCACGCCCCGCGTGTGGTGTCGCGTGTACGGCGTACTGGGCCTCCCGGCTCCTGTTCACCGGTGCGCACGCTCTGCGTGTGGCGTTGCGCGTACGGCGTCCTGGGCCTCCCGGCTCCTGTTCACCGGTGTGCCCGCTCTGTGTGTGGTGTTGCGTGTACGGCGTCCTGGGCCTGCCGGCTCCTGTTCGCCGGTGCGCACGCTCTGCGTGTGGTGTTGCGTGTACGGCGTCCTGGGCCTCCTGGCTCCTGTTTACCGGTGTGCACGCTCTGTGTGTGGTGTCGCGTGTACGGCGTCCTGGGCCTCACGGCTCCTGTTCACCGGTGTGCACGCCCTGTGTGTGGTGTTGCGTGTACGGTGCCCTGGGCTCCCTGGCTCCTGTTCACCGGTGCGCACGCCCTGCGTGTGGTGTGGTGCGTACGGTGTCCTGGGCCTCCCGGCTCCTGTTCACCGGTGTGTTCGCTCGGTGTGGGTGTGTGGTGGTGGGTGGGCGTGCTTGGTGGCGGTGTCGGTGTGTCCTTGCGGGTGGTGTTGGGTGTGGTACCATCGGGCGTGTGGTTTGCGTTTATTGGGCACTCACCCCTCCGGGTGGCGCGGGCCCGGTGGTCCGGTAGCCCGTCCGGCAGGTGGCGCCGGGTGCTCACGCGTCCCTCCGGACGGCGGCGTGGTGTTGCGTGTACGGCGTCCTGGGCCCCCCGGCTCCTGTTCACCGGTGTGCACGCTCTGCGTGTACGGTGTCCTCGGCCTCCCGGCCCCTGTTCACCGGTGCGCACGCCCTGCGTGTGGTGTTGCGTTTACTGAGCACTCACCCCTCCGGGTGGCGCGGGCCCGGTGGTCCGGTAGCCCGTCCGGCAGGTGGCGCCGGGTGCTCACGCGTCCCTCCGGACGGCGGCGTGGTGTTGCGTGTACGGCGTCCTGGGCCTCCCGGCTCCTGTTCACCGGTGTGCACGCTCTGCGTGTACGGTGTCCTGGGCCTTCCGGCTCCTGTTCACCGGTGTGCACGCTCTGTGTGCGTGTGCGGTGTCCTGGGCCTCCCGGCTCCTGTTCACCGGTGTGCACGCTTCGTGTGTGGTGGCGCGTGTACGGCGTCCTGGGCCTCCCGGCTCCCGTTCACCGGTGTGCACGCTCTGTGTGTGGTGTTGTGTGTACGGCGTCCTGGGCCTCCCGGCTCGTGTTCACCGGTGTGCACGCCCCGTGCGTGGTGTTGCGTGTGCCGTTTGGCCCTTTTGCGCCTGCGTGGTGCGTGTTGTGTTGTGCGTGTGGTGTCCTGGGACACTTGGTTCGTGTTCTCCGGTGTCGCGGTGTGTTGCGGTGTGTGTGTGGTGTCCGGTGTGCGGCGGTGCGTGTGCGGTGTCCTGGGCCTCCCGGCCCCTGTTCACCGGTGCGCGTGCTCGGTGTGTTGCGTGGTGTGTGCGGCGTGGGTGTGGGTGCGTGCTCGCGTGTGCCATACCGTTGCAGCATTTTTCTTTACACATTGCTTCCTATGGCGTCTTACTTATTCTTCCCGTCCTGGACTCGTTGATTTTGGCGACGCCCAAGAGTAAGCGTGTCTTAATGCATGCATGGCGGTGTATGCTTTTTACGCGTTGGTTTGTGGACTCTTTGCATTTTGCGACGCCCAAGAGTAGGCGTGTTTGCTTAATGCATTCATGGCATGCTACTTATTCTTTATGCCTTGGACTCTTTGTTTTTTGCGACGCCCAAGAGTAAGCGTGTCTTAATGTTTGCATGGCGGCATATGCTACTTAACCGTTTGTTTGCGGACTGCGAAACGCGTAAAAACGCGACCAAAAATTTTTCGACGTGAAATAGGTGAATAGTTAACGCCGTAAGCACCGTAACGCTCGTGGGACCCCAACGCCGTCCTTATTGTCGTCTAACTCGCTATAGGCGCAAAGAAAAACGCGTCGCGAGCAGCGCGTAAAACTCGAAGATTTTTCATAACTCGCCACGACCCCTCACGTCGCACCCTGCCGCCTTTTTCTTCTTATTCTTCATGCACCTCCCTCCCCACCCTCGTGCCCATCACTCCCCTTGCCCTACAGCTCAGGCGGCGGCCCTGGGGGAACGCGGTTAACCCTTCGCAATGGACATCAACACGCTCCACGACGCCACGCACAAGAACGAGGCCGAGAACATCAAGAACGACGGGTAACACGTAAGGCACAGCCGCGAACATGGTCTTGCTGCACGCGAGTGTGTTGGGTCGTGTATAATTTTATTTTATTTTCAAAAAAAAAAAAAAAGAAAAGAGTTTTCAAAGGCACGGAAAAACGGCAGGGGTTTTTGTCAAAAGAAAGGAGGACAAAACAAACACCAGCAGCGCAGACAACCGCACAGCACAGCCAACCAGCACAGCACCGCAGGACAGCACGGCACCGCAGGACACGGCACAGAGCGCAGGACACCACAGGACAACGCACAGCACAGCAAGACACCACGACACACCAGAGCAGCACCACCACACCGCAGAACGCCCAGGGAGACACCACAACGCACAGGGACACGCCACAGCACGAGGCACCAACAACAGCGCAGACGACACAGGCGCCGCACGACAGGCCGCAGGAGGGCAAAGCAAACACAAACAGCACCGCAAAACGACAGCAGGGCACGACAGCACAGCACCACACGACCGCACAGCGGCACAGCACACGACACAGGGAAGCAGGGCACCACAGCCAGCACAACAAGGCACCGCAGCGCACAGAGCGGAGGAGACAGGGAACACACAGCGCGAGGAAAAGAGCACCACAGCACGCAGACACCACCACCGGGCCAAAAACAGCACAGCCAACCAACAGCACAACACAGCACAGCACGACAGCCCACAGGAGGGCAAAGCAAGCCCCGACAGCACCGCAACACGACAGCAGAGCACAACACCACAGCACCACGCGACAGCACAGCACCACAGAACACGACACAGGAAAGCAGGGCACCACAGCAAACCACACCAAGCCCAGGGAAGCAGACCACGCGGCCAGACAAGGACACCGACACTGAAACACGCCACCAGCAGACAACCACGGGCCACCAGACCCAGCACCGCACCACGGCACACCACAGGAAACAGCACAACACACAGCAGCGCACCACAACACCAAGCGCCAGCAGCAGCACGCACCACACGAACAGCACAACGCAGACGCACCAGCACAGCGAAGCACAGCACCGCACAGAACGGAGAGCACAGGGAACGCACAGCACGCACCACCGCGCCACGACAAAACACACAGAGCACACGTCGCGGGGGAACACCGCAAAACACAGCGCCGCAGAGCACAGGGCCCCAGAGCGACGGGCAGCGCCAGAGGGCACGGCGCAACAAGCAGCGGCACCAAACGAGCGCAACACAGCACACGCCAGCACAACACCGGGCGACACAACGCGCAGCAGCGCGGCGCAGCACCGCACCGCACCGGGGGACGCACAGCACGACACGGCACACAGCACCGAGCGGCAGGAACGAAAACCGCGGGACACAACGGGGGGGGGGGGGGGCAGCAACCACGCGGGAGCAGCCAACAGCCAAGGGGAAAGCACGAAAGAGGGACAGACGCACGGAGAGCCGAGAAGCGGAAGGCCAACAAAACAAACAACGCAAGCGCCGAGGCCCAGGGCACCCGGGGCCGGAAACCAGAGAAAGCCGGAGACAACGGGGGCGCACGGAGAAAGAAGGAAAAAAAAAAAAAAAAAAAAAAAAAAACAAGGCCACAAGCAGGAGACGAAAACCCGAGACACAAAGGGGGGCGGGGCGGGGGAGCAACCACCAAAGAGCAGCCAACGGCCAAGCGGAGGACACAAACGAGGCGCGAGCCAAGCAGCGGGAGGCCGAGAAAAGCAACCAACGAGGAAAGGCAACAGCAGCGAAAAAGAGAGGGGCAACCCCAGCCCGGAGGGGGCCAAGCAAAGCAGAAAGACAAAGCGGCCAAAGGAAAAGGTGAGGCGCACCAGAACGCGCCCGGGAGGCCGGCCCGCCCGACCCGGCCAGGAAAGCACGCACACGCAAACACGCACGGGACCCGGGCGTGGCGTCCTCCGACCCGCAAGGGGAGGTGTCGGCGTCCACACGAAACAGCCCCGGTGCACCGGCCGAGTCCCCCGTCGAAAGACGGACGGTACGGGAAACCGGACGCGTCAGTGACCGGGTCCGCACACGCCAACCACCGCAGCGCACGCAGCCCAAGACCGACGCCGGAGGGACCCGCCAGGGACAACCCCATCGCGGGGCCCCGAACGGGTACGACGCGGAGAGCCCAGCGCCCCTGCCTCGGTGGGAGCCAGCGGCAGGCACAATGAGCCCGGTTCTCGGCCGGCCTCCGCGTGCCCCGCGCAGCCGCCCAGTAAAGCCGGGGGCGCAAGCTCCCGGGGTGGGGAAAGGCACCACGGCGTCGGGAAAGCCGACCGGAGCACCGAGAGCGACCAGACCGGACGAGGCGCGGCGCACCACGCGGGGCCACGAGGCACGCCAGAGAGGCACGCCGCCGGCCACAACCACGGCACACGGACAGGTGCCAAGCAGCGAAGGCCGCCGGGTGCCACAAACCCGGAGAGCGCGCACAACACGCAAAGAACCACGGCACACGAACAGGTGCCAAGCAACAGCCAACCCACACACCACAAACCCCAGCCAACGAGGAACGGCAACAGCAGCGAAGGAGAGGGGGGCAACCCCAGCCCGGAGGGGGCCAAGCAAAGCAGAAAGACAAAGCGGCCAAAGGAAAAGGTGAGGCGCACCACAACGCGCCCGGGAGGCCGGCCCGCCCGACCCGGCCAAGCAAAACACGCACACCACCGCCGCCAGAGGACCCCAGCCAGGAGTGGCGGGGACCGCCCACCACCAGCGGCAGCGAAACCCAGCCAGGAGTGGCGGGGAGTAGCACACAGGAACCTCCGCCAGGAGCGGCGAGGGACCCCAACAACACACCACACACCACCGCCGCCAAAGGACCCCAGCCAGGAGTGGCGGGGACCGCCCACCACCAGCGGCAGCGAAACCCAGCCAGGAGTGGCGGGGAGTAGCACACAGGAACCTCCGCCAGGAGTGGCGAGGGACCAACCACACCACACACCAGCCACAACCCCACCAACACACCACCGCCACACACCACACACCACACACCACACACCACCCGGGCAAAAGCGGACCCCAGCCAGGAGTGGCGGGGACCGCCCACCACCACCGGCAGCGAAACCCAGCCAGGAGTGGCGGGGAGTAGCACACAGGAACCTCCGCCAGGAGTGGCGAGGGACCAACCACACCACACACCAGCCACAACCCCACCAACACACCACCGCCACACACCACACACCACACACCACACACCACCGCCGCAAGCGGACCCCAGCCAGGAGTGGCGGGGACCGCCCACCACCACCGGCAGCGAAACCCAGCCAGGAGTGGCGGGGAGTAGCACACAGGAACCTCCGCCAGGAGTGGCGAGGGACCAACCACACCACACACCAGCCACAACCCCACCAACACACCAGCGCCACACACCACACACCACACAGCAACGCCGCCAACGGACCCCAGCCAGGAGTGGCGGGGACCGCCCACCACCACCGGCAGCGAAACCCAGCCAGGAGTGGCGGGGAGTAGCACACAGGAACCTCCGCCAGGAGTGGCGAGGGACCAACCACACCACACACCAGCCACAACCCCACCAACACACCACCGCCACACACCACACACCACACACCACACACCACCGCCGCAAGCGGACCCCAGCCAGGAGTGGCGGGGACCGCCCACCACCACCGGCAGCGAAACCCAGCCAGGAGTGGCGGGGAGTAGCACACAGGAACCTCCGCCAGGAGTGGCGAGGGACCAACCACACCACACACCAGCCACAACCCCACCAACACACCACCGCCACACACCACACACCACACAGCAACGCCGCCAACGGACCCCAGCCAGGAGTGGCGGGGACCGCCCACCACCACGGGAAGCGAAACCCAGCCAGGAGTGGCGGGGAGTAGCACACAGGAACCTCCGCCAGGAGTGGCGAGGGACCAACCACACCACACACCAGCCACAACCCCACCCACACACCACCGCCACACACCACACACCACACACCACACACCACCGCCGCAAGCGGACCCCAGCCAGGAGTGGCGGGGACCGCCCACCACCACCGGCAGCGAAACCCAGCCAGGAGTGGCGGGGAGTAGCACACAGGAACCTCCGCCAGGAGTGGCGAGGGACCAACCACACCACACACCAGCCACAACCCCACCAACACACCACCGCCACACACCACACACCACACAGCAACGCCGCCAACGGACCCCAGCCAGGAATGGCGGGGCCCGCCCAACACCACCGGAAGCGAAACCCAGCCAGGAGTGGCGGGGAGTAGCACACAGGAACCTCCGCCAGGAGTGGCGAGGGACCAACCACACCACACACCAGCCACAACCCCACCAACACACCACCGCCACACACCAGACACCACCGCCGCCGGCAAACCCCAGCCAGGAGTGGCGGGGACCGCCCACAACCACCGGCAGCGAAACCCAGCCAGGAGTGGCGGGGAGTAGCACACAGGAACCTCTGCCAGGAGTGGCGAGGGACCAACCACATCACACACCAGCCAAAGAGCAACCGCCAGCCGAGGGAAGGCAACGGGAGGAACAGCCCGGCAGGCCCCCCCCCCCCGAAAAAAAAAAAAAAAAAACGGGGGGGGGGGGGCGCGCGAAAACAGCCCACAGCCACCAAACCCCCCACCCAGAGGGCACCGAAGACAGGACCCCCAAACAGGCACAGGGGGACCACCCAGCCAAGACCGGCAACACCAAGCCAGCGACAGCGGCCCAGCGGAAAAAAGGGACACCGAAACAAGCAGAAAAAAAAAAAAAAAGCCAGCAGTCCCCGAAAGAAAGGAGACGGGGGAGAGACCACAAGGCCCGGGACAAGGACACCCAGCAACCGGAAAAAAAGAAAAAAAAGCGCAAAAAACACAACCCGACAACCCAGCCAAGAAGGGCGGGGCACAGCCGAGACCCGGGCGCCCACACCGCACACCGGAACCGGAAACGGCGGGGGGCAAGGGAAACGCGCAGGAAACCACACAGGTCCCGAAAGCAGGCCCACACCAAAGCCCAACCACGAACACCACAAACAGCCGGCAAAAGAGGGACAACACCACAAATCGAGCCCAAACACACCCACCCAAGACCCCAGCCACAACGGGCAGGGGTAAACAAAACCCACGACCAACCGCAACCCGGACCCAACCACAAACGCAAGCCAACAGTAGGAAACCCAGTGCCCACAGCCCGGGCACTGAGGCAGCCCGTGCCATGCAGGTGACCCGGCCAAACGAGATCCGGAGCCCGGGGGTAAGGCTGCATCCTAAGGCCTGCGCTGCTTTGGGACTCGAGGCGGAGCGTGCGACACCCAAGCGCCTCGGAACCCTAGTACCAAGAACATGCATGCATGCCTTGGGAACGGGATACGCCAGGAAGTCCGGTGAACCCCTAGGGTTCCGCCCAAAGGAGGGGACGTGCGCAAGCACGGGGGCCCACCCTCCCGGCGAGACAAGCATGTCACGCTGGCGGCGATCAGCCTTCCCGGTGTAGCCCGGGGCCGCTTTGTTGGGGGCCAACAGTCAGGTCTAGCGGGATGTAAGCCGCCTCCCCTCTTCACGCGCGGAGCCTCTTCCTGTTCGTCACAGGGGCGACGCCAGGGGGAACCATGGGGCGCCTCTCCACGACCGAGTGCACCTACCTACCTACCTACCTTGCTTAATGCATTCATGGCATGCTACTTATTCTTTATGCCTTGGACTCTTTGTTTTTTGCGACGCCCAAGAGTAAGCGTGTCTTAATGTTTGCATGGCGGCATATGCTACTTAACCGTTTGTTTGCGGACTTTTTGTATTTTGCGACGCCCAAGAGTAGGCGTGTTTGTTTAATGCATGCATGATATGCTACTTATTGTTTATGTCTTGGACTCTTTGTTTTTTGCGACGCCCAAGAGTAAGCGTGTCTTAATGTACGTATGGCGGCATATGTTACGCACTCTTTGGTTTGTGGACTCTTTGTTTTTTGCGACGCCCAAGAGTAAGCGTGTATTAATGCCCACAAAGGTGGGTGGGGGGGTACATGGAGAAGGACAAAGGAAGAGAAAGGGTGCGAGACGGTGGGCATGGCGTGTTAGTATACTATTTTTCGGTTTTTTCGCGTTGCTCGCGACGCGTTTTTCTTTACCTATACGGCGTGTTAGAGGGTGAGAGGCATGGTGTTGTATTCCTAGGCTCGGTACGGTGCTTACGGCGTCTACTATTCACCTCTTTTTATTCACCTCTCTGTATTTTGCGACGCCCAAGAGTAGGCGTGTTTGTTTAATGCATTCATGACATGCTACTTATTGCTTATGTCTTGGACTCTTTGTTTTTTGCGACGCCCAAGAGTAAGCGTGTCTTAATGCATGTATGGCGGCATATGCTACTCACCCTTTGGTGTGTGGACTCTTTGTATTTTGCGACGCCCAAGAGTAGGCGTGTGTGTTTTGTTTTGGGGCGCGCACAAGTCCCTAGCGCCTAGGGCACGCACTTTGCTAGGTGGTTTGGGGCAAGCAACGCTCAGCTTCTTCGCCGTCGCGACTCTATTGTTCGTCTTTTTCGGTGAGTGTCCTATATTTTGCGACCTCGCCAAACAGCGGCGTAAAATTGTTGGGGGGGTTTCTGAGGTCGGAAAAGACGATTTTTCGCTTTATTTCTGCTGGCGGTGCGTCTTTTTCTCGTCATTTTATTTTTCTTCTGCTGCGATCGCGCGACTCAAACGCAAAGGGTAGCAAATGAAAGCGCTAGGCCCATTGCTTTCCAGAAGAAACGGAAAGCATTGTTCAATTGTTTCGAGCAGTACAACTGCATGATGTGCTGTTGTTGGCTCGCAAACAATTCCACCTGGATCTCATCCAGGTTTACCTGAAGGGCCGCCAGTCCATTTTCAAGATCGTGACGGGCCAATTGGTAGTTTTCAGTACGATAGTTAGTCTTGGATGCGTAGCGCAGCCCAGACTCTTTTCGTCCTGACAGCTCCAAAGGTACGGAGAACAGCCCACTGCCAAAGTCGCAGTGCAAAGAATAGGGACGCTGGAGAGACAGCATTTTTACCTTGGGGTTTCTTCGTAGGAAGTCTGTACCAATGACGATGTCAAAGGCATCGGTGTCCAGCACTCTGCAGTGTTGGGTCACGGTTTCGTCGCCTAGGCATATAGTCACATCGTCCCCCCCCAAGGAATGGATGGTACGCCCATCCCCTACTCTTATGGCCACGGTCTTAGTTTTCTTGAAAGTCTTTAGCAGGCGCCGGGCCACTATGGAAAGTGTTGCACCGGTGTCAAGCACCGCTCGAAAAACTTGATCCCCGATTTTCACGAGGATCCAGAAAACCAAGTCCTCCTCTTCAGAGCCGCCCCCCGATTCCTCATCAGGGAACTTGACATCCACCCCTGCAGCTATGAGGGACCTGGCCATCCAGGCCAATCGCCTCTTCTTGGAGTTATGCCCCTCAGGGGTAGCGTTATCCCCCTGGGGGCGCTTCTTGGGATCACCTGCGGCAGGAGGGGGTGTAGCAGCAGGAGGGGGTGTAGCAACGGGCGCTGATGAGCGCCTCTGGGGGTTAGGGGGTCCATTTTTGCCACCCCCCTTGCCACCTCCTTTACCACCTTTATCCCCATTCTGTGGGTTTTTGGTGGGTGTTTGGGTCTTCTGGCGTTCAGCCTCCTGCCGCTTGAGTTTATCACTCTCGCGTTTCTTTATGTGACATTCGTCTTCGTAGTGACGACGTTTGCCACAATAGCCACAGGTGATGGTACACCTGAAATGATCCTGATGGGTCACAGGTTTCCCATCCTTGGTATGCTGCTGTCGCTTCATCTGCAGCATACAGCTACTGCGTTGATCGCAGTCAGGGGCATGACAAGGCCCCCCCTTGTCATTGACAGGTTTGCAGTAGAACAAAGGGGGTGTACCTGCATCAGGTTTAACCTCATTCATGGCACGTAGGTTACCCCTTCCTTTACCACCTCCCTGGTTGGCGTTAGTTGGATTTTTAGGCCCTTTCCCTTTGCCACGTTCGGGGGTAGGGTTACCCCCTCGACCCAAGTGCTTCTTGAGGAATTTCTCCATGTGGGAATCATTCTCCCTCTCAAGAGCTAGCTAAATCAGAAGGTCCACCAGTTCATCGTACGAGTGGGTCCGCCTCTTCCTCTCAGAGGTGGAGCGGCAATCATCCCACGTACGTTGGGGGATCTTACTCATGAGCCCCAGGTGGGGTTCAGTGGCTCCGTAGGAGCCCACGTTTTTCCGTGAAAACAGATACTCCAGGTCGCACACGTATTCAGAGATTCGCGCAGCGGAAGGAAACGCAGGGAGCATAGGTAGCTCCTCTATCTGTGTGCGCACACTGAGGTCAGTCTCATAGACTGGGAACGTTTTCTCCACCCTCTGGAGTACCTCTGCCCAGGGGGAACAGGTTTTCACAATCTGTTTCACCTGTTTTTGCAAAAATTTCTTTTTATATGAGCGTTTCAGCAGTAAGCATTTGGTGGCCACATCCACATGGGATTGGCTAGTCAGCAAAAGAAACTCAGCAAATTCTTCTGCCCATTCGGGCAGATTTTTGGGGTCGAACTCCGGCAGTTCCAGCTGGATGTTCGCCTGGGCAATAGGTCTGCCCGTCTTCCCACCCCCCGGAGTTAGGCCAGAAGGTGCCACGCGGGCAAGAGGCGCCAGGGCTGACAGCCCCCTTTTCTCAGTCTCCGTCACCGGCACGTCCTGTAGTTCAGCAATAGGGACTGTCCTGGCGCCAGGATGAAAAGGGCTGGGGCAAGTGAACTCGGGTAGCAACCTGGACACCCTTGATCTTTCGAGATCATCAGCCAACGTGCTCAATCCTGGTGAAGGTGAGAGTAGCGCTGGCTGGGGTAAGGGTTCAGTGTTACCCAATTTAGCTTTGACAGCCTCAGAAAGGGCTGTCACATCAGGGTCTTCGGACCCAGACAGTAATTTGGCCAGTAATTCGGCCGTACGGTCCAGGGCCCCATGAGTTGGCTCTGGTAGATGGGGAGCTTTCACATTTGCGGGGCACACTTCAGGGCTCCTGCTAGTGATTGGCAGCTCCAGACGCCATACTGGCCCTCGAGGTCGCCTGGGTAGAGACACTGTGTCGGCCAGGTCCGTAGGTGGGCCGGAGTAAGGGTAGGAACCCATGTCCGTGTACGGTGGGGATCCCAAGGCGTCTAGTGGTTCCTCCCCATCTTCGCCTGTGACGGACTTGTAGTACTCGTCGTGACGAATATATTCGTTGATTCTCCTTCTGAATTTGCCTTCTTCCTCAGGTCCTCTAGCTGGGGTAGCCGTTGAAGAAGAAGCAGGGCATACAGATCTGGAGATTGACGCAGCAACTCTTCTGCGGAGATGCTGAAGGCTGTCACCAAGGCCCGCTAAGGCCCCTGTGGGTAATCTGGGCGCTTCTTGTTCCGCCCTTCTGTGTACTAGATCTTCTTGAGACCCAGATGCGGCTCTGATCTTGGGCTCACTCATTGAGGTGGGCCCACTGTTGCCAAGTTGAACTTGTACACTCCGAATTGGCCAGGTCCTGGCAGACATCTGTACTAATAATGTGGACATTTTGTTTCTGGTTTCGGCTCGTGTACTTCTCAGAGTTGGTTGAAAGGTTCTCAAGGGTTGCCTCTGCTACCGGAAAGATGTCCGTGATTAGTGCCCTAATGATTCTGAGGAAATCCTGCAGGTTTTGATGTTGAAAACCCAAACCAAAGCAGCAAGTAGAGCAAGAACGGGATATGGATCGAATCAGTGAATAGTTTTGAAATCCAGTGTAACACAGAAGGGCTGCAGACAGACAAAGCAGGTATAAACACAAAGATTGAATCACAAATGGATAATACAAAAGGTTTTATATGAAAACTGGACTGACTCTAGCCTCCAAGATAGCATCAAGCACTTCATGTGCACTCTTTTGGGTGAAATGGTGCTGGTTAGGAATGTGGGGCATAGGTGTCAGGCCAACACAGAAAATGACTTGGCCAAGCAACTGAATTCAGAAACAGTTAAAAGGTAGAACTACAATAAGTGGTAGAAACAATTGAGTATAGGGGTCTTGGGGTGGGAGACCACTAGGCTTAACCTCCAAGGCCTAAAGCATGAAATGCCTATTTTATTTCGGTATATCCTCCATGAAGGAAGGTACCTCCGCTCAGTTGAGTGGTAGGGGTGAACTTCATGGAGGGCTAGGGTTACAACCCTAATTACTTTGAGAAAGTGTACTTTAGGCTTCAAAAGAGAGATAAAAATACTTAAGTTAGTCTTAGCATCAACAAAAGGGTTTTAAGGGGGGCTTGGCCTGGATCAAGCCCTCCAAGAAAGACTTACTCCGAGTATGCAGCTTCCATGACGACCATGCTCAAGGGCAACCGAGAGGAGACCAAGAATGGGTCCAAGAAGGCTCTGGTCTGGAATGAAGAGTCCGACCGTCCCTTTGAAGGGATGAAGCAGGCGCTGCTATCCGCAGTGGGTCTGCAGCTCGTGGATCCTGACCAAGGGTTCGTCCTGCGCACTGATGCTTCCGACTACTCTGTAGGCGCTGTGTTGGAGCAAGTGCTTGACGATTGGAGGCACGTGCCCGTGGCCTTCTGGAGCCGAGTCCTGGCGGAAGGCCAGAGACGGACGTGGACGCCCCGAGAAAAGGAGGCGTATGCCATCGTCATGCCTCTCAGGAAATGGGCTGGGTACATAGCCCTCCATCCCGTCTCGTCTGCACCGACCATCAGAGTCTGCAGTCGTGGCACAAGGAGCACGTGGACACCCCCTCTGGTCCTGCCTCCCGACAGGCAGGATGGCATGGGACCTTGGCCAAGTTCGACCTCATGGTGGTGTATGTTCCTGGCAAGGACAACACCGTGGGGGACTGTCTCAGTAGGTGGGCCTATCCAGCTAGTAAGGGCATGACGGAAGTCTCCGCCCATAGCGATGAGGCTGAGACCGCTGAGGCCAAGAGGATCATAGAAATGGAGCGCCTGATGGAGGAGGAGGGTGTTAAATGCTTCGTCGTCATGGCTGCAGATGCCCCCCTCGGAAGGAGGATGGGCAGATTGGTCAGAGTACTCGCCCCTGAGAGAGCCGAGCCCGACAAGCACCTCTTTCGTAAATCGTGCCTCCAGGACGACTGGACCGACAACTACGCCAAGTCTGAGGGCTTTGCGGCCGAGTATAGGGCTGTGACCGACCCTGATGACGGGCAGAAGTGGCCAAAGGGGCTGACCGAGGAGGATGGCAAGCTTTACCGGCATGGTAAGATGCTAGTCCCGGATCCCGAGTGCTCAAGCTGTGTGAGGTTTGGCACCACCACATGATGCACCCAGGGGTCAGGAAGCAAGCCCTGGACATGCAGCGCCTGTTTGAGAAAGACCAGATCGGTCTTTACAACGCCATCAAGAAGGTGAGGAAGGGTTGTTCGGTCTGTCAGGCCTGCAATCCCGATAACCGGAACGTCAAGGGGGAAGCCCACTGGACTCCGGTGCCTGACCAGCCCATGGAGAGCGTGGCCATGGACGTCTTCTCCATGCCCGAAGTTCACATAGGCAAGGAGACCTTTGACTGTGTGGTCCTTTGTGTGGACCGCCACAGCGGCTACGTAGTAGCCGTTCTGGCACGCAAAAGGGGGTTGCTTGCCAAGGAAGTGGCAGTCAGGATGATTCGTCATTGGCTGACCGTCTTTGACATCCCCCGCACCATTTGCAGTGACCGAGGGCCCCAGTTTACTGGTGGCTGGTTCAAGGCCATGTGTTCCCTTATGGGAATACGTCATGCTAAGAGCGTTGCCTATCTCAGCCGGTCCGACGGCCGGGCTGAAGTGGCTGGAAGACAGCTATTCGAGAAGCTACGCAAGCTCTGAAGGCCCATCATGACACCCCCACTCCGGGTAGATTGTCCCCTCACCAGATTTTGTTCAGCAGGGACCCCCTGGGTCGGGGACTTCCCTTGTCGGGTGATGGTATGGCCATGGACGCCAAGGAATTCTTTGCGCGGCAAGAGGCAACGGCGCGGGACATCCGCCAGCAGCTCGAGAAGGAGCATGCCGAGCGTCAGAAGTCCGCCCCGAGCTCAACAGCGCAAACGTTCAGGGTGGAAGACCCGGTGTGGGTGATCAGACCCCGCCCTATGGGCACCCACCGCACCAAAACCTGGTTCACACCCAGAGAGGTCATCCGCAGGATTGGTGAGGACACCTACCGCATCAAGGTGGGTCACGGACAGTTCCGGGAGCGCCACGAGAGTCAACTCCGTGTGCGGGAACCCGACCTCCGTGGCCAACATGTGTCCCTGGACTACGCCGCACATGAGGCTGATTCGGACGACGACTATGCTGAGCAGGACGACTATACCGTCGAGAAGAACCTGGCCCGGCGTCCGAACGCCTCGGCACCCGGAGGCCTGGAGTTCAAGGTTCGTTGGCGAGGCTTTGGGCCGTCCCACGACACCTGGGAACCCGTCTCCTCGTTCGTGCCGCGGATTAACACCTACTTCATGGACTACATCCGCAAGCACAAGACCAAGCTCCATGTCTCAGACTTGGCAGCACTCACCCGGGCGATTGCAGCCAGAGGCGCCGGATCACCGCCCTGAGCTCTCCCCTGATGAGCATCAATGGTCTTTCCAGTGTGATTTTGGAATCCACGCTCCATGACACTGCAAAGCATATCATTGCAGTTGGGAGAAGCTGGATCGTGCTTGGATGGCCATAGCCCCCTGCTGAATTCGTTGGAAACCAGGGCGGATGGCACCCCTTCATTATCCCAGATTGAGGCCTTAAGGCCCATACCACGTTGCGCAGCGGATGCCGCGGTCATCGGCATTGCGACTTTTGGGTGTGTGGTCTGGTCCCATGGCACTTGCGGGATCCAGACCAGTCTATGTGTGTCTGCAGACTATATATGGCCTGGACTCAGGCGTTTTTCTGTCCACCCTCTTGCATATGCCTCATCCTGACCGGGGCGTGGCTTGGCGCTCTATCCAGAGTGTGTTTACACGCCTATTTACCCGTTTCTTGCTCACGTGTCTGCCCCCCAGGATATGTGCATCTGTATGTTGTGTGTTAATGGCCCATCACTGAAGTATGGACCGTTTTTCCCCGGAAAGAACACGAATAAGGGATACGAAGGCGCCCTGAGTCGCCGTCCACATGTTTCTACGTAAGGTCCAGCCTGGACCAGTACCTAAGTACCAGTACCTAAGTACAGATTGTCATGTTTGAGTGCCCGTGATACCGTGTGCCCAAGTGGCTGTGTGTGCTGAGATCCTGATGGCGCCAGGCGGGAAGCCCAGTTGCCCGACTACACTCCCAGCGGTCCGCCACTGTCAGTCCCAGTGTGAGCCTACCGACTCGCAGACGCACTTGCAGTCGGGTGGCGAACTCCGGTGTCCTGACCTCGGTCAGTCTGCCTGGGAAACTGGTGGTTTGAGGAGTCGACGCCTCCGCCCAGACTGCATGGGACTCCCCCATGCATGGCCTTCGTGGTAATGGGGCGAGGGAAAAGACGGCCTTGATGCCCGATCCCTTATCGAGGAGCTTGTGCGGCTTTACCACTCTGGACTCGCGTCGTGGATATGGACATGGTGCGCCCAAGGGAGGACCCGTGGGGACTGTCCCCCAGCCTGCGGCCTTGGGAAGCCTGGGGTAGCCTGATGGATCTCTGTGGTCGCTTTCGACCCGTGGGACCACCTCGGTTGTCGTGTGACGCCTATGTTGGCCGTGTATGCCACTACCACTGTGGTGGTGACCGTCGCAGCCGGCACCCGGTGCGCCTGGTATGGGTTAACGGGTCCTTTGGATGCCAAACAATCGCCGCCAGGACCCGGGATTCGATACTCAATACCATACTTGCAGTTACAGGCAGATACAGCATCATACCTGTCTAACCGTGGGATTGTAATGGGCAACCTAACCCGCAAATCGGCCTGATGTCAGGATGTGACACCCCCCCCCCCTTCAGGGGATGGTCCTGGGTACCCGCTGCCATGCTTGGGTGTTATTGAGCCCCCCCCAGGGTTTGCTCTAAGGAGGGGGGTGAAGCGGTACCCAGAACCTATGGCCCATGGCCCAGAGGCCTGTGAGCCGTCACACCCGTGCGGAAGCCGTTGACACCGGTTGTCAGCGGGATATCCCTGTTCTCTAATCCGCGAGATCTGGAACCCGATCCCTAACCATTAAATCGATGTAGAATTACCATAAGTTTACTGTCTTGGTCGATTTTCGGTAGAAATCGGTGAAATACCCGACTTCTACCGCGATTTCTAATTGTCGTTAAATCGCCGCCTGTTGTCACCCGTTTGCGCGCTTTCGTCGCTTTTCCGTGGCGAATTTTGTGATGGACTTTTGTCGGGTACCTTTGAGGTTCTAAAAACACTTGAGGGCTGGATCTAGAGGGTTTTTCGTGTACTTTCATCTGGTGTGTTCACCAGAGTTTTTCGCCGTTGCGTCTGAGAGAAAATCAGCGCGCAAGCCTTTCCAGCGATCGCTCGAACTCATGGTTCTCAAGGACCATGAGTTGGGATGGAACCCTACATTCCCCCCCTATGCCTTTTATCCATGCCCCTTTCACGTGGGCATATCACTTTGTATAGAGAAGCGAGCAATAGGGTTGTTTTAGGCAGCGTATGGGTGTTGTAAACCCAAGTCGTTTGCGTGCGCAAACGCGAATTTTGTGGCCTTGTGAGCATGCACGTGAATAATCGAACACAATGCTCACAAGACCAAAAGCCCTAGGCCATTTTCGTTTTTCGAGCCAACTCAACGATGGCACCACGCAACTCAATGCGTACCAAAACTCATTTTTTGAAAAAGGGCAAATTTTTGTCGAAAATTGGGCCAAAATGGCCAAACCCCCGAGGCCCGTATTCGAAGCCTTTAAAGAATTGAGCCTTGAACCAAGGCAATATGTAAACTAGAGACCACGAAGGACATCGTGGATGGCTTGGTTGATTTTTGCAACCGTGTCTTCTATTTTATATAATTTCGCGTTGTGAGCACGCGTGCCAAACTGCCTCTTTGCACACGCGGTCATATGCAAACACTAATGACATGAGTGGGCGGAGACAATCTAACCATAGTGTGCATATTTGCAGGCACCTACTATGGGCCCATTCCAAAAATGTTTACTCGTATTTTTGTTCCTCAAAGACCCAAAGATATGTACATACCAATAACGCCGATATATGCACTTTTTCCCATAAATAGTGTGCTTCAAGGAATGGCGTGTTAAAAATGCTTCCATTATGCTTTGAACCCCAACCCTTATTGCAAAAGGGAAGCAAAGCTTCGGTTTGCATCCATGCAAAAGCCTGAGGCTCATTTCTCTTGTGATACGGAGATACAATTTTTCGAGTGACCACTTTTGGGCGAATTTTGGTCGTTTTGCCCAGAATGGCCGCAAACCCCGTCTCCCCCTTAATGTTCGGCCCGAGGTTGCGTGCGCCACTTGACCAAGGGTAAGGGAGATTCGGAGAGGGCACATAAGCCCGCATCGAATGGGGTGTTTCGCCATGTGGCCTCTCTTCTTGAAGGGAGAGTTGTGAGTCACCCAATTTGGGGTATGTTGCCATTCTGCCCCATTTGTGTGTCATTTTCCCTCCAAGGGGGAAAATAGCTAGAGGCGACCATGAGGGTTGGCAAGTGGCATATATTGGGACCTAAGTCCCATGTGTCTATAGCATCTTTGGTTGGAAGGATCCTCGCCATGGCCATAACTAAGATTTAGGCTCTAACAAGCACCCCTTAGAAAGCACTGCACCTTGGACTCATTCATTCTATCACACTGAGGCTGTACAAACACAGAGTATGTGACAAACCACTGACTTATTTACACTCGCCGTTTCCCATTCACTTCGTTTACTTTACAACGCTTTGCTTGTTTGCTTTCTCTATTGCCCTTTGCTTGTTATTTGTGTTGTGCACATGTGACCACCATGGGTATTTCCTACCAAGAGCAAAAGAAAGAATAGCGCCAATAGCCCACAAAGGCTCCCACTCAAAGAGGGGCGCATAGCACGAAACTGTGTTAAATAGTAGTAAAAGCGACTCCAATAGCCTTAGAGACACAGGGTTGCAATGATACAAAATCAGTATAAATGACCATCCAAATCATGATCATCATGCATCCACGACCATCCAAATCATGATCATCATGCATCAGCAAATGACATGCATGCCAGTAAAATGACATCAATGTGTCGATCTGTCAAAACCTCTTTAACCTGTGGAGCTTAGGATTGTGGGTCCACTTCACTCCCCCCTCAGCGAAGACCACGCGGGCGTACTTTGTTGCGTCTTCATGGCTCATCGACGCTGCGGTGTGGTGATTGGCGCCGATCTTGTCGTTGTTGACGACTCCTCACTCCTACAATCCATCAGACTCCCATCAGGTCGCTGTCGCTCTTCAAGGCTTCGACGCTGCCCTGCTTGAGGTCCACAGCTACGCGTTGTACTCGAATTTCTTTCAGACGCGTTGGCGCTGTCCTCATTCTCTTCTGCACTTCGGCTGGATCAGTTGTACTCCTTGCTCATCCTCCAATTCGCGCGTTGGGGACGACGCAGGACGGTTGTCGTTCTTCACGCAGATCTTTTTGAAGGGCCTCAGTCTGCACATCTTCCTGGAGGCTTCGCAGTTGTCATAGTCCCCCATTGACTTCAGTCTTCATAGTCCCCCTTTGATGCTTCGGCCATTCGTTCAGTCGACTCACAAGTTCGATTTACTTCATTTTGGCCCAGCGCGACGACGATTTTGCATCCGTCTGATATAGTGATTGTGCAGGTTGACGAACGCACAGATTTGCTGGGGTACCGACTCCAGTGCGGGGCAGTGCCATACAAACCTAACCTTAGGGTCTCAAAACCAACTATCCTTCCAGTATCTACTACACTCAGGCGCAACAGTGTTTTCAGTCAGCAGTGTACAGTCAGTCACACTCCACCTATTCCTAACTCTCTCTGGACTATTGCAAACAAACAGTCTGTGGTTAATCAGTCAACAAACAGCAGAGTTTTCAAGTCAGGCACTCTTTTTGGTTCTTCTTGCTTTTCCTCCCTGGTCTCAGACAAAGCGCACGTGCGCGCTTCAGATATCGGCCGGACTTGTTTCAACTTGTCAGACCACTCCCTTCAGCTTGCATAACTTGTTCTTTTCGTCCCCTTTTATTCTTTTTTTTTGTCAGCAATATGGTTAAGAAGAAGAGCGTGCCCCGCCGTGGGGCCTCTCCTCCAGCGACTGCGCCAGCTGCTGCTTTTGCAGTGCCTGTGCCAGTCCCCCCACAAACCCCACGTCTGCCTCCCAACCCGCCTCCGTCGCAGCCGTCGTACATCAACACGGCTTATGAGCACGGACGGCCTGCTGGGTTGACAACGCCGACGTGGGTTCCGTTCCACGGGGCCTGGATCTTGCAGGCTCCAACTGCAACTCCTGCCCTGTGGTTCGGATCAGGAGGCGCCACGCTTCAAGGCGTGCCCCGCCGCTCCATGCGGCGCGCCCCCCGGCTCACCCCTGCTGGGGTCCACTGGGTGTGGACCTGGGACCCTCCAGGCCCCAGTGTTCCTGTGCCCAAGGAGTGGGTAATCCCTCCTCGCCATGGCCCCCTCGCTGTTTCCCAAGAGGCGCTCCTCCTGGATGTTCAGGATGTGGAGGCCATCGTGGAAGTGGAGAGCTTTGGCCCTGAGCATCAACGTGCAGCGTCCGCCATGGTTGCCTCCGTGCTGCTCTCCATCTTCATCACCGCCCACGAGCACTTCTTCGCCAACATGTACCTTACTTGGATGGCTATACACGGAGGTCAGTTTGCTCGCAATCTTTTGCTCCTTCTTGGTACTGCCTCTGGCTCTTGCTCATCGTCTACTCGTTTCCGTGCCTCTTCCTTTTTCTCTTCGCGACGTAGCGTTCGTTCCAACTTCCTTTGAGCCATCTTTCTTGCCGTTTCCAGTATACCCGTGAGATCGTGCAGCCGACAGTAAGAGACAAACTGGTATGTCAAATTACCGTTGTCTAACACGAATGCGCTGATGGGTTCCCACGTGCTGTCGCTAACTTCGTACTCAGCCCATCGTGTGAGAAATCGCCACCCGTGCTTGTACTTATGCTGCAGGATCGAGTCCACGGTGTAGCAGTCCTTCTCTTTCATTTCTTCGTCGTCCATTTCAGGAAGTTTCTGTACCCCGTCTTCTTCTTGCACGCCTCCTTCGTTTTCATCCTCGTCAGCCGCCATCTTTGACCTTTCCGCTTCGATTGCCAGTTCTTCCCATGCTTCCAAGTCGTCATCTTCCACCGCTGTGTACCTTTTCAGTTGGTTGTAACCCACATCTACGAACCCTCCCATGCTTGGGCTCGCCTTAACCTTGACAGTACTGGGCCCAACCTCCGTCACCAAGTATGGTCCGAAGTACGGCAGATCCAAGTCGTTTCGTGGCCATCGAGGAAAACGAGTATGATGAACGAGTACCAGGTCTCCCTCTCTGTACTCGGCGTGTGATTTCCCTCTGTTTTGTCGACGGTGTTCTCGGTTACGCACTCTGGTCAGCAGCTCTTGTGCCTTCTCAGCCATGGCTCTTTGCTCTTCGAGCCATCCTTTCACCTTCACGTTGCAATCGTCTGCGGTAGGGAACTCGTAAAAGAAACCCGGACGTCCCAAAAACAGTTCGGTGGGAGCATATCCGGTCCGACTTGAGATCTGATTGTTCATCATGTAAACGGCTACAGGCACCAGCTTAATCATGTTGCGGCTACTTTCTTCGCCAAGTAGTATTCTTGTAATCGCCTTGAACGCTTTGATCTGCCTCTCGCACTGCGTGTTCTTTCTCTTATAGTTCGGCGTCCCGAAGTCCACCTCGACGCCCATGTTCTTGAGGACTCAGGTGTACCAGCCAGTGTTTGAGGTAAATCTGATGTCTCTGTCACTGTGTATCCGTTTCGGCATCCCGTAGGCTTGTATCCAACCTTCGAACAGCTCTTTCAAGACAGTTTCTCCATCGCATCTCTTCGTGAGCGGAAACACACGTGTGTACCTGCTCAATCCACAGGTCACGAGCAAGGCGAAGTTGTGCCCTGAGTACTTTGGCATCTCCGTGAAGTCCAGGTACAGAACACTGTTCACCATTCTCGGTATTGGTAAGTGAGCTGTTAAACCTTGATCAGCACTTGTGCTTTGCTTGGCCTTCGAGCATGAGCATTCTGTGCAAACTTCCCTTAAGACTTCGTTCAGTCGCTCTTGGCTCAGGGTTGTGTAGAAATGCTTCTCGAAAAACCAACGTGTTCGTTCCACTCCAGGATGTCCGTTCGTCTTGTGTGCCCATGGCCCCATCGACTTCACGTGTGTTGACGGTACACATATCACTTCTTCTCTGTACAGGTGACTCGCCGTACGTGCCCATTGGACTCCTCCGTCATCTACGAAGCTTCGTCCCTCCTTCAACGCTTTCAGGATGGGATACTCGGGCAACAGGTCTGTGATCTTCCATTCTGTAGATTTCGAGGGTGTAACCTTTGCGAAGAGGTCCAACTGCACGTCCATCTTAGCGAAAGCCTCCTTCGCGAGTTCTTCCGTGTCTCGTCCCAGCAAGTCGTTGAACGAACCTCGTGAACGGTAGTCGCACAACTCGTTCTTCACGCCAGGAATGTGGATGGTCGCCAATCGAAGTTGTGAGAAAAAGGTCCACAATCTCCTGATCCTCTGTTGTTCGGGTGGAGGCTTATGTAGGAATGCTTGTGCCGGTTCCTGATCACACAACCACGTAACAGGGTTTGATCCCACGATGCGAGTCTGGCTTGCCAGCAACAGGACTCCGCTCATGATCTCCTGGTCGTAGGTTGGGTAGTTCTTCCGGGCGTCATTCCACTTCCAGTTCCAGTGGCCTAGCGGGACCAAACGCCACTTGTCTTCATTGTACTCGTGTCGTAGCGTTCTCCCTCTGTTTACGCCCAGCGTCCTGAGCTTTTGGTCCACTTCTTGGCGCCATTCCCTGTTCGGGCGCTGCCATTGGAAGAGTGTACCTCCGCCTCCAACATCCGACGCGTCCGTGACCAGCACCATCTCAGCAACTGGCCGAGGTACGCCTAAGATCAGGCAGTTCTTGAGTTTTCCTTTCATTTCCTCCAGTGCTGCTTGCTCTTTCTCTGTCCATTGCCACTTGGTCTCGTTCTTGATGAGGTCGGTCAAGGGTGCACTACTGAAGGTGAAGTTCTTCAGGTGTCTTCGGTAAAAGTTACACGACCCCACGAACTGGCGTATTTTCTTGACACCTTTGGCTTTTCCATTGACTTCAGACAGGTCAAAGTCGAGCAATGGTCGCAACTTTGCATCCGTTGGCTTCCACCATCCCGGTCCAATCGTAAACCCCAGATACTCCATTTCACTTCGGAAGACCTCGCACTTCTCCAGCTTTATCCTCAAGTGTTGCTCTTGACAGAGTTCGAAAAACTCGCTCAAGAGTACTAAATGGTCTTCGACCGAGTTGGTCCCTAGCAGCACGTCGTCAATGCGCGCCTCCAACACGGCACCCCTTGTGAGTAGCTCTTGAACTGCTGATCTCTTCTTGACGTGGCACAGGACTTGAGACATCATCTCCTGGAACAAGGCTGGGTCGTTGCTAATGCCAAAAGGCATCACTCGCCACTTGGAAATACGGCCTTGCGGAGTGATGAAAGCCATCATGTCCTTTGCGCACTCCGTCAGGTCCACTTGCCAAAAGCCTGACCTCTTGTCCATCTTCGTCTTGAACTTGCAGTCCGCTGCGTTTTCCACCGTGTTCTACATAAATGGCAGGGACCCACTGTGCTGCTTGATCTTGCGATTGAGCTTTTGGTAGTCCAGGACTAACCTCTTTGCCGTAGACCCTGGCTTCGCCACTAGGAAACAAGGGGAACAATGCTTGGGGTAGTCTCCCTCCTTGTATACCTCGATCAGCCCCGCCTCCACGCACTCCAAAACTTGCCGCATGATCTCGTCCATGTCAGCTTTGGAACACAGATAAGGCTTCGACCTTATTCGATCCTTGGCGTGCTCTTCTTTCAGCTCCAAGTCAAGCTGTACCAGCTTTTTACAGGTTCCAGGTGATGGCAATGGTCCGAACACCTCTTGGTACTTGTGTAAGATGTTCCACACGCGCTCGTCGTGTTCTTTAACTTTGCTCATGAAGTCCTCGCTCGCTTGCACGTTGCTTCGCCCGAACTCATCCTTCTTTTGGTTGTGGAGACCGTCCGGTTTCACTTCTTCGGGTATCCCAACTTCAGTCAACCCAAGAGTGCGTTCACACCTTTTGGTACGTTCTTTCTTCCTCTGGCGCTTGTTCTTCTTGCATCTCTTCGTGCCACCTGTGTTGAGTTCCTCATCGGCATAGTAGTTCGTAGTCTCCCTGTACTCTTCCAACAGGTCACAGAGATCGGTGTAGTTCAAGACCTCCGAGTACTCGTCTGCCGCTCCATCATCGTGATCGGGCAAATAAACCTTAGACATCCAGCGGTCTTTCAACTCCTCTTTCTGAATCTGATCGATGCGCGTCCAGAGTAGGGCCTTCACTTCTTCTCGATCCTGCTTTGACATGGGCCACGACTCTGTCGGCTTGGCTAGATTCGTCTTTCGCTTCTTCGTTTCGAACCTGTACTGGAATCCATGCCATTCGCTCTTCGGCTGTAGGTTCTCCTCGATGGTTCGTTGGAGCAACAATTCTTCGTTTTCACAAGCCAAAAGAACGTCGTTGAACATGTCCTCGTACTCCATCGAAGTTGGGTAGCTCCCTTCAGTCACAGGTCTGATGGAGCTTATACTAGGAGCTTCCGACAGCCCATCGCTGTCATGCACTTCCTCTGAGAGTTCACTTTTCTCTTCCGCCGGAAGTTCTCGGTTTCCTTTAGGTAGCTCTTTGATGGTCACCTTCATGTCTTCGCGTTTTCCGTCTTGTTGCGATTCCTTCAGGTCAGGGAAGTGTTGTAACATGTGCTTTCTTCCCCATCCTCGGTTGTTCTTCGTGATCTTCTCGACAACTTCGGGGTTCAAGTCCTCTCGCGCCACCGGGTTGAGCGATCCGTCAACAAGACATAAATTCGTTCGCCACTTGGGAGCGGGCAGTAGCTCCACCCCATAGTCAACTTTGTACATAGGAACATCGGGTAGTCGTACTTGGGTTATTGTCAGCTTGGTCAGTAATTCTCTCCACGCTTTCTTCATCCATTTCCCTTCTTCAGGTACGACAAGGATTACTCGTGCACCTTCAAAAGCGACTTTCGTCAAGACTTTCTCCGTTTGGGAGAACGGTGGGTTGGCGTACAGGTACTTCCATCTCCCCAGATCTCGCCAACTGTACCACCGGGCGCTGTTACCTTGTCTCCAACAGTACAGTTCGCTGTTCGCGTTAACGTGATTAGCGAAGAGTTCGATAAAATCGTCACCGTAAGGATCACCTTCGATGTTCAACTCCTCGTACGCGTGTAGCTTCATCTCCGTGGCTAAGCTGTAGGTCTCCAGGGTTAGTAGCATTTCTTTCTCCGAACGCAGCAGTCCTTGGACCTTAACTTCCGTGTCCAGGTCAAAGCTGATGTCCCTCAAGACCTTTATTCCTTCGACAATCTGCGCGGTCTCTTCGAGGTGCACCTTCTCCCACTCTCCGTCGTCTGTCCGTACTAGGAGGTGTCTCGGTGACTGAAGGCCCAGGTAACGAATCTCCGGGTTCTCCTCGAAAAAGTCCTCACCGAGCACTGCGTCGAACGCGTCCGTCTCGAGGACTAAGAAACTTTTCGGTAATCTCCTTCTCCCCAGAATCAACGTCCCTTTGTACTTCCCTTCGGTCAGGCATATTCTCCCGTCGCCAATACGAATACCAACGCTCGGCACGTACTCAATTTCTCCCTCAGGTACGTGTTTCGCCGCCATTATACTGCTCGTAGCCCCCGTATCAATAAAACTCTCAATCGCGGATGCTTCGGTTACTTCGACTGGCAACAGGTAGCCCTTCCCCACAGAGCCGCCTCCCTACTTGTCTTGCGGAGGGAGTGGCTTTGCGTCCATCGTCAACGCAAGTCCACAGGATTTGGCCATGTTGGTAAGGTTCTCTTGAAGCTTGAGGAACCTCCTTCTCTTTCGATTGCTTGGTCCCTCTTCTCCCTCAGCGGCTTCAGGCAAGGGAATCGCGTTGGGTGGCGGTGTGGTTTGGCTTGGTTGTCCTTTGCCGGATTCTCCTTTGCCACCTTTCTCTCCATTGCCTTTGCCCTTTCCGTCGCCTTTGCCTTCCCCTTTTCCGTCGCTCTTGCCTTTTCCTTTGCCAGGATCTTCTCCTTGTTTCTTGGCTGCAGCGCGGGCTTTCCTTTCGTCCGCTTGCTTCGTCCAGCATTGGTCACGAGCATGGTTCTTTTTTCCACAGTAATCGCACCACACAATGGAATGGAATTGAGGCGGTTGCCATACCCATTTTCCTTGTTCTCCGCGACCGCCTCCACGACCGCTACCTTTCCCACGTCCTTTTCCTTTGCCTTTGCCTCCGTTGCCTTTTTGTCCTTCTGACCAGTATAAGTCTTGGATTTCTTCGTCTTGACCAGCTTCGGAAGGCGGTTCTTGGTTTCGATCTTTGTTCTTGTTCGCTCCTTTCAGGAAATTGAGTTGAGCTTCGCGTTCACCTTCGACATGTTGGTCTGATATTCGTTCGAGAGCAAGTTCCTCCAGCAAGTCAGCCAAGTCTTGATAGGTGTGCGTCTTCGTGTAAGTGTTTCGGGGCGTTGATGAAGTTCCCTTTCTTATTACTTTCTTCTGATTTCTGAAAATATGTCCTCATTATTGATATTGTCCACTGGAAAACCATCGAAGTTGAGCTGGTATGGCAAAGCAACAAGAACAGACACGAGAACTCAACGCATACATGGCCTACTTGAAGTCCTGCACCGGTCCAGAGTCGCAGAGCCAACTCAGGCTCTTACATGCCCCTACATAACATGCAAGCATAACATGTACAATTGCACATACACTGGACCTATATTTACATAATCATTGAGCGCAAAATTTATTGTTCTGGCGCGTGATTTCTCTGCTGCGCGTGCGCGTGCTCTTTTCTTTGTGCGCGTGCTCTTTTTCCTCGCTCGCTCTCTCACTCACTGGGGCTCACACTACGCCTCGCCCATCGTTCACTCGCTCGCTCCCTCCGACCCTCGCTCACTGGTTCCCTTACACTCCCCTAAGCCGGGCGGTGAGGATGGTTGGGGCGGGCGGCGGAGATAAAAACTGTCTGTCCCAAAAGGACCAGCGTACATGTAAACTCAGTAAGTGCCATACACTGTACAGCACAAAGTAAAAAGTAGGGAACCAGTGAGCGAGGGTCGGAGGGAGCGAGGCGTAGTGTGCGCCCCAGTGAGTGAGAGAGCGAGCGAGGAAAAAGAGCACGCGCAGAAAGAAAAGAGCACGCATGTGTGTTTGTACGTAAGGAGTGCCAGAGCACTCCCCTACATGCCGGAGAGCTTGCTCGGAGGCACAAAAAACAATAGCCTCATGCTTCGGTGTATGTTGCACCTCTGTGCCCTTTCTGCCTGTCTGCTGTTTGCGTGGGCCGCGCGTTGTGTGCGTCGCTGTGCGCCCTATGTGGTGTTTGGTCCCTCTGTTGGGTCTTGGTGCCTGGCGCCCTCTCTGGGTCCTCCTGGCTGTGGTGTTCGTGGTTGTTGGCCTCAGCAGGGAATTATTCCCCATCACATGCGTACGCATACGCCTGTGCCTGGCATCTGGCTGGGTGTGCGTCGGGTACCTTTGTGGTGGGCTTGCGCTTGCTCTGTGTGTTGGTGGCTGTGTTTTTCGTGTGGTGGTTGCTTGTTGCACCGAGGCGTCACCTAAGCCGTCACTCGGTTGGGTTTCATGTTTGTGTGGTACACGAGTAGTCTTGGCCTACGTAAGAGGATGCTTACATGTAGACTCAGGTAATATGACACTACTCCGTGTTGATGGTTGTGGTCCTGCACTGGCACTCACTCAGGTCTGCTGGTCACTGGTGGTCTCATGCTACACTGTTGCCCGCGTTGGTTCCTTTCCTCTACTCTAGTCCTCGTCACGCCATGCCCCGTACTGTAACTTGGCCTGTCTGCACTCAGGTTGGCCTTGGGTTAGACATCGTGGACTCCTCGGTGTACCCCATCAACACAGCGGTTAGTCCAGCTTAGGAGCACACTCCGACCTCACCGGTTGCTCTGTCCACTTAACCCTCACTGCAATGGAAATATGGCGAGAGGTCACCGGTGGTGGCAGGTAGGTAAGTGACAGACTATGCGGACGTGAACTAACAAGGCGACTATATATACCCTTGCACAATGCCACAATGCGTTCTCCGTGTCCTGACCAAAACAAGCGGTAAGAGAGTCACACTCACACAGTAGGAAAGATCTGAAAAAACCTGTGTTTACCTTGGCACCTGGAGGTTAGGCATTGGTGCTGGACTCAAGGCTTGATACAAAAGGGAGACAATGAATGATTCACACGAACCTTTACACAACTAGAACAAAGTTGTCTGCTGACTCGAAACAAGCAATGGTGTGCCAATATGCTGTGACTGCATAACACTTCAACAATCAAGTCAAGCAACAATCAACTCAAGAGCTAACACAAGAATATTTCCACAACTATTCGTCACTCGTCAAACAGACTTTTTGAAAACAACCGTCACAAAATTGACTCATGAGGTACGCACCTCTAACTGGGTGGTCCCAACAATCAACAGACTAGACAAAGTAGGCAAGGCACTGCAACTAAAGTTCAAACAAGTCTTGTAGACCGAAGGCGGTGTTCAACCGACGCTGGTCGCTTGAGGCAAAAATGTGTCACAGTATTGAGAAATCAAATCTAAGACAAAATGAGTCTCCAAAAACTGAACAACAAGCTCGAAAGGCGTTGGCGCCACAGAAAACGAGTGGCGACGAGTGCGACGAACGCACTTGTGTGTCGAAAAACCACAACGATGAGTGTCACCCAGGACAATTGTCCAAAATTATTTTTTGGTTTGACCGAAAACTCAACACCAAAATGGAGCTAAAAGCACAAAGGAAGAGTGGCGACGAGTGGAATAAACACACCCGCACTCAGAAACGACTTGCCAAAATGGTTCCACGCGCGAGTTCTGGTCATGGAGAAAGAAGAATAACTTCGACCTACCATACTTGTTCACAACCTTTGGGTATTCACCACAATTTTTGTTCAACATTCAGAGAAAGGGAAGAAGGTAGGAAAGTGTCATCAATTCAGGTTCTCAAAGCTTCAAACTACTTTAGAGCGCCCTGGCAGGCCCAGCACCAGACAATGAAGGAGATGTGGAGGATGATCCTTGTCCATGTGCCCATGTTTTGCCTGCAGCCCAATTGAAAGGTTGTGGGTCAAGATCAAACCCACCAACACTTGAATGGACTTAGAGACCAAAGAGGGTCTCACGCACGCAGCCAGTAGGTCGCGCGTGCGCCCAGTAGGTCGCACGTGCGCGCGAGAATGGTCTCACGTGCACCAAATTCCAAGATGTCCAGAATTGACCAAATTTGACCAAAATGGCCAATTTAACCCCAAATGAGGCCATAACAAGCCACAAAAACTCTCTCGCAGCACACAGACACTCGCCGACGACCGTCGACGCGCGCCGAAGCACTTCGCGCGCTTCCATTTGCTTCGAATTGTCCTAATCAGAGGTCTGAGACTCCAGTTGGTCCAAAAGTGTTTCAAACTCCAAATTGGAAAGGATGGACAAGAAGTAAACCTTGTAAGTACTCAGAAGAGAAGTTGCAACTTGTGTCCAAAGCCACAAAGCCTATATGTGACGCGCTCGAGCATAAAGGTGGTGACAACGCGTCCACAGACTCCAATTCCTTGCATTTGTGAAACTCAACTTGCTGATCAAACCTTCAACAAATTCAGAAAGATGCGCAAGCAGCAAACACCAAGAAAACTGCAATTTGATCGCGTCGCTTTTTCCAAGCTCCTTGTTGTTGTCGGCAAAAGCACAGATGCAATGGACTCCTGCAGAGCTCGCACCAAACGAGAGTTCAAGTGCACTGGAATCAAAGAATCAAAAGTCTCTTCTGGGCTTTGTTCGAAGGTGTCATCGGTCGCACTGAGGCAAGCAGGTCGCTGAGTGACGCCTTGTAAGATGAGTTGGCTTGTAAGTGTTTCGGGGCGTTGATGAAGTTCCCTTTCTCATTATTATCCTCTGATTTCTGAAAATATGTCCTCATTATTGATATTGTCCACTGGAAAACCATCGAAGTTGAGCTGGTATGGCAAAGCAACAAGAACAGACACAAGAACTCAACACATACATGGCGTACTTGAAGTCCTGCACCGGTCCAGAGTCGCAGAGCCAACTCAGGCTCTTACATGCCCCTACATAACATGCAAGCATAACATGTACAATTGCACATACACTGGACCTATATTTACATAATCATTGAGCGCAAAATTTATTGTTCTGGCGCGTGATTTCTCTGCTGCGCGTGCGCGTGCTCTTTTCTTTGTGCGCGTGCTCTTTTTCCTTGCTCGCTCTCTCACTCACTGGGGCTCACACTACGCCTCGCCCATCGTTCACTCGCTCGCTCCCTCCGACCCTCGCTCACTGGTTCCCTTACACTTCGCCTTCCTTTCCACGGTCGACCGACATTCGGTCCAAGTCTTCTTCTGAATCTTTCGGGCCAGCAAAAAGAGTTTCTCGGTCTCGGACATAGGAATCTTCAACTGGGTCATAAGGCTTTTGAGCTTCTGCAGCAGTTGACGAACATCGGCAGGAGTTGGGAGATCTTTAAGTTTCTGCACTTTCTCCAAGGCTCCGCGAATGGATGCATCTGTCACGAAGAGAGGGAAGGCAGACTCCAACTGTTTCAGAAAGTGTACCCATGATTCCGACGTGGTTAAGATGTCGTCTACCACTCCTCGAAGCCATTCGTTCTTGCAGCCTGTCACGATCAGGTCGGCGCGGGTCATCTCATCTTCAGCATTCTGCCCTGTCATTCGCAGGTACCTCACGAAGTCACGCGCGTACAGGTCGAGACGCTTCCCAGTGAACACAGGTAGAGGTATCTCCAGCTTTCCTTTCGCTGTGCCCTTCGTACCACTCGCTGAATCTTTGCTGTCGTCGAGGTCGCTGTCATCCACCTTGGAAGGTGAAACGGCGAGCAGTGCAAGCGCCGTTAACCCATGCTTGTCGCGCGCTTCCTGCAAGCTACCCACCTTGATTCTAACAGCAAACTCGTCCGGCAGGTACGACTCTTTGATCCTTGGAAGGAAGGGTGAAATGCCTTTTTGATGTTCGTCTAACAGGTGGAGTTCTGTTACCTTGGAGAGCGCAGAAGTGTTCAGGTCACTTTCGATGCAACTTTTCCCAGACTCCTCCAACTCGTCTAAACGTCGGGAGATTTTCTTCTGTTCCTCCAACATTTTCGACAAAGAGTCTTGGATTTCTGTCGCACGGCTCAGCTTCGATGTCGTGGACGCAGCCGATGCACCTTTACTGGTTGTCGACCTTTTTGTCTTTGTCGAACGAGAAGTGTGAGAACTTGTCGAGGAAGGGGGAGGTGAGGAAGGTGGTCCTGGTTTTCCAAACTTGAACTCACCTAAGTCATGCTTCTTCCCCTTTGACCTCTCGGACACTGTTGTTCTCGACTCCCTATCCTCATCCTTCCTCTCGTCCACTCTCCCTGACTCAATCTTGGCCATCATGGTCCTAAACCATTCTAGCTTACCCTCGCTCGCTAGTTCCTTCGCAAAGTCAACTGCTTGCTTCCATTCCTCAGGTTCACCTACGCTGCCGTCCTCATGCTTGGCGTCGTCCCTGTCGACGCTTTCGTGCCTTTCACCTCGAGCGTCTTCGCGCATGGGTTCGTGTTCACGAGCGTCTTCGCGCACTTCTGTCTCTGTGCTGGGACCAGACACATCTCGCACCTTTACCTCTGGATCAGGGTTGAGACTTTTAGGCGTAGGGTTTTCTGAGGATGAGGGTTTGGATTCAAGGGCTTCCTTTAACTCTCGCCTGTATTCTTTCACAGACTCTGAGGTGGTCTCAAGGGACTCATGTGGAGGTTGTTGTAGGGGTGTCCTTTTCTTTCGCCTCAGTTGTGGTTGGCAGATCCATGTCACTCGTCTTGTTTATCTCAGTTCAGATTCAAACACGCAGAACTGTTCACAGAACTGACAAAACAGACAGACACAGACAGAATCAGGCGCCTTTTTATAGTTGACACCTTCAGAATCGTTCCCTCTGCTACCACTAAGATTTAGGCTCTAACCAGCACCCCTTAGAAAGCACTGCACCTTGGACTCATTCATTCTATCACACTGAGGCTGTACAAACACAGAGTATGTGACAAACCACTGACTTATTTACACTCGCCGTTTCCCATTCACTTCGTTTACTTTACAACGCTTTGCTTGTTTGCTTTCTCTATTGCCCTTTGCTTGTTATTTGTGTTGTGCACATGTGACCACCATGGGTATTTCCTACCAAGAGCAAAAGAAAGAATAGCGCCAATAGCCCACAAAGGCTCCCACTCAAAGAGGGGCGCATAGCACGAAACTGTGTTAAATAGTAGTAAAAGCGACTCCAATAGCCTTAGAGACACAGGGTTGCAATGATACAAAATCAGTATAAATGACCATCCAAATCATGATCATCATGCATCCACGACCATCCAAATCATGATCATCATGCATCAGCAAATGACATGCATGCCAGTAAAATGACATCAATGTGTCGATCTGTCAAAACCTTTTTAACCTGTGGAGCTTAGGATTGTGGGTCCACTTCACTCCATGGAGATATGGAATCATGAGTGCGGGCCATTTTGGCCAAATTTCGCTGTTTTTGCCATTGTAGGCCATATTGGAACTACCATATCTCCATGGGGCAAGGAACCAAGCCAGGACGGAAGTGCAATTATTGTAGCATATGACCATGGGTTGAACACCATTGAGTTTCGTATTTGCTCCTCCGGCTCATCCAGAGTTATTCAACTTTTGGTGCGATCCATGATCCCCCCCTTTGCACCGCATGCTGCTTTCTGCCCCATCCGTGTGGTCATCCCCTCGGTGAACAATAAGCAGCCAGTGTGACAGCAAGCCAAATCCCAAGGCATGGGACCAAAGGGGATATCATGGGTCGCGAGTCAAGGCTTGGCGCGATGAGATCGCCAAGGTTTCCTACCCTGGACGGTCCCCCAAGACGGCCGATTTTGCCATTTTGGCATTTGTGGACCAAGGTTGGATCATCACCACGCCGAGGGCCATGGAGATCCTTGAGAGCCAAGTACATGTGAGTCTCCGTTAGACTCCCAGTGAATTGCATATGGAATGGCGGATCCGATTTTCTCCAAGCCGGCGTGGAGATATACCATTGGGGATACCCCCGATTTTGGGTCATTTTGGGCAGCCAAAATGACCCCCTTTTGGGACCCCAATTTCAACCCCCCGTGTGGTCAATTGGCGGCCCCATATCTCTATGCCTATGAGGAACCCGGACCTAATTTCAAGTCGTGCACTTAGATATTGGTCAGAGGTCCTGCCTCCTATCCTGTGAGCCATTGGCCTTGCCCTGGCCGAGCGAGCCACCCGTGGGAGTGACTCCTATTCTGATGATTTTGGCATCATGACCCCACGTGGCGAAGCCGTGGCGCCCTGATGCCGAGGTCTCAGAGGGAACCAGGTTGGGTGAGGGCTCCGGGGAGTTCGTACTTGAAGGGCATAGAGTCAGCTGCCTCGTCCCTACCTCTGGATGGTCCGGACGAGGGGTCAATTTTGGAGTTTTTCGAGCTAACATCAGTTTGGGCTGAAACAGCCCATTTTCAGCTACCAATCCCTATGGGATAATGGCGGGTCCTTATCTCCAGCTCAAAGGGGAGTTGGGACCTGCCGTTAAGGGAGCATAGGGAGCCACTGTCGGTTGGCCTTGGAGCCCCTTGGTTCCCAGGAACTCGCCTGTGGCTGGACGGGACACCCTCCTCTGTTGGCAGGGATTCAGGGTCCGGACTTACCAGGGCATGGGTTGTGTTTGAGCCCCCGCCCCTGCCAGCCACTGAGAGGGTCGGACCTGGGATTGGAATATGAGTTGGGACTGAGTGTTTATTGTCCTCTGATGCCCTTACCCCAGTCCAGTCTTAACCCCATGTGTACATATCATGATGTGTTTCTGTACATACTTTTGTTCCCTTGTTTCAGAGTGGCAACGATCCTGAAACGCTTTGTCACATGACATGAGCATGAGGATGCCCCTGTGAGCGCAGTGCTTTGCCTGCCTGCTTGCTTGTGCGTGTCCGCCGCAGCGTCCCGTGGGCAGGCCTCCACGGGAACGCGTCAGTAGTGTATCAAAAAACAGTAAATTTTATCTAACCAATTGTAGTCCTTTTCAATAGCCAAGAATTTTCTCAGTTGTTTATGAGCCCCTGTGCAGCCTTCTCAGCAGCAAGCGCTCAATAATCGTACACCGGAGCATAGAGATGGTGCATTCCAAGTAAGGCCTACATGTTCTCCCACCAGGTCCTAATGAATTCCTTCCAGGTGTCCGTACGGATCTCGCTTGGTACACCCGAACTACTCATGCACTGACTTGCAGTCCACTTGGCAGCCATCTCAGAAGTAGAATGCTTGGTGTTCCAGAAGAGGCCCTGGATGTAGCCACCATGGCGGTCTTGAATTTCCGAAAACCGCATCATTTGGCTTCTTTGTGTAGAGACATTCCTCTTCGATTTGTCCCAAATTGAAGATATCAGCCTTCACGTCGTGAAACAGCTCCTTTCGAATTGGCATCAATCCTTATTCTTTTTGATTCCTGGGAAAAGACGACGTAAATTGCTTGCATCTATTTGCTACTCTGTCACAGGCGCCTCTGAGGTTTTTGCTGTACACACGGTGTCGAAGCTCCTGCTCCAGAACCCAAGAGTGTGTGTGAGATGTCTCATTCGGGTTCCAAGATTTGAAATATTGGTCAATCAGACAGCCAAGAATACACATTCCTCCTTGCCAAAAGAATTCGTCGCCTTGCAGCACAAAGTCAATCATCTCCCCTGACTCATAAAGCTTGTTCCCTTGTCGCTTGTGTCGCACAGGCCCAAAAAACGCGTCTTCGCTGTACATGTTGGTCCAATCTACGCCCAAAAAAGACGTTTCTTTGTCATTGTTCCGTGGGGGAGGAGACCATTTTGCCTCGCACCTTGCAATGGGGAAAACATTCAAAAGCAGCAGCGACAGCTCGGAGTCAAGGTTTACTCTTCCCCGTTGTTGTGCCTCAGTAATCTCCTTGCATGTGACCACTTGTATATATATTTTTTATTTTTCAACGCGCATAGAAACCAGTGGTTAATGTTCCTTGTTGAACTCAATCACTTCGACTTTGTCCAACGATGTCCCGTGGAAACTCACCTCCGAGTAAGGTTCGGAATCGGTTTTACCAATTAATCGGAAAATCGGATTAATTGGATTAATTGGGTCTAATGTGACAAATAATCGGTAAAACTGATTATTTTGAAAACTGGTATAAACCAATTAATCGGACAAGTTATGTATGAAAAAGAAATATTTTGTTGATACACCATGAAATGTTTCTTATCAAAAACCGGAGAATTTTGCAAAATCAGAGGCAATTTGGAATAAAAGTCAAAAGTTTAGCATGTCTTTCACCTTTATTTTCCTGTTTACTATCCCTTAGGTAAAAGTACACGGCTTTTTGGCAACAATCGAAAATAACCGATTATCTTTATGTCACATAATCGGAATAATTGTTATTTCTATAGAAATAATTGAAAACAATCATTTTTTTTGCATGAAACCAATTCCGAACCTTACCTCCGAGTATGCCTCTAATGCTGGATAGGCCCAGCTGCTCAGGGCAGCTGCTACACTATTGTAGCGTCCTGGATATAGGTGAAATGCAAATTCAATTCGCTGAAATATTCATGTCATTGGCCTCTTTTCGCATCAAGACCTGCAGAGTGTCCACATGTTGTGTCCTCCAACTTTTCCCACACTTGCGATCGGTCGGTACCTCGACACGGTGCCCCATTATCTACCCTTCACTGCGCCTCAACGCACAGAGATCGGCGTAGACTTCTTGCTCTCGTGGGCTCCAATTTTGTTGCTTTGTTGTGAATTTGCGAGACCAAAAGGCCAAAGGGTGATGGTGGCCTTCGTCATTGCCTTGTTCAATCGCTACTCCAATGGCGTTACGAATGGTGTCTGTACGGATATAGAACAATCTTCCATCCAACCATCGAATCTTCGGAGTGACCATATTTGTCATGGCCTCCTTGAGACGAAAGAATGTTTCTTAGCATTCCGGCGTCCACTTCAGCTTAACGTGAGAGCCTTTGCTTCCTTTCACATTGCCAATCTTGACGAGGTCTGTTAAAACACCACCATACTTGGCGTAGAGGGAGAGCAGCTCGTGGTAGTAATTGCAACATGCTAAAAAGGCACAAAGCTGTGTGATGGTCTTAGGCCTTTCCCATAGCTGCAGAGGTGCCACTTTTCCAGGAGCTTGCCTTCGCGTCCCATCTTCCAACACGGAAGCGTAGAACTCCACGGATTCGAAGAACATCTCAACATCCCGTTGGGCGACGCCACGGAGGCATTCCTCAAACAAGTCATTGAAACCTACTCACGAATGGCCATGATGGGATCCGCCATCATCATCGGAGACTTCAACGCAACCCCAACAGTGGATGACCCGGGCGGCCAGCCAACACCCGAAAGCACCGCAGTGAAGATATCCATGCACCACATAGGCCCGCACAACCTCACAACCTGCCTGCGGGGTCTATCCCCACACCGACCCCCACAACCGGGCACCGCGGACTCAGGCATCTACCTATGCTATGCGGACCCCACACAGGTGGAGGTGGTCATGATGCGGTACCACGACCAACCATTGAAAGCCATGGGCCACCGCCACTTGGAAATACAGCTCAAGGTGCTGTAAACCCCCTAGCCACCTCAGTGGACCCGGATCAAGACGAACAACCCCCCATCTGCCCACCAGCGCATCAAGACACCCAACAGTTGGTAGGGTACTACCGCACGGTAGAACACATCCTCAAGCAACAAACCGAGCCGGACCTCAACCTTGACATGCGACAAGCAGCGGCGGTATGTGGCCTCCAAAAAGAATGCTGGCACCAACACACCGCACAAGCCCCCACCACGGCGTGCAATCCATGGTTAGCACCATATGGCGAAACAAGCGAGACCTCCACACAACGATCCAATTTCACGACCCACAGACGCGGCACAACGACCGAGACGTAGCGGCACGCCTAGACACCACACCCCGGAGGCTTCGAGAGTACAACCAGCGCCGAGCGAGAAAGGTGGCACAGGAACAGCAGCTGTATTTCCGCAACCCCCTGCCATACAAGTCCCACAATACATGGAACTGGCTCACCGCGCCGGTTCACGACAGGCATTTGGCAGTCGATGTTTATCGGGCTAAACACCCACCACGCGAAGCATACACTCGATACACATCAGCACTTCTTCCTTGTGACACCAGGATTGGCCTCATCCATATTTCCACGCCTCTTTTTGCCACGGAAGCATTCAAGCTTAAGGTAGCTGAGATCAGCCACCATGACACCACCTCAGACCATCATCCGGTGTATTGCCACTTCCAACTCCCCTCCACCCCCGAGCACCTCCCTCACCAAATGCCCTCCACCCTTTTCAGGCGTCTTACGCAGGATGAAAAACAACAATTTCGCTTGAATCTCAAACCCCTTAACTCGTATGCGCAGAGCTATCCGCCTCAGGTTCCTCCCCACCTTTTCGTTGAGGACATTAACACCTTATGCCACAAAGTGTCACTCGCCTATCATAGCATTACTCGCCCCGCTCAAAGCCACAGTGACACCCAGGTCCAAAAACAATTCAAATCCATTTTGGCGAACCTCCCCTCTGGAGGAGAACCCAAGAAATCAGCACTGCGTAAATTGCAAGCTCTAAGTGATTCCTGGAGGGCGAAGATCATCAAAAAGAGGAAGCACAAACTTCAGTAAGCTATGGTGCGTTGCAGTAAAATCAAACGGGCAGTCAAAGAGTCCCTGAAACCCCGCACAGGTGAGACCATGCAGATATGGAACCATGACCACAGTCCACCAAAACTGATGGCTGTCAGTCGGCCTAAATGCTTGGCCTCACGGGGGCAGACCCATCATTCACTGTAGACGAGGACACATTGAACACACATCTGGCCCGGGTTCCCAAGTGCCCACAGGGCACCTCCTCAAAGTCTTTGCCCTCACCTGACCACGAATGGTTCCTTCCTTCCTTCGCGCCTTCATCCTCGAGTCTTTTGGCCATTTGTGGAGGGCGGTGTTTTTCTTGCTTCCGCTCGTTTTGGCCATTTTCGAAGAGCACCACTTTTATTACTCTCGGTCATTGTGGCTGTTTTCGGAGGGCGGTATTTTGTATTATTTTGGTGCATTTTGGCCATTTTCATAGCGCGATGTGTTTCTTATTTTAGTGCATTTTCACCGTTTTCGGAGGATGGTGTTATTATTGTTATTCTTATTGGCCTTTTGGAGGGCAGTAATTTCTTATTTCTTGCCATTTTGGTCAATTTTCGGTGGCTGCTTTCGTTTTGTAAAATATTTTCGGCTCTTTTGGCCATTTGGAGAGTCCAATACTTCTATTGTTTTCGGGCATTTTGGCTGATATCAGAAGCTAGTATTTTCATTCAGGTTCGGGAATTTTCTGGCCCTCAGGGTCGCCTCTCGTCTGACGTGGCCAAGGCGTGGCGGACTCACCAGGGGGCTCACCAGGAAGTGCTCGGCACGCCCAGGACCTTGCATCCACCAGGACTCCCCCAGCTGGTCTAGCACTCTGTCCAACGCCGCTTGTGCCCTTGTGGGTCAGTCAAGGAGCGCGACAAACCACACGCCCTGGTAGCGCCCCCTGTCGCCCTCAGAGGTTCAGTTGTGGGCGGGAGGAAGTTGCAGGTCACCCAACCCACAGACTCACCCAGGGGTTTTGGTGTAGGGCTCCCTGCCCACCGCTGGGGCTTGGAGCAAGAGGCACACACAACCCCCCCCACAGCTGCACCAACCCGAAGGACACACGCAGAACAGCACGTACCGTGACAGACGCCAGGCCAGTCACCTCCTGGCGGTGAGACCCGCCCCTGCACCCACCCACGCAACCAGATGTGCACCGACAACACAGGCACGACAGTATCACCCTCCCACCAGTGCGCTTGGTGGAGTTCGGGGATTGTCAACAGTCTGAGTAGCTGTGAGACAACCGGAGGCAAAGGCTCAGTTGCGATAGTGAGGTAAAGCCCCATAGGCTGTGGGACCGTCGCCTTCGGTGCAAGCGGAGAGCTGACTTAACCCAAAAGTAGGGAGAGGGGGATATGGCATGGGGGGGGGGGGGGTGGCATCCCATAAGGAAGGTAGCCCGTTTAGGGTTGCATTGCACCTGCCAACAGTTGAGTGGCATTCACCGCTGCCACCTTTGGTAACCCTCGGTTGTGCTGCCCCCATGGTAACCCTACTTGTATACTTGGAGGCCCCAGAAACAGTGACATGCAGGTTACAGGCTGTCGCACCATGGGCGGTACAGGGAGGAGGTAGGGGGGGTAGCTTCCACGCGGGTTCTGAACTCAACGAACGGGCCGAGAGGTTGAACATCGGATGGAACACACAAGGGATGTGTGACGCTTCTAGGCGGGAACAGTGCAACCGCTTCAACCTCGCCGCTTGATACTGTTGGGCAGGTGCCAAGAAGGAAGGGCAATCGACCGCAATTGCATGATAATCGAGCTGGTACACTTGAAGGTACGCAAGCACTGTCTGCTCACATCAACGGTCATGTTCAACCAGCCATACGCACATCCACAGGAAGCTGTTCCTCCACCACTGAGCGCTACACGTTGTTGGTTATGCCAAGCACCAGGGGTCAGTAGAGGCGAAGGCTATGTAATGATAGTACATTGGTTGGGCGGGGGTTATCGTGGGGTAAAAGGCCGAGACTGTGTTCCTATAGGCCCGGCAGTAAATTGGGGACACAAAGTGCTGTGCTTTGCCCTTGGGCTGTCATTACACACACTGCGCCGTTGCTTTACCTATTGTTCCGCCGTATCATCCAACGGCAGGAAGCCCCCAACAGAGCCCTCTTCTACTTCCATGTGCAGCACACCAGCCTCGGACGAGTTCCCTGTCGAAATGTCACTTGCCAGGCAAACGCGCTCACCGTTAATGCAGCAATGACGGCTGATCCATGGCAGATGGAGCTACGCCGTTTTCCCTGGAGCCCGTCCCCGATGTCTGAATCCGCCCTCTGCGACAATCTGGTGACAGAACGGAGGCTTGAGGAACTTGAGGGGTGTGCACATGGCAGCCCCAAAAGCCGACAGTGATTAGGCGATGCACGGGTGTGTGCAACGCGGATGTCCACCGCGTAGACGGATTCGCAGGTACGAAGAAGTGCAGGTGCCAATCTGTGACTGGCCTCGAGGCCTCATTTTGCCTGAAACACCCGTGCCCAGGCTCACCCCCACAGTCGCAGCAAAGCCCAGCTCGAACCCAAGACCCCCTGTTCGTCCTGTCATCCTGAGCCCACAGGGGCGGGGGTTAGCGGGGCGCTTCCACCAGCCCCCACACCCCATCCGTCCCAGCCCCTCCTCTGAAGATCATTCATCATGAAATCTACACCCCCAGCCTCGGCGGAAGAATTGTACCGGGGCCCTCAGGCAAAGGGCATGCACACTGGGCCCGAAGAAATGCTGAATTTATGATGGGCTCTGCCCCCCCCCCCCCGACCCCTTCTGGGCCCCGGCCCGCCTTTTCGCAATGAACTCGTTGTGCAAAGGCTATACGCAACAGAACAAGCAAATTGGCGTCAAGACATGGGTCACGAAGGCCTAGCTATGCAATAAATGCGGCTGTAGGCACGTTGTCTTGCGCTTCTTGGAGAAGGCCAGCGCAGACAACTTGTCTAAGCCGTCGCCTCCGGCGGGCAGGCTGCGCTTGGGCCTTTCAGAAGTGGCGAGACCTGAGGAACGAACGGTGGACAGATGCCCAGCCCAGAGCCAAGGGTGTTGGGGGTGTGGACCGCCACTTGTTTCAAGGAACTCATTCGCTGGGCCTCAGAAGCCCTGACTAATGCCTGTTTCATGTGTGGCACACGTCGTGGGCTAACGTCGCGGACATGCGTCGTGGGCACACGTCGTGGGCACGCATCTTGGGCACACGTCGTGGGTTCTGTAGCAGGGCACTGGGAGGATCTGTGTATTGGCATCCGATTCATTTGGGGCGGCCAGTCCCGTAGGCAAAGATGCCGTCACTAGCACCGCTGCCAGAAATGCTGTGCCACCTGCGTTGCAGCGCCATGGGCAGCGACTGGGCATCACCAATTTGCCACCGCCAAATCTTGCGCCACCCGGTGGACAATGGGACTGCCAAGCCGCGGAAATGGCCTCAAGCAAAATCTTTTAATCGATATCGCTAATGTTGGTGCTGCATAACATCACCCGAGCACCCGACTGTGCGTTCAGGCTGAGGCTGCTGCCAAAAGCAGTCCCATTCCTCTCTACCCAACATGAGGCAGGCGGAGCCACGTGCAGGCCGGGCAATCCAGTGATGCATGCCATCAGTGGCTGTACTTGTGCTCGCCCTCTGCAGTCAGCAAACGGTCTGCAGCAGTAGTTCCAACAGAGCATGGCATACCCTTTGCATCTTGTTCAGCTCTGCTCTCCACACCGGAGTACTTATCTGCGATGGCGTGCGCGTCCTGCAGCTGCTTGTCAACGTCCGGTAGTGGCTCCTGTTTGACGAATGACCAGATGAACGCGAGAGCAACGCAGTCCAACGCAAACAGACCTGGGCGCACCTTCTAAAGGTGTAGCACAGCCTCCCTCCTTCCGTCCAACACTACGGGGTGTGGGCAGCCACGTTGCACAGAGTTCTCACGGCACAAGGTCTCAGCAGCCATAAGAGTGCTCCGTGGGCAGCGGATTTGCGCACCAAATGAAGTGCCTCCTCTGCCTCCTCCCTCCCTCCCTCCCTACCTACCTACCTGCCTCACTTTCCAGCCATTTTCTCCCGTGCCACCCCCATAGTCATCCCAAAGTATCTCCACAATTGAATAACGCTGGAGCCGCCATATCAACCGCCCTCAATACCTCCAAAATGTCCAAGTGTCCCTCCACAACTGGGTGATCCATAAACTCCAACGATTTGCCATCAACGACCAGCAACTGATCCGCCGCAGCTTCGGAAGAAGGCACTGCAGTAAAAAGCTGACTGCATGGAGCTTCAGTAACAGTGCTCGGGCTCTGGTCAGGCGGCGGAGGACGGGAGCCGGCCGTGGGCCCCAACTTTGAAACGAAAGCATCCAGTGGTCCCGAGCGAGGGCGAGACATCCACTGTTTCAGCGTCGGTTGGGTGGGCTGGGGCTGTTTCCGCGCGTACTCCGTCTGTTCCTACAGATGCGAACGTTGGGTTCATGGTCAAAGGACCGTCACACCCGCACTGCCCCAAGCACTGGGACACGTAAATCATTCACAGGCGATGAATGGGAACCCGATTATGCTCCCCATTTGAGGCAATGTCATTGTACCAGTTATGCAGTCCACTCCAACTGTGAAAAATGTAACTCGTGTACAAAAACAATCGTCAAGCCATGTAATTTTTTTTGTGGTAATTGCGTGTAATTTTTTTTTTCGCGGTAAGTTGTGTAAATTAGGGAAAACATTGAATTAATTTTTTTTTTGCTGTCGATGCGTGTAATTATTATTCTTTTCTTTCTTCTTTTTAAGTCGTGTAAACCATAAAAGAATTGAAAATTGAAAACAAACGAAAAATTGCAATCTTTGCAATACATGCGCACTATGTACAATTGCCGGTTCCGTATAGCACCACATAGCGACCATAACGATGGGACGCCAAGTCCACAGAGCACCTAGTATTCTGTGTGGCCACCAATTAGTTGGGATTCGGCCAATACACCATGGTATCACATGGTGTAATTGGCACTAGAAACAAAATAAGGCCCAAGAAAAGAGTTCTGAAGTGGCCATACCTTTTAGGCGTTGCACCATAGAACTTCGACATTGTGGACGCATGTCTGAAATCAAACTATACCACCCCCCGATTTTGAGGTTGCTTGTTCCGAATTTGTGGGTGCCACGTCACAGTTTGGGCATACCTTAATGAGTTTTGCAGATTCCTACCAAGTGCGTTTTTCCACCTAAGACGTTCATTTTCTCAAAAATATCGCAAAATTGCGTGAAACCACCAGAATATTTGTACTCGGCGACATCAAAATAAGGTATGTGGATACTCGACTTCAAAGTTTTAGGCTGGGTTACCCTGTTTCCACAAGGACGTCAAAACGCCCCGTGCGGCCTGTTCCTAAAACATCCCTGTTCCGGGGCGTGGTCATTCCGAGGGTAGAATTTGGAACAAGGGTGACATTACCCCCTATTTTGGGGTCCAAGAACACGATTGTCATGGTGGTTTCGCCCAGTTTTGTACAAAAACCTCCCTAGGACCCCCAGAAAAAATTGTTAGGATACCTGGAAAACTCGGTAGGATCGCCCCCCCCCCCCCCCCCGGGTGAATTCGGACGTCACCACGCGATCGGGCGACCTCAAAATAGCGGGGTGGTATACTTGCCTTCGAGAGGGGTGGGGGTGGCCGAAACACTCTCCTTGATCCCTGAAAGTGCACCTTCAACTTGGGTGTTGGGGGGGAGGGGATCAGGAGGGCAAGGAAGCTCAAGAACGCCCTCCAAATCATCACCGGGCGGTTCAATAACCAGCTTCACACCGTGGGACAAAATCCGAAGTGGACCACAAGTGGGCCCAGTGGCTACATGCATGCATTTCTTGTTTTCAGTAAATTTGGAAAGGAAAATTTTGCGGTAAGTCGTGAACAAAAAAATTGTCATGTCGTGTAATTTTGTTTCTTTTTGCGGTAAGTCGTGTACAAAAAAATCGTCAAGTTGTGTAATTTTTTTGGTGGGTAAATCGTGTACCACACAATCGTCAAGTCGTGTAATTGTATTGTTTTTTTTGCAATGCTGCGTGTAACGGGTTTACACGTCTTACCGCAAAAAAGATTACACAAGTGAATGATTTTTTTGTTACACGCATTTACCACACAAAAAAAATACACGAATCACAGCATACACACTCCAACTGCTGCAAAAGGAGGGCAAGGGCATGTGGACGTGACACTAGTGGCGTGGTCAGGGGATGTGGAACCATCACGAGGCCGAGGCAGTCACGTGTGACACCACTGCACTCCACATCCCTCCACTAGTCGTCCTTGGCTGTTCCCGTGGCCCTGGCGGGCTTCAACCCTTATCCTTTGGTTGCCATGTTCCACACCCATGTCAGGACTGCTGTTGGTGCCACCCTCTACCGCGCTCCCAATCCATTCTGCTCTCGCTCTTGCCAGGGGCGCCGCGCGCTCAAGGCACCCCGCCCAGAAAAACTTCCCGCCTAGGGCTGCCAATAGTGCCTTGAATCACGCCATTGACTAGTAGCCCGTGGACCGCTTGGTCACTGATGCTTTGCCACTTTTTGTTGTTCGCTTCGCATACTTGCGGAGTCCCATTCCCCTGCCCACTTGCCCCCGGTCAGCCAGACACCAGCGAGGGGCAGCCATCGGATGTATTGTGTGGCGTCCCCCCCCCCCCCCCCATGTGACATTCTGTGCGTGCCCCCCCCCCCCCCCCCCCCCCCCCTCCTTTTGCCTCGGATGGGCCTAAGTCAGCCTCCACCACCGGGACACGCGACAGGTGGCTTCCCCTCCCGGTGACGGTGGGATCCGGATGAGGCAAATGCACCACTACCAGACCAAGTGTGAAATGCCCCCCCCCCCCCCCCCCAAGGGTGTTCTAGCATGACACATGCAGCGGGAGTCCAGTGGTGTGTGCATTCAGTGTGTGCATTCAGTGTGTGCCAATCGGAGTTGGCAATAAGTGCGTGACGTGGAGATCAACAGGGCATCTTGGTCAGGCATAGTGGAATCTGGGTGCCACACGCTCGCTCGTGCCCTACAATTTACTTTACCCTACAATTTACATAAGATGCCGAGCAGTGGCATGTGGCCGTTATCAGCTGAAGCGTTTCGACCTACAGCTAGTGGTCGACTCAGTGCTGGCAGCCGTTTGCTCAGCACCAAGAAGGTGGGTCATCATGCAGCCAGTGGGGCATCGTGGCCCGTATTTGGTGGTCAGTGGGGCGTCATGGCCCGTCTTTGCGGCGCTTTGGCTTTTCTTACAGTGAGTTGGTGGCGGATATTTCCCCGAGGCATTCTGGCCTGTCAATGCGGTCCACCAGGGTTCGTGGTTGTTTTGGCAAGTGCGGCAGCAAGTGTTTGGGGCATCATGGCCCGTGTCTCCAATGTTTCACGATTTGGTCTTCACGAGAATGCGCATATCCGTCTTCATGTTCCAAAGGTGCCTGGGATTGGGCGGAGGTAATTTGGGGCATTGTGGCCTGTTCGTGCAATTGTTCAGAGATTCTGTCTTTTGTACGTGGAGCGTATCAATGATTCTAATGGTGTCTGAGGCATCATGGCCCGTGTATGCTGATGATTGCTATGTGCAGTCACGGAGCTAAAATTTGTAGATGACATTCGTGATTGGTTGGGGCGGCTTGGCCTATGGTCGCAATGCTTTCTGGGCTGTGGTTTGCGGGTGTAGTGGTTTCTGGTTTACTATGGTGATGTATTATGCAGAGCTGCCGCAAGCAGAGCAGGCAAAGGTGGTGCTTCCACGTCACATGTTCCCGCTCATATCTGTCGGTAAAGCCCCAGACATAGGGGAACTTGCTCTGGCCACCAAACTATACGGAAAGGACAAAAAGGAGGTGCATCGAATCCCATGCTCAGCGTCAATCACCACAGAAGCCTACACATTTTTGCCGATGTTCACGGGTATGCTCCCTGCGACTAGTTTGGCCACACTGGCAATATCGGCGCTGGACGTGAAGACTGGCGATTGGCGGTCATGGGGCGACTAGTAGACTACCAACTAGCCCAACTGGTCCGCCCATGCTCGAATTCTGTGGCAAGCAGAGGTATGCGATCACGTCCGAGATATAGACTGATAAATGCAATGGTTAGCCATGTGTGTGGACGAGTTTGTGCCGATGGTATGTGGTGATCAGCCCATACAAGGAAAACATACATTGAAAGGTCCTCCTATGGTACGCCATTTACAGCCAGTGGTCGAAGGCGACGGGGAAGCTAGCGATTTATGACTTGCGCATGGATGCCGAGGAGAGTGCGTTCGACAAGTGCCCGGTCAAAGCAGTGGACTAGACTCGGCTGCAGGCAGGAGCAGGCAAGGCCGAGAAGGTATTGTTAAACAACAAAAAAAGTCGGGGATCCGAAGCCTTCGCGGAAGCGAGTGCTAAACAGGTAATCAAGCGCACCGGAGAGGCAGTCATCTGCGGACACAGCATAGCTGAACTCCATTTTGGAGGACATTCAATATTGGCCCAATGCGGTAGTGGGTGATGCAGCAGCGGCATTGAAAGAGCTAATGATAAGAGCTAGGCTGGATTCCAAATGGTGCACGGATTCAATCATTGAAAACAACGACAATAGCTACAAGCCGGGCCAAGACTCCTACTATCTACACTTATTGTAGCGCAAAAGAAGCGGCCGAGCCTACAGCTTGTCGAATGGAACACCGCGTGCACACAGCTGGTCCCAACTGAAGTCCTATCGTCCGATTGTTCAGCGATCCTGACGTCCACTGACGCCATCCTAACAAAGGCAACTCCCTCGTTGAACTGGTTCAACTTCGGGATGCATATGCTATTGGCTGGAATTGACCTCCTGGATAAGTGTGACGTATTTTAGGAGGTTACTGACTCCAAACCCATGCGGCGAGCGATAGCACAAATCGCACAGCACGCGCACATCAAGATACAATTCAGAGTAGTTCTCAAGGAGCTCACAAAGGCAGTTCCGCAAGGGACAAATGGCGAGCACAAGGAGACGGCAAATGAGTTTGATCGTTTTTGGCAGAGTCCGCAAAAACAGGAGGCCACAGGATCGGTAGCACCCAAGGAGCACACTCTTCTTCCAAAAAAGGCGCAGATCGACCATGAAGAGGCAGTCTCAGATTCGTACCCGGTGGTTGGGCAGTCTCAAGATAAGGACGGCATGGTAGTGAGGCCGTATTTGCTTGCCAATACACATACTTTGTAGGTACACACAGGCGGTCGTCGATGTGTTGGGGGTTAGCTGTAGCCTCTATGACTATCAGATTAATAGGGGGTGGTACCACATAAAGGTGCCGAAGGTGACAGTGCAACGGCTCTTTGGTAAAGACACCACAATGTTCTTCAAAAAGACAAACGGGGTTCACCATAAATGCGCGCACACACGACCAGCGGGACGATCCCTATAGGCCGCTCAAAAGGCCCAGTACCACGGGTGACTGGGCAGATCAATATGATTGACTGGCGGAGACAGGGAGCAAATAGGCATTTCCAGCGACCAGTTCTCAGGGGGTAGCACTAGAGTACCTGTCCTCCGAGGCACCACGGGGCGGCACCCATTGCGAATCCTAGTGCTGAACGCCGCATCAGCCTCACGGGTACTCCATAAATCGGATCTCGCACTGGGTGGTGTTCAGTGTGCGTGCACGGTGTCACGCAGGCAGATGCAGCAGATTTTGCAGTCCTTGTCTATCTTGGTGTTTCCGGAGTCCAGCTTGACACTACGGGAATCTGACGCGCGGACGGCAAGGGTTTTCTAGCAATGTGGTACTTGGTGGCAAGCAAGCGGGCCTACTGAGTGTCCCGGGTGTGGTATGCACGCGTGGTTTGCAGTGTGCGGTGTGTCGATCCCTACCCTTGGTTCGCTTTGACTTGAAGTTTCGGCCCGCTCACGTGGTCTGAGTGCTAGAGTAGTTGCCCTACCCGGTGTATGTGTCGCAGCTACACAACTTGTCTCGATGGGCACGCTTGATTAAGCGGTGTGTCATGCGCTCGGTACAAAACGGTGAACCTAGGGTGTCACCACCGGTTTGGCACGCCAATGCACTGTTGGTGCTACACATTGAACCACTGGAGTGGGCTTACTAGGAGAACGACCCGGATTGCGAAACCAAAGCGTCGCGACGCCACAGAGTAACAGTTTGTCACGGGGACACAACGTTGTCCTCATTGTTGCAGAGTTCACTGGTGTGATGTGCGAACAGTTGGTTGATCCACTGTGTTCATACGCCCCGTGTTGTGTGTCCCGGTTGTGTCTTAGGAGTGCTACACATGCAAAAAGAGCTGGCAGCAGCCAGTAGCTTGTGTGCGCGCGGAGGGGTGCTTCTCAGTCATCATCGAGATGTACCCTTTTTGCAAAAGTGCTAGGACGTACATATAGAGGGCTGGTTTGCGTTACGTGCATATGTAGTGTGTATGAGTACAGTGTAGGGGTGCAGGAGTCTGGTAGGGGCATGTGAGTGATGGTACATCGTCGAGTCTGGGCACCATACATGAAGCAGCATAGTGATGTGCTTATAGATGAACGGTCATGCCTGGCAGTATTGATAACCAGGGAGAAAAATGTCGTTTCTTTGCTGGACGATGTACAAGCCCAAAGATCAATAGTACGGCGAAAGAAGAGATACTGAGTGCCGTGGGTGCCATGATAGACAGGGTGCGCCTGCATGAGGCGGTGCTGCGGGGAGACTTCAATGTACCCGGGAACAACAAGAGTTTGGTAGAGAGGATGGTGAGCAAGAGACACGCACGAAGTAAATTGCATATACCATTTGTCACGGGAGAGATCAAACTACATGTCGGCGAAGCATTTGCCAGTGGCTATGGAAATAGATAGTGTCTTGGTGTCCAAGCACATAGAGGTGGTGCAAAAGGGTGTATATCATGGAGTATCCACGCACATCGCACTTGTTTGTGATCTCATGGATATGGGGTGTTGGCCTACTGCAGTACAAAAGCGTTACAAGCACCGGGTGATGACAGCACAGTAGAAGCAGCATGCAGCGCTCTTGTTAGCGTTGTACTGTTGGTGGTTGGCAGGTACCGCGGCACACCCAAACACCTGGGTGGCATGCTACTAGAACATAGGAGACGGTATACTGCCTCCTAGTGCACATCCGGTGAGTGCCCGGGCGTTTGTCAACAAAGGGAAGGGTTTGGTGCGCAAGGGGGGTCACATGTGTGATCTGCAGGCATGGCATGGCGAAGTGCAACAACACTTGTACGCGCGAGGGGTGATCAGATACTGAGTACGGCCATCATAACAACAAATACCACACGTGCCATCCATCCTTTGTCCAAAGCGCCTTAAGCACACCCACAGCTCAAGTCCACGGTGATCAGCATCAGGACACACAAACGGCGTTGCGCACTGTGGGAAGTCAGTTGGAGTTTTATCATATATCTCGTGGGCAGTCAGTCCATGTGTCCATTTTGGTGAACACGGCTCAGCCAAAGGAGAGGACGATGGCATGGGACAAGCCACATTTTGAGACCATCCTGCGACGCAGGATGCTGAGTCTTCCCATGAATCCTACAGCCAGTGTTGTCAGTCCTGCTCCGAGACCCGCAAATAGATATGTACATTGTGAGAGCGGCGCTTGACGGGGGTGGGCCGGATGCCATGTCACGAGATGAGATACCAATGAGCTTACTGGCAGCCATGCCACAAGTAGGTGCCATAGCCCTGCATCATTATGCCGTGCAGCTTTGCTGGTATCCGGGAGCCTTGTCCAACCTAATACTGCAACTGGGGTTATATAAATCGGGACCTCCCCCATCTTTTTCAGTCTTATCGCCCCATAAGGCTAGCGTTAGCGGCCGACTCTTGGGGTAGTGCAGGGCGAGGTAAATTTTCGAGTACAAGCGGGTGGGTCATGGGTGGGGAGCACATCCTCTTTTTGGCAGAGACTATGTCCGCAACTTTTGGTGCTCGCAGTGAGGGCCATAGTGTGTGTGGCCCTGTCTACGGGGGGGAGGTGCACGTAGTAGAGGGGGATGAATCAGCAGCCTTCGAGGACATCGCCGAGTGCGGGGCCCAGTGGCCCACACAGCGCGCCTACAGCAAGTGAGCAACCAATTCTAACGGCAGGCGGCAAGTCCGGTTATGGACGCTGCAGGGGTTGGCGCCGACGGTCGTACCACAACTGCGGTTCTCGCAAGGGCGCAGGTTGGCACCGCCCGCAACGGCTTACTTGGAGTATGGCAAATATAGGACCAGGGGTCTGCAATTTCTCGGCTACTGGTGGTGGGTGCGGGGTGTTGGTTTGAGTGAGGTTGTGCTCAGTGACGACAAAAGGTGGTTCGGCAGGACGGCACAGGAGGTAACGCACCTAGCCACGGTGGCCCATGTCTTGTCCCAGGATGCATGCGCGCCCAATAATCAAACAAAAATGAATTACACGTTTCTGCGTCTCGCACAAACCGGAGTCATACATCGCGCGCGCAACGTCATACACGCTCACGGCATACCAGTGGATTCCACGTAGATTGTCCCTGAGGTAGTAGTCATTATGTTGGTGCCCGTCATAGCACCGTCAGCCTTGCTGACCCGCGTGGTGAAATGCGCACCACGCTTGGAGTACTTCATAACCAAGTATCAGCCCTGTTTTTTGCTGGCAGGGTGTTCAATTCTTGCGTATATGGCGTGTCGTGTAGATTATGATGCCAAAGGGTCCGGGCTGCTACGTCTAGTGCTGCATGATTTGCAAGTGCAAGTGTTCCGGCGTATACTGGCCTTGCAGGCATATATGCCGCTCGACCTCTCACGTAGTCCAGTGGTGTTTGGAGGGTGGGGTTGTCCGCAAGTAGCGACACGCGCTGCAACAAATTTTGTGGAGGGGTATCTGTTAGCCTTCGACAGTCACAGCTTGCTCACTCAGGCAGCGCTGCGCGGACAATCCCACTGTCCGTTGCACTCACGGCACAGAGACTATGAACAGTTCAGAGCTTGTTGTGAGCAGCTCGGTGTCGTTGTACGTGCAGTGTCCGAATTGGCACATGACACCCACCTCCTGCAATTGCGGGAGTCGCTTTTGCTCGAAGAGGTAACATATGGCACAACGAACGCAAGTAAGGACGTTCCGGAGGGTCTGTTGCAGCCTGAAAACACAAGAGTAGGCATAGTAATCTCGGATGGGGTTGAAAGCAAGGAGTTCAGCTTAGGTGTGGTGGCCATGGCCGCAATGTCCTCGGCTATGGAGTGGCTGGCAAAGTTGTTTGCCGTGTAGTTGTTGCAACATTTCATGTACACGTTTTGTGACAAGGCATCGGTCCGGGTGTCAGAACACAACTCCGTTCTTGCCACACACAGTTGGGTGCATCGATTTGCTAGGCGTGAGTTGTAGCTTCCCGTGTTCGGTAAAGTCTATGAGTGTTGGCTGCCACCGCAAGACGACACACAGGATCAATGTCAGGCAGCACAGTGGCAAGCGCGAACAGACACACTAGCCACGTTTGGCAAGTCCAGTTCGGTCCAAGTGCCTCTGCCATTGTCGTTGATGCAGTTGTGCATGGCGGATATGTGGGTACCTGTTTTTCGCGGTCAATGTGTGTTTCACAGAGCGCGGTTTTTGGCTACACTCTAGTCTATCAGGGTGGCACATACATCCCCAATGTCAGAAATGGTCCAGCGTCTGAACATCTGCACAAACCATTGTATAGCAGTGTGTGGGTCTTCACACATGACATTGCAGCAACACATGCAGGCAGCATATTTGTGCAGCACCATGTATATACCGTGCATGTACTTTGGCGTTCCCCCACGCACGTTCTGTCACCTAGAGTCAGGCAATGTAGGATCACATGTCGAAGACTACTCGCAACTGTACGTGCGAGCGTGCGCCACTCTTTCCCAGCCCGCAAAAGCGTTTAGCGCGGGAGTTCGGGCTAGGCAGCGGGCCAAATGGGATCTGCAGTTAGAGTCGTCGCGGGAAGCCACGAGTAGTGGTGTCACACTGACAAGTGCACAGTTTTCAACACGTTGCAGCACACGACAACGGAGCACAAGTGCTGATTTTCACCTGGTCAGGCCTGTCGTGGGCGAAGTAGAGACAGCGGACGGACCCACGGTACATACTGGCATCACTGACACGTGACCTTGTGTGCCAGGTGTTGACAGGCATGGAGCGAGCACAAGACAAGGTGCCTCAGGTGTGCTGGCCCGTGATAGTGCCCTGGGAGCGGCCCTGTCCATATAGTCAACAGAAAGTCACAAACAACGAGGTACCTCTGCTAGCACAGCAGGTTTTAGCGTGGCTCCTTCGGTGGGATCCTTGTTTGAGATACAAGGCCTAGCGACCGGTACATGTACTCCTCCCCTCTCACAGTTGGTGCCACGGATAGCTGCTCTATCAAGTGGCCATTTGCAAGTCGTATTGCTGCCACTGCCACTGTGAGGAAAAGCCTCAAGTGCAGTGCCTCGGAGTTATGTGCACGTGTCTTGGCCAAATAACACGATAGTGGAACGTAGTATAGGCTGGACTCGGGCAGGCCAGCTCCTAGTACTCACAGCGCCATTGGCGGGATATTGACGGTTTTGCGCATCCGGTGTATGTGTCTTTCGACAGGGTTGCACATTGGGGTACTCATGAGGAAGGGGGACAGTGCATAACGCCCCCGATCGGATGCCCCAACGCCCGGACATACCAAACCCAAAGCCAACCCCCCCCCCCCCCCCTGTCCGCCTTCTTGTGGTGTGCCTTCCTAGCCCCGCTGTGGGATGCAGATGTTGATGCAAACCATTACTCTGCAGGGTTCAAGGCTGAAACCTGTTCAGTGACGTTGCCACGGGCGTCGCCCGCTATGACAGAGGAAAGGCTCTGTCTGACTGTATGCGGGGGCTCCTTCCCAGGTTTCAACCTGAAACCTACCTACGCACTGTCGGACACATTCATAAAAACACTCGTGCCAATTCTACTGTACACCCGGTCCACAGTCGACCCCCAGTCCACCGAACTTCGTCCTCAATCCTATGTTCCTACCCCCCAACATCCCCCTATCCCAAGGGCTTACATCCCGTCGCATTAACCAGTTACCACACCTGCGTACCGGCGGTTCTATTATCCTCAAGGCCCTAAAAGGCACCCCAGCCCAAGGGGGAGGGTTGGGTTGCGTTGGGACAGGTCCTCACACAGGCGGCACTGGTTCCAAATCCTGGCTGTCCGGTTCCAAGGCCGAGCAGACTGGGACAGCCCTCATGGACAACACCGTAGGAGATGTGAGCGGGAGCCGTCGTCAAAGTGCCTGTGTGTGAGAGTGTGGGCGCCCTGGAGCGGTTGTGTGTGCCCTGTGCTCCGGGCCCGAGTGGGGAGGCTGGGGAAGCTTGACGCAAAGCCCACCATGGGAGATCGCAACCTCCAGGTCACAAGGACATGCCACCGAGCTGCCCCACGACTGCTGTTGCACGGGGCACGGTGGGGCTCGAGGTCCGACTGGGGAGGCCCACACTCCTTGATTGCCACTTGGTACAGGTGGTGTCGCTTGTCAGCTGGGGCCAGCTTCCCAAGGCCCGTGTGTGCCACCCAGGTAGTTGGAGGGGTCCCCAGGCACACAAAGCCCTTCCCTGCCCTGGGAACCTGCCGGAGATGACCTGGTTGCGATGCTACTGCCCAAGGGGCGAGGATGACCCGAAGCCCTTTTCGAAACCCTTTGTCGGTTGGTGACAAGAGGGATGAACCGTTGAGTGAACCCAGTCGTTCACTGTCAGTGTTGAGTGTTGTCCATCAGTTGCACATTTTTGTGAGTTTGATTTCCCAACCTCATAAACTGATACCCGATTGTCAAACGTACGGAACGGCATTGTTGCATTCGCCCAACTGCTGGGGTATTCGCAGCGGCCCCCCTGTACACACTTCCTGCATGTCGAGGGCCTTGTGTATTGCATTTGATATTCGATTGTCTGGCCGGGCTGCCTTCATGGCGTGCCAACCAGCACTCACGGAGCCGGGGGTCTGTGTGTGCGGGGAAGTCAGCATTTCGGGCTGAAATGCTGATGCACTGGAGCCCCGAAGCCCCGTGAGGATGTCCTTGTGTCGCCCTGCAGCGTGTGATGCCACCAGGAAGGGCGAACAGACAAGTGAACAGCCCCACATGACAGCGACACTGATAGATCTGCAAATGCTGAGGTTGGCACAAAGAAGTGTGAAGAGAAGTACCTCAGTCTTCATGCACGACTGCTCTTCTGTGGCCTGTTCTTCAAGAGCCCGAGAAACGACGTCCAATTTACGATTGATCATTGGCCAAAGGAGCTCGTCGCAGGTGTTCTTCGCCTTGAGACCAACGAACGCCATTAGATCAGGTGCCCATATCCATAGCACCAACTCAAACATTCACATTACATCAGCAAACGGTGAGCATGTTCCAGTCGCTGATCCTATACTAATACCATGGCCCATCAGGAAATTATAAACGTGAATGGAAGCCGCCCACACAAATGCTTTCGGAATAACCCCTGTTCTAAGGTGTACCAATGTATTGCTGACTCAGTGAGACCACTGTCAAATTGACAATCAAACCCCCCAAACCAATCCACCCACTCTCCTAAACCCACACTGAACCCACCACGCACCAGCCCTCACACAAACACACGAACACGCCCAAAGCAACACACACACACACACACTCACACTCAAATCGACAACATTTTGCTTACAGTCTACATGCCTTACGGGTCATGGTGCGTTGTAACAAAGACATTTTCAAAGCTTTAGAATCCGCAAGCGGTGGGCCTAGGACATATGTGGACGTTGGACCATGGCTTGTGGTGGCTCTGGGTACTTGAGTTGGTGCACGCCACGCGGTGGAGGTGCGCGCATGCGCGAAAACGAATGCGAAAATCGGGCGATGTTCGCGCAATTTTCGCGTGAATTCGCTGCATATGCGCGTTCGCAATGGCGGCGCTGACACAAGGAAACCCGCAGTAGGAATAGGGCAATTCGTGGGGCACCGTGGCACCGTAGTGTCTCAAAAAGGGGCCATTTTTTTTCGTAGGCACCCGGATCTTAATTTTTTAGAATTTTCAAAGATATAGCCATCCCAACTCTATGAAAATAGTGGTTTCCGGCCAGAATCGTTGATTTGTGCACGCATATTCGCGCAATTTTCGCTTCCCATTCGAAAGTTCCTTTACCGGCCATTCGCAAAGGGTACATTCAATCCATCTCATTACTTCTCTGCACACCCCCGGTGAATGCGCAATGCAAGCTACTTGTGTACCTTGTCCAATTGCTCAATGCAGGCCGTTTTGTGTGTGATGTGTCCAACTGCCCCATAAAAGCACTTCTTCAGTTGATCTCATTACTTCTCTTGCACACCAACGGTAGTGGCGCTATGCAAGCCGTTCTGTGTGCCGTGTCCTATTGCTCAATGCAAGCCCTTCTTCTATCCATCTCATTGCTTCTCCAATGGTGAATGCTCAATGCAAGCCGTTTTGTGTGTGTAGTGTCCAATCGCCCATGAAAGCACTTCTGCAATTCATCTCATTACTTCTCTTGCACACCAACGGTGAATGCGCAATGCAAGCCGTTCAGTGTACCATGTCCAATTGCACAATGCAAACCCTTCTCCGATCCATCTCATTACGTCCCTTGCACACCAACAGTGAATGTGCAATGCAAGCCCTTCAAGCCCATTCTTTCTCCATCATCTAGCCATTTCCACGTTATTCTTTCCCTCTTCTTGCCCTTTACCAGCCCCCGATCTACCTCCACTTTACCCTTGATGCACTTCTCAGCCGATGATGTGTCTCTAACCCCATGACCGTCTCGGAGACCCGCAGTCTCGAGCTTTTCGGTACCCATTGTTGGAAATACCCAAGCCGATGCAACCCTACTGTACACGCAGGTAGGGGCGGTGCAAAAGGAAAAATGGGGGGAAGTGGGGGGACAATGGGGGAAAGTGCGAAGGAAATGGGGTGCTATAGGGGGGGGGGGGGGGCGGGCAAATAACAAAAATTGTGGGGCTAGGGTGCATTGGTTTGGGAAAAATGCAACTACTTTTTCTACTGCACTGAGACATGTTTGCAGTTTGTTGATGCAATTGGTCCCCGGTGTCCGTCCATGGCATGAGTAGGGCTTTCGACCAAGAAGCAGAACAACCACACAATGCAACACATTGAATTCCATTACTTCAAATTGCCATTATAATTATTATTATAATGGAGCAGAACGGCGGCACGGTGCGTCTCCTCTTTTATGTCTTGTTGCCGTTCATCACGGACCCACTTCAGTGAGGAAAAGCAGCGCTCAACATCACAAGAGACGTGTACGCGCGCGCGTGTCGCTGCCTCGTGTATCCCCTGTGCCTGCCACATTGTGCGCAAGGCCCTTAGTGCGTATGATTGGCGTTGTGCCGGGGGTATAAGGCTTGGGGTGTAAGGGCGGCGGATTGGAGGCAACAGAGGCCCTCCAGTGCCACGGGCTCTATACCCCTTGTTTGGGTAGTCTCCCTGCAGTGTCAAGAGCACCCTTGGAGGTGTACTAGGGACCAGAGGTGGAGCTGAGGCTAGGTAACAACTCCCTTGCAGGCTTGGGGCGATGGACCGGCTTCATGCGGAGAAGATTATGGGAAGAGAGGCACCACCATGATGCGACAACGGGAAAGGCCCTCAGGGGCACCATGCCAGCACGTCCTATTCCGATGTACTCCAGAAAAAGGCTAAACAATACCCTCGGCGAAGACAAGCGAAGCTGCCCTCATCCTCGCTTTCCCAACCCGGTCCATTCACCAACGGAGCGTCCTCACAATAAAGAAGGGTGCATTTCGCGCCTACAAAGCACCTCATCAGCTCTCAGTAAATCAACCCTCACAGTGCAAATTGCGCCACAGGCAGGGCAAATATGCTACAATTAGAGACCAATCAAACAGCACAAACGATTGGGCTGGAATTGAGATGATCACAGAAAATCATAGCAAACTCAGAAACTTTTGGCTGGGTAAGATCTCCGTTGCGGGCTGGGGGTGATGGACTGGCGCCATGCGGAGGAGACTATGGAGACAGAGGCACTGCCATGATGCGACAACGGGAAAGGCCCTCAAGGTCGCCATGCCAGCATGATCTATTCCGATAGTAAAGAGCAATTTGAGTTCCTGTTCGTGTAAATGTACATATGCATGAATGCATTACTAATACCCCATGGAACGTGTTTGGAAACCCTCCCGCTCCCCTATTCCCATCTTTCCAGCTCTATAATCCGATGTCATATTGCATTGTTTAGCATACCATTCTTTATGGCACCTCTTTCCTAAAAGAACCCGCTTTGGTCTGCACAACTCTTGGCCGCCCAATTGTAGTTGCCGCACAACCGCGTTTGAAAGAATACAGTCAGATCTCTGTAATGCCAAGTTTCTAGTTACATGAGCACATATTGCAGTCTGGGCGCGACCACAAATTTCTGTCATAGTGTCTTAGCTGTGAAATCCGATGGCTGAGCCCCTAGCTCCCGCTATATGCAGATTTTCAGCCTACCCAAATAGCCGGGTACTTATAATGGCAGAATTTCATTACGTGGCATAATGTTATGCACCGTTCCTTGAAGAATGACCCGAGAATGGCCAAAGAATGCAAATTTCAGCCCTTAAACCAACGATCTTTGAGCACGAAAATATTCATATCTCCACTCCATAATGATTGGCAGCCCACTCCTCTCTTCACCAAGACCTTTTTGCATGGTGGCCGTGGACCCCTCTGCTTGAACCTCTCATGGGCAACCGTTGACAAGCAAATGTGCACCATTAAGCCTCCGAATTCAGCCTTTAAAGCCTGCATGGTGACCACATATTATCCAAAAGCATGTTTGGCAGATAGGCTGCATTTGATAGATCATTCCTAGATCACTTTGCTTTGAAAACCAAATGTACCAGGGCGACCGTGGAGTGCAATAGCATCGTCACCGGTGTACGTCAATGTGCAGTGGAGACTCAATGTTGGGTATCCGCACATCCCAACTCTCATCAGTACAGAATTGTTCAGTAGGTAGTAGCTGTTGAACCTCGAAACTCCAATCACTAGAAACTCTCCAAATGGCAGTCTCTGTGACATTGGGTGCTACATGCCGCGTTGCATGGCCAACTGGCCCGCCACCTGCTTTCTATCACAGTGGGCATGTTTGATCATAAGAGTGGTTGGTTTAAAATTTTGTGAATTGCAGCCACCTGGCCCTTCCCTAACACCTTGGCTTCCCAAAGCCTCAGAAATGTCTCTTTACGGCAACGCAGCAGGCAAGCAGCCATACTTATGTCCTTCACTATGATTTCTATGGCTACTATGCTACCAACACACCTTTTCAACTAAGACACTTGAAAGAGCCTGAGCTTATCTGTGAACATTCATATATTGCTCTCTTTTAATCCTTCCCTTTAATCCTTCCGCCCCCCTTTGTTGTTGCTGCTGCTGGTGTTGCTCCTGTCTTTGCTGTTGCTGTTGTTGTTGCTGTTGCTGTTGCTGTTGCTGTTGCTGCTGCTGCTGGTGGTGTTGTTGTTGTTGTTGTTGTTGTTTTTGTTGTTATTGTTGTTGTTGTTGCTGCTGTTGTTGTTGATGTTGCTGTTGTTGTTGTTGTTGTTGTTGTTGTTATTGTTGCTGCTGCTGTTGCTGCTGCTGTTGTTTTTGCTGTTGCTGTTATTGCTGCTGCTGCTGCTGCTGCTGCTGCTGCTACCGTTGTTGTTGCTGTTGTTGCTGTTGTTGCTGGTGCTGTTGTTGTTGCTGTCACTGTTGCTGTTGTTGTTGATGATGTCGCTGTTGTTGTTGTTGTTGCTGTTGTTGTTGTTATTGTTGTTGTTGTTGCTGCTGCTGTTGCTGCGGCTGTTGTTTTTGCTGTTGCTGTTATTGCTGCTGCTGCTGCTGCTGCTGCTGCTGCTGCTACCGTTGTTGTTGCTGTTGTTGCTGTTGTTGCTGGTGCTGTTGTTGTTCCTGTCGCTGTTGCTGTTGTTGATGATGATGTCGCTGTTGCTGTTGCTGCTGTTGTTGTTGTTGTTGCTATTGTTGCTGCTTGTACTGTTGTTGCTGTTGCTGTTGTTGCTGTTGCTGTTCCTGTTGCTGCTGCCGTCGCTGCTGTTGCTGCTGCTGCTGTTGCTGCTATTGCTGTTGTCGGTATTTCTCATGCAACATGGGGCATACCAAAAGGTAGCGTATATCAACAGAATCCTGTTGTCCGATGCGGTGCACGCGGTCTTCACACTGCACTAGAGTTCCAGGTGTCCAGAACAGCTCGGCAAAGACGACAGTGGAACACGGCGTAAAAGTCAGGCCAGTACCGGCCGCTTGTATGGACAGGATGGCGACCTGAGTCACGCAACACAGAACAGAATCACATAATGTACATATACAGCGGGATAAAGAAATACCAATAAAAACCAAGGCTCCAATGGCGAACACCCAAACTGAGAGTGTGGTGGGGCTCTTATGCCAAGTCCATTGAACACCTTGGGAGCCATGGGTATCTGAATAGTATAGCACATTGGTGCGCACATGGGGCATGCAGCAAAGCGATTCACGTACGAGGTGCGTGGCATAGCACTGCATGTAGGAGGGGGAGGAGGTGAAGGAGACGCGGCCGATCCTTGCTGTTGCTCAGAATCCTCCTGGTGCCAGGGACCCACCCCAGCAGAACAACCTGGTGACCTGAGTGCCTTCCCCATCTGCGCATTGTAGCAGCGCCCGTGTCCCCATCGTCTCCTCAAGCACGGCTTCCTGCACCGCCGGCACCGGAAGGGGATACGCCCTAAGACAGCCAAGGCTGGCTCCGCGTAGCCTGCGGTGGTACCCCAAGACAACTCTGGCGTGGGTGGCGGCTGGAATCTGGCCCCAGGCACGCAGGACGGTGCCCAAAGGAGGAGCATACATCGCGCAGCTCTCGAGGGCTTCCGCCAGTTATCCGTCATTCCTCTCCACTCCAGTGCCAGGCCCCATAGGTCGCTGCTCCCTGCAGGGGGCAGGGTAGGGGTACCTCTGCCCCCGCAACCCCCCAATCGCCTCTGGGGCCTCCCCTATCTTCCCGACGAGGAGGACTCGGGTCTCGCAGGTGCCCATGGTATCCCTGAGGAGGTTGGCAGGTTTGGGGTCTCAAGGGTGTGGTGCGCTCATCCATCTGTGCCCCCCAGACAGCAGAGGGGGCTGCACCCCTGTTGGCCACCCCTGCCACCCCAACTTGTGTGTGTGCGTGTGTGTGTGTGTGGACAGGGGTGGGGGGTGCAAGAGCTTCACCATCGCAATGTACATATGGGAAGTGTGGAACGGCAACGCACTCATGGGGGCGTGTGGAGCAGCAATACACATATGGGGAGTGTGGCACAGCGATGTATGAATGGGAAGGGTGGGCAGGAAGCTTAGCATTTTGCATGCACAAATTGGCGGCTGCAGCCCTTTGCAGTCCATACCTTGCAGGATTCTTGGCTTCTGAAGTGATCCACCAGTTGATGCCTGCAAAGAACAGGGCTTTGCGTGGTACTTGACAAACGGTAAAATCTGTTGCCTTCGGCAAGGCACCTTGAAGAGCAGATGGGTGTCTGCAACTTGTTGGCATTCAACAATGAACCACCCATCTTCAAGTGCCAAGACAAGCACACATGGCTCATCACCTTTCATCATTGTGAGTAGTGTTGTGCTGCAAAGGGCTGAAGCAGTTGGTGCACAGTCCCTTGGGACCCCCCTCCCCGCAGCACCCACAGGGGTAGTGTTGCGGACATGTTGACAAAGTACCCATGGTAGGATGCAAAAGGATGTTTTGCATCCTGTAACGAAATCCTGTTTGTTTGTTTGTCAGGAAACGGCTCCACACCATTGGACAGCGGTATACAGCAACACAGCATACCCGCTGTACATTGGGCCTGGGGTGCTTTCTGTGGCTCTGCTGCTGACAGGACTCGTGGGCAGACATGCTGGTGTGTCAAGCTTTCATTCGTCAGATAGTGTTGGGGTCACATCCAATGCAGGCTCGAAAGCAGCGAGACTGACAACCCTTCCCTGAGCAGCACCTGGCTGTGGCCTTCGTACTGCCATCTATGCGTATGTAATCGCAAATCTTCATTCCGTGCTCTTTGCTGTACTCGTTGAGACATTCACTCACAGTTCTTTCCACAGCATTCAATAGCTCTAAATGAAAACCAAATATCTGTGCGACAAATGGAGCAAGGATGAAATTGTTCTGCTGCAGGCACTTCCATGCTGCATCTGCCGCTCAGCTCCTAATTGGCCAGACCTTGTCATTGGCATGCCCTCAGTACATATTTACACTACCAAGAGCATATTCTTGTTCAGATGAAAAGTTGAGTCAGGGTACTACATCTGTATTGGACAAGCTGATGGGTAAAAACAGGAGCGGCTGCACACACATTGTACCAAGTGCACAGAACTTGCATCTGGCCAGTAGGGAATAAGACGCAAAACATGGCACGTCGCAGGAAACGCTGACTGCCGAAGCATCTCACATTCTGCAAACCTCCACAAACATGCAACAGAACAACAACTCAAGCGATGCCAAGAATGCGAACGCAAGTGGAAACCAAGACAGAGCAACCTTGAGTTGGGGAAAAGAGGATCAAACCAAGCACTTGACTCCCAGACTCAAGAAATCTCGCAGGTATTCCGTGACTGCCTGAATGCGGGCAGTGGCTGAATCTGTATAGAACTCAATGATACTCTTCTTAAGTGAGCTTGGGTGATGCACACCTGAGGAGAGGGACAAATCGGCCCATGGATCTGAGGCGGATGCACGCTGCCAGGGGAGCACATACACATACCCGTACACCCACCCAATACCCAATAGCGGCCTATGTAGACAGCCATATCTCCAGTCTGTCTGGCCCGTCCTACTGACCAACGCATCCACACACAGTTCAAAATAGCGATGATGCCTTTCACGAGAACATCCTGTCACATGTGCGAAGTCCGTGGTACAAGTGAGTCAGTCCGATGATGTGATACAGTTTCAGCAGTAAGTACCAAGAAGGGCCCTGCAGATGGCAGCTGGTTGCACCCATGCGTTTGTTGTATTTGATTTACTGAGACACAGACGCATGCCTGCACGCACGTACGCAGATATGATCGGTCCGTCTGTTCATGAGCACCAAACACACCCGCATCATCTTCCAAAGAGATTTCCTGCAGATTCATAGTCTTCATCTTGTTGAGGCGCTGTTCCAATTCTTTCACCTGCGCATTTCAACCGGAAATTGATGGGATTGGCATTGATGCCACGTGACCAGCACTAAATCCAAACAGCCGTCAAGGCCCGCTGAATTCCATCAAGTGACCTGTCCTCCCTCAGGTGCTGGCCAATGTCGTATGGCCATGTGTCAAGCAGTGCCATAGCAAAGGAGCTTGAATAAGCAATAAGAGCTGCCCCACAAACCATTCCCCTTAGGCAAGCCCAGGCGTAAAACCCTTTGCTCGTCATCACAGAGCCAGCCCCGTGCGATGAGGAGTTGCTCATGGAGGGTGCAGGATGGACACTGCCTGCACACTGTGGGTCAGACACTGAGCTGCAGTGTGCTACCTCTTTTTTTGATACTTGCAAATAGATGGCTTGTCGGCGCTTTGCAGGCAACTGCGAGAGGACTTCAGCCTGCACAACAAGATACACCAAAAACACAAGACACCAAAACACCGCAGGACGTCCAAAATGGATGAACATGCACAAACAAAAGTAGCCAGAATCAAAAGCAACCAGTAACACACCCAACAACCTACACAGTGCCATCCACTATCTGGATGGGAAGGAAAGCACTTTGCAGGGTAATGCATGTTGCGTATGGAAAAAGAAGCGTAACTCGCGCACTTTCTTTTTGCTGTTGTGGGGTACACTTAAAAAAAAAGGCGAGAGAACAACATGAACAAACCAACAACCGCCATTCTGGTGGGTTTTTGGCTCAAAACTTGGATTTGGCAAGGCCACCACCTAGGCTCTGGGATGGCTAGAGTAGAGTAGAGCCCGGAGCGATGAGACTGAGCAATAGCCAAAACGGAAAGGAGAAATGCTTGCTTGCTTGTTGCTTGCTTGTTGGTGGTTGCTTGTTCGCTAGATTTAAGGGGAGACGGGTGTAGTGATATACATACATACATACATATACATATATATACCAAGGCTTCCATTCGAATCATGCTCAAACTGCGAGGTTCAACATTCCTACACTCCTACATCGCTATATATATATATATATATATATATATATCCTCCAATCTACACCCCTCTCCCAACTCTAGGTGGCTCCACCACACGGCTCTAAGGCACGTGCGAAGGGCACAAAGTGGTGCATACATGTGGTGGAAGGGGCTAAACTCGGTCAAAACGGGCTCAAAACGGGCTAAAAACACTTGTTTGAGCATCCCAAATGGTCCGGGATCACTTTTGGAAAAACGCGTTTTTGACCCATTTTTGACCCATTTTTGGTCCCAAAATGCCCCATTTTCAAGGCATTTTGGGATTTTCCATGAGCCAAAACCCGTCGCCACGGGCTCGAAATGGGCTAAAACCACTTGTTTGAGCATCACAAATGATCCAAGATCACTTTTGGAAAAACGCGTTTTTTACCCATTTTTGACCCATTTTTGGTCCCAAAATGGCCCATTTTCAAGGCATTTTGGGATTTTCCATGGCCCAAAGCGCGCCACCACGGGCTCAAAACGGGCCAAAAACACTTGTTTGAGCATCCCAAGTGGTCCAGGAACAACTTTGGAAAAAATCATTTTTTTCGCCCCGGGGACCCTGGTGGACCCACCTTTGGCCCCCACTGTGCGTGGGCTGGCCGGCCCTCCCGCTGCACCAAGTGACCACTGGTACGGGGGTCTACGTGGATCGTTGGGCGATTCTGAGGCTTGGAAACCACAAAAAGTGGGGGGTTGCGGGTGGACTAGGTGCCCTCGGAATTCTTTTTTGAGCCACGTAGCCCAAGATACGGCCCGTTCTTGGTTTCGGGGTGCTGGTGCACATTGCGCAGTTTTTGGGGCTTTTTGGCGCCTTTTTGGGCCGTTTCTCGGACATATCGTGGAGTTAGAGGGCACCAAAGGTCCCTTGGTCACCAGAAAGTCAAGCCGCACGTGGAGTGTAGCAGCCGTTTGCCTTCGTTTGGCTGTTTTGAACCCTTACTGGGGCTGTTTTGGGCGAAAAATGGCTGTTTTTGGCCCAAAACTGCGCAGATTTGGGAGGGCACCTCCCGACGTGGCGCCACCGCCCCGGGCCGCCACCGGTGAGTTTTTGGCTCAAAACTTGGATTTGGCAAGGCCACCACCTAGGCTCTAGGATGGCTAAAGTAGAGTCAGGCCCGAGGCGTTGCAAAGGTGCAATGGCCAAAACGGCACGGAGACGTGTTGTTGTTGTTGCTTGCTTGTTAGCTAAATTTAAGGGGAGAGGGGTGTAGTAATATATATAGCTTACATAGAAAGGGCGCCAACCTTGAAACGAAGAAAATACTTGAGCAGAGAACATACCACCCTTCACAAATGACAATGTTGCCATGTCTTTGTTAAGAATCACACACAGAAGCACCAGTACAACCACCAGAACAGGCGCAATCACACAAAGCAGGTCCAGACAGATGGCCCAAGAGTGAGTCGCTGAGGCAAATGCAGAGACATTAACAACAACAGCAAAGCGGAAACACCATTGACACAAAAGAAGAGGCATCGGAAGATACTCACACAAGCACACAGTGACTTGGAAACCGCTTAGGGAGTTACACCTTCGTGCGCCGGATCATCACAGTCTTTGTTAACATGAAATTCAGCTCCAACAGATTGGAGTGCCCAGTGAAATCCCATCCCCAGCGACCCTCGTGCCCATCGCAATATCTCTTGCCGAATTCTTGTCTAAAATAGTGCAGAAACAGGGCGAGACCGCAGACAACCAGCTCAGGCAGTGCCCCAGACATGCAAAATGACAAACGAACACAAAACTGAAAATACTCCCAGTGAAGGCCAAATGATGGTCAGCCGCTGTTGGCGGCAAATTTCACGGATTCCTGTTGCTTGAGGCATTTTGGCGTTTGTTTGGTAACACTGTGGCTCCGACAGGAGTCAGTTAGGGCTGGGGATTGCACCTCAAATACGAACCTCCAACCCCCCCCCCCCACACACACATTTTTGCCCCCCACGAAGAGTGAAGCAAAAGAGCAACAAGGCAGACTTGTTGAAAGGTCCAGCACAAAACAGTGAGCAAGGTCCGGCTCTCACAACGCCAACCATGGCAAGTGGCCCAGCGGAAGGTGGTGGGTGAGCGGGTGGGTTCTTGCAGGGGGGCGGATGTGATGTGGCAGATATTGAAACAGTAACAGTTTGGTTTCTTTGGGCTTGCAGTGAGAACGCTTTTCGTGTGCTGCAGGCGCCGCAGGGTGAGGATAAGGTGCCGTGTTGTAAAAAAACAAAAATACGGTTGGCAAGAACAAACCTGTATGTTAGTCTGTTGACGCCATCACTCTGTCTGTTGACATCATCAACAGAGAGACTACAGCCCAACTCAACATGCAAAGTGTGGTGGGGAATTGCACCCTTCAACGAAAGGGTGCCATCCCCTTGTAGCGCAGCAGCGAAAACCCAGTACTGGTTCTCCCCCATACCCCGATCTTGGTGCTGAATTCGTCCACCGCGCCACCCTGTGATTAACTACGTAACAAGATTTTTCTTTGTTCATGAGAAATGCTATGACGAAGGGGTACTGCAACAATGACATAAGAATCCGTGGTACCTTTGCACACCTGATTACCCAGGCTGTGCGCCACAGGTGCCGCAAGCACCGCAGGAAAAGCGTTCTCACTGGGCAAATCAGTCCAATGTTACGCCAACATGACCTGCTGTCCGGAAAAGGCCAACCATGGACCGAGAGGGTAGGGTGTGCGGACCAGAAGGGCACCAGCAATGGCAAGAAGTGTATCCCAGATTCCACTTGCGCTGCTGCGTCGACTGGTGAGTCTGCCATCCTTTGCTGCGGAAATTGCTGTGAATCGAAGGGCAAATTCCCTGCGACGTCGCTGTACTGCAACCCGCTGCAGCTCTGCTACTCCAAGTGGCTATTGTGCGCGGTGGGGGCTGAGGGACAGGTGGAGCAGAAGCCCTGGTGACACCCGGGCACACCTTGTACCAAAGACCCCGGAAGGGGACAAAATACTTAATTGGGGGTGCAATTCGATGGGGCGTGCCAAGGCCGGGGTCCCGCTCAGGAAGATCACTCTTTTGATAAATTTGAGGGCCGGGCCCAACTTTCGGGACCTGCAAGCAGACGGGGCACGTGGGGAGCTGCAGAACAAAAGGGCCACCCCCACTGGAGATTTACCCCAACCAGTCCAGGGTTTGCCCTTCTCAACCTTTGAGGCTGGCGAGGAGATCCATCGTGGGTCCAGAGGACCTTCCAAGGCCGCACAGAGACACAACTTGAGTTTTGGAACAAACCAAAGGCACTCCGAAGACACTGGATGGGAGGAGGAGGTGGTGGAAGTGGAGCTGTCACTCTCAGTCACGAGGCCAGGGCTGCTCTTTTGGGAGGTCCCAGGGCCCTCTCCCGTAGGCGGCACCTTAGAGCCTGGCCAAATCCTGGTTGCTGCTGTGATAAGGGGGGCACAGGGGCAGGCCGGTTGCGGTCATCCTCCACTCAGCTGGCAAGCGTCACCCTGTGAGGCAAGTGGTTACAGTTGCACTTCTGGACTGTATAAGACAAGAGGCAAGGCTCCACAGTGGTGTGTTACACGCTTACTGGCGCCCCTAGCACCTGTTTGATCGCCTGTGCGTGGGAATGAGGAATGATGCACTTCCCGATGCATCCATGTCACCTTCAGTGCGGATAGCTGACAGACTGTCATTTCCGTGCCGCCACTTGAGTTTGTTCTTTACTGTGTCTTTCATATTTGCAAGCACCTTCTTGCGGATAGTTGCAATGCCTGGTAAGTTTATATACTGTGTGTATCTTTGCAATATTCGTTTTGCTTCCGCGCTGCTTAGTTCCTCAGTGTCAATGGAGAAAGCTGGCAGGCTGTCTTGTGTATGCCGCCTTCGAGGTTTTTCTGGTGGGACGTGATGCACTGCCAGGTGCATCCATGCCATCTCCAATGGGGATGGGTGGCAGGCCTGCCGCCACTTTGGCTGAGATTTCTACTTTTCTTCTCCTTTTGCCAACTCATCATTGTTGTCTCCTCATCAAGGTCAAGTGTTTGTCCCAGTCGCACAACCAGTGGTATTGGTGGTCCATGCACTCCACATTGGTTCCTCTTCTGGGTTGGCTCCCAGTGGAGACCTGTATCAAGGGGAGGTCAGAGCAAATATTGTGCATACCTCTGACATGGGGCGGAGGAGACAGTTTCCAGCGGGTTCCCACTCCAGGGGAGAGTTCTCTCCCCTCACCTCTACATCAGTGCCACTCTGAGAGTGGAAATGTTTCGTTGGTCCCAGGTGGACTTTGCTTAGAGTGACCCGGCACCCCATCATCAACACCTGCAACTGCATCATGGGAATCCCCACTCCAGAAAGCGGGATCAAGACTGGTAGCACCGTGGTAGCGGCCTCATGACTGAAGCCCTGAGCTAGACGCAGGCGGTTCCACGGTTTGCGGGCCCTAGTGCACAAACTCCAGGCCTTCATTTTCTCTCTAGGGGTTCCACTACAGATACTAGCCATAAAGCTTTAACATGCTCCCCTGTACATCCGATGCATGGGTCTGCCCCCCCGTTCTGCATCCGGTGTGCCACGCATGGCTGGTTTGGTACTTTCAGTGTTTGCTGGTGGGCTCATATGTTATGTTTCTCATACATTGTTTTTCTTCAAGGATTAAGCATGGGTACACTTGTATTGGCAGCGGTGCTTCTGTCCCATCCAGATGGGTCGGCTTGCGGAGGGGTGGGGGTGAGGTGGGAAGATTGGGGCAAAGTGCGCACTTTCCGACACTTTGAAGAGGAAGTACGGCCAGGGGTCTGTCGCCTCGAAAATTAGGGGAAGCTGGCAAGCGCAAGCATCACATGGGGATGAGGGATGGAGGCTAGAGGATGAAACCAAACACACTTGTGGGACAGATGCTAACAAGGACACTGCATCAATTGGCCCGTGTTTATTCCTTTGGCTTTTGGGAGCATAGCTTCGTGCTCATCATCGGATATGTGCATTGGGGTACCATGTGGCTCATGAACGCGCGCATAGTATTGCAGTATGACGCAATTGTCTTCGGGCACCAACACAAAGGGTGGTTCGGCCATGAGCATTGATGGATTTATTGTGAGAATGTTCCAGCGCAGCTTGACTATTTCACTGGGGCAGTCCAACGAGAAGAAAGCACCTAGAGCATGCATTATCTTGGTACGAATTTAGGTGGTACCAGCCACGCGGTGCCCACAAAACCACCACTACAATCACACGCACACACACACAAGGAGAACACATCTATCTGTGGAAAACGTTTTTTGTCTCTTGCTTGTGCCTTCCCTCAGCGGATTAATGCGAGCGATGGGCTTGTACTTCTGTGGATGAGAAGGGAAGGTTTGTCCCTGATTGCAGCGTACTACCCATGTGGCAATCCACTTATGTGCTGGTACCAGCAAGCTTCACTTCGGTCATTTCAGTTTCGAGCCACTAAGTGGGTATTGTACTACAGGGCAAGGGGTTCCCGATCGTGGGCGTGTCAACTGTGTGTGATCACTGTGCAGGCTGACTGACAGGCTGTGAGTGCATCAACTGTAGGAAAAGGGGCGCGGGGGGGGGGGGGGGCAGGAAGAGGGCTGGGGTAGTAGCAAGGACTAGTACAGCAATGAGGACAGGGACGGCAGCTTGGACAGGGGCAGGGGATAGAGGCTCAGATACGGGCTGGGACAGGGGCTCACGCTAGGGCTGAGGCTGGTAAATAAATCGCCTGGCGGGACCTGGAGGAGTTGTGCGACTTCAGCGCATGAGACTCATCGCAGATGACCACGCCGATGTTCCAGTTCTTGAAGTCATCCGCAATGGTGGTTGCGGTGTTGTAGGACACAATATTAACGTAGTTGTCGGGCCTGTCCCTAACCACGAGATATTGGCGTGCGACTACGGAGGCCTGTGGTCTTTCGGGAAGAAAAGGAGGCGATGAGAGTTTTTGTGTAGACCTTTCATCTCATAAGCGGTCTTAGCTTTCGAATGAAATCAATGACAATGGAAACAAAAGGCCTCGGAATTTCACAAAGGGGATTAGGGGCCAGCTAATGATTGCGTTGTTGAAAATGGCGTCGGAGTGTAAGACATGCAGTTGGAGTTACAGATGCAGTGCCCATCCTCTTGGCGGCCCTTTTGCTGGGGAAAACGCCGTATGATCCATCTGCACTGGCCACCAGGGCAAATGCCAAATGATTGCCGGAAAGAACCGATAGCATTGACTCTCAAACGAAGAGCCATTTCAAGGGCCAGCAGAGACAGTGCGTAGGTCGCATGTGAAGTGCAGCATGGCCTTTGTGAACAAGCATACTTGCCTCCCATTACCACTTTGATGCGGTCCTGAGACATGAATGGCAGCCATTTCTCTATGCTCTCGGCCCACTGCCAGCGGAGTGAGGCTGGGCAGCAAATCAGCAGCGGCCACTCCCTCACGTACAGCGCGGCCACGGCGATGGCCTGGACCGTCTTGCCCAACCCCATTTCATCCCCAATCAGCACCCGCGCGTTGCGCTGCACCGCGAATTCGATTCCTGCACAAGAATGAAAAAAATGTCTAGGTCCCAATGCCAAACTGCGGGGCTGGAAGATACATGAGCCCAGCCAAATGAGAATGGACTCAAATGGAAATGCAGCACGCGCATTGTCTGACATGGTCGCTGCAACTGATGGACACTAAGATGTGCACAAAGAATATTGCAGTTGTATAGCCAGTCTGTTGGAGGCGTGTGCGTCCGCATGAATTTCCGTGTCTTCAGACTGTCATACTGTCGCCAAACAATCACTGAAACCTGTCTCAGGCTCTCCCCAGAGATACCACGGGGAGATGAATGTTTTGCCCCTCATTGCGAATCACGGCTCAAGCTACTTCCTATTGGCACCCATTGATACCTCCAGCACAGCTCGTATCTCTCATGCTCAGTTGTTGCATGAAACTGATAATCATTGGTTTGAAATTTTGAATGCTTCAAAGGCTGTAAAGAAGCTTGGGTTTGCTTTTACTCAAGCACAAGCCCAAGGGGCTTGGAGCACAAGTTCGTTGCGCCAAAGGTTTTAGTTGCAGAAACCATGGCGAAGCCCAAGCCCAAGCCAAAGCCAAAGCCCCATCCACATGGTGTTGGTGCTGTGCAGCACAGCATTGCTGCTGAATTACAGCCCACGACACATGGGGCCAGTTAGACACCTGCATTGGTTGTGAGCGGAGTATCATGAAATACTGTCCACTGCAATGTTGTGCAACTTCTCTACCAACCAAACCATCTGGGGGGCATAGCGGATGAATAAGAATCCCTGCACAGCATGCAGTTCATCCTTAATCACCCCTTGAATCCTGTATAATCGGTGCAATGCTCCTCTCTTGTAAGCATGAAACTGTCCTGAGTGGGAACGGGCCGGGGAGAACGGCCACCCCGTTGCGGCCGAGCGGGTCGTCATAAACAAGACACCGCCAAAAAAGACCAACCAACGCCAAAACAGACCAACCAGCACAACAACAGAACACCCAATACCAAAACAGACCACCCAGCACCGAAAGAAACCAACAAACACCAAAGCGCACCAAAGAACACCAAACCAAACATACAACCCAGAACCAAAACAGACCACCCAGCACCAAAAGAGACCAACCAGCACCAAAAGAGACTCACCAGCACCAAGATAGACCAACCAACACCAAACCGGAACAACCAGCACTGGGACAGCCCAACTGGCACTAAATCAGGCCAACCAGCACCAAAACGGACCAACTACCACAGCCCTCCTCCGGCACTTGGGCTGACCAACGGATCCCTGCAGCCTTATGGGCTATGGCAGTGGTGGGGCCCAGGGCTTTTGGGATCCACTGGGGGAGGGGGTTCCAGGGGTGTTTTGGGGGGGCAGGTCTGTCTCAATATGTTATCACCTCCAAGTCACTGCCGCCCGGCCCCCTCCACCACCACCTCCAAAACCTCCTGTTTGAATCCCCCCCAAAGCTCATGCGTGACCCCCCCCCCCCCCGTGCTACGCCTTTTGGGCAATTGGAGAAAAGAAAAAAACCATCAGTTAATATTTGGCACCCGAGGTTGAATTTCTTGAGGTTAATATTATCGACTCAGAAAAAAGAATTAATTAATTAATTAATATGTTAAGGTATTAATTTATTAATATATTAATGAACATATTAAAGATGAAAGGACACCGCCGTTAATATTGACCTAAAAATATTAAACGAAGCGCACCAAATGGTGACCTCAAACACACACACACACACACACACACACAAAATCAAACAAAACAAATCCAATGGCACGCATAACCACCATGCCTCATGATTTGGGCTCCTGGGGGGGAAGAACTCTCTCTGTGTGGGGGGGGGGGGGTAAAACGTGGGCACAATGTGCTGCACAGCAGGGCGATTTTAATGCTAGTGCAGTTGTGTCCTTGTCCCCACACATGGGCAACCCAATCACCCACAAACACGCGCTTTGTGCGGCCCCGTGTGCCGTGGTTGAGGAGCGCAATGGAGAGTTGGGTCCAACTATCACTAGAACACAAGTAGGCATCACCAGGCAAAATGAAGGTGAGGGGCCTCTTCCAATCGATGGTGACCCCTAGAGAGGCGCGGGTTGGACGTAGCGGGCCCAAGATTGTAGCGGCCAAGAGCGGCCACTCATAGGGGCGTCGGCAATGGACACGGGCGGCCCCCAACCAAGGAGCTTGGCCATCTGCTTCCATGCGTGCATGATATTGTCCTGAGTGGGGATGGGCCGGGGGAATGGGCACCCCGTTGCGGCCGAGTAGGCGGCCCCTCGGCGGACTATCGGGCCCGAGCCAAATGGGAGGAAGCAACCCCGTTGCCAAGGAGTTGCAAGACACGAGAGTCACGCAAACTGATGGCACCACCACCCTCCAAATATTAAATGTTGACCTCCAAATATTAATCCTGGCGCCCCAATTGATAACCTAGCATTAAAACAAAGAAACCACCACCAAAAAAGACCAACCAACACCAACACCAAACAACCAACATCAAAATAGCCCAACTAGCGCCAAAATAGACCAACCAACGCAACAGCAGAACACCCAGCACCACAAAAGACCAACCAGCACCAAAAGAGACCAACCAGCACCAAGATAGGGCAACGGACACGGGCGGCCCCCAACCAAGGGGCTTGGCCATCTCCTTCCATGTGTGCATGAAATTGTCCTTGGTGGGGATGGGCCGTGGGAATGGGCACCCCGTTGCGGCTGAGCGGGTCGTCATAAACTCCGACATGTGACAGCAACCGGTCTTGGGGACATTCAACTCCATGGGGAGCGCGATGAAGATGGGGGAAGGAAAGATGAGCGAGGGATATTGCGTCACCGCCTCTATTTGCTTGTTGCGGATAGGGGGAGGGGGGGGGATTTGGCAATCTCGCTGGCCTCGGACCATCAAGCACGAGCAAAATGGGAGGAAGCTACCCCCTCGCCAAGGAGTAGCAAGACCCGAGAGTCACACAAACTCGTGGCACCACCGTCCTCAAAATATTAAACGTTCACCTCCAAAGATTAATACTGGCGCCCCAAATATTAACACAGCAACGAAAGAAACAAACCACCGCCAAAAAAGACCAACCACCAACAAAACAGACCAACCAGCACCAACACCAAACAACCAACATCAAAACGGACCAACCAACGCCAAAACAGACCAACTAGCACAACAACACAACACCCAGCACCACAACACACCACGCAGCACCGAAAGAAACCAACAAACACCAAAGCGCACCAAAGAACACCAAACCAAACATACAACCCAGAACCATAGCAGAGGACCCAGCACCAAAAGAGACCAACCAGTACCAAAAGAGACTCACCGGCACCAAGATAGACCAACCAACACCAAACCGGAACAACCAGCACTGGGACAGCCCAACTAGCACTAAATCGGGCCAACCAGCACCAAAACGGACCAACTACCACAGCCCTCCTCCGGCACTTGGGCTGACCAACGGATCCCTGCAGCCTTATGGGCTATGACAGTGGTGGGGCCCAGGGCTTTTGGGATCCACTGGGGGAGGGGGTTCCGGGGGTTTTTTTTTTGGGGGGGGGGGCAGGTCTGTCCCAACAGGTTATCACCTCCTCCTCCTCCGGGCGCTTCGTCGCGTGGACACGCCCGGTCAAACACCAAACGCGCCTGCGTCCCCAACCATATGCGGCGCACGCGTCTCCACGCCAATTGCCTGGCGCGCACTGCACACATGTGTAGACGCGCACGCTCTCGCCTACGCTCCTTGGCCCGCGCCGAACGGCGGTGGTGCCGGCGGCCCCTGCGGTGCCGGCGGCTCCGGCCATGACGTGGCATGTTAATGGACGCTATGCAGAAAAACAAGCACCCAAAAGAACAGGCACTACGGGACCAAACCACCCACCTGATGCACTTCTTGTGGATGACGAAGTAGCACTCTCCACAACCAATAAACCTGGCTACACGCACGCTGCATACTAGATTGATGATTCGAATCCAACCTATTTGGCAGATCGGATGGTTGTAATACCCCGGGCACCAAGCGCACCTGCACAATCAAGGGCTGCTGCATCAGACGCAACACCAAGGCGGGCAAAAGTCCTATTACCTATTCAACCACGTTGAAGCTCTTAGGGACAAAAGCTATCACGCCGCCACCTCTGAATCCGTCACTAATACGACATAACACCATCCCAATCGCACAGCCAACCGTACCAGCCAAACCAAAACCCAAAGCTCGGCGCTTTGCTGCGTATGTCTTTCCGGGGGAAAAACCTCTGAACGGATACCTAACAGCTTCGGTATAAAAGCCCCGCCCCCCCCCCGTTATCGGATAACATCGAGCACCGCATCACCAAACATCTCACAGTGACGCACTGCCCACAATTCACTCACCGCCGACAGAGAATGGTAAATCGCAATACGCGCCAACGCGGGCAGCTCCCATGGCTCCTTACACCGGACAATAGCAGTACATAGCCCATGGAGTACTTTGCAAGGCGCTCAAACCCCCCCCACCGGTCGCAGCAGTAGCTTCCTGCAAGAAGGGGGCCCTCCCAACCGCGGTCGGAAATGCCAGTGGATGAACCCTAAAGCCTTTGAAAGCAAGCGGGATGAAAGGCGGGACCGGGTGGCCAAACGCAACTAGATGTTAAACATATGTAGAAAAGCCCGTGGGTGGGACCTGATCATGCGCACACCTAAATTCATCTATTTATCTCAGAAAAAAATCTCAGTAACTGGCTCCAAGGTGCTTTTAGCCGATACGAGGAACCCTGCCTCCTCCAAGGCCCGCACCACACGCATTGTGATAGCGCGCAACCGCACCGGGTCTGGCCCCAGGATGAGAAAATCATCCAGGTAGCGAAAAAATAGGTAACCGTCTTGTATCAGGGGCCGCACCATACGGCTTAGGGCTGTCTTGCAAAAAAGCGGGGAGTGTTTCCACCCAAATGGCATCCGGGACATACTAAAAATTCTATCCTCACCCTCCCACCGCAAACGGAAACAAAAAGGCCTCGCATGGCGTCGCGGCAATGTAAAGCTCTAGAGGGCGTTTTTCAGATCAACATGCGTGCAGAACAATGGTCTATCCGCCGGCCACTCCGCCACCTTGCGCAAAATCTGCTCCCACCCATCCAAAGAGAACGACGCCGGCCTCTGCAAACCCTCGTTCAAGTCCACGAAGTTAAAAATTAACGACACTTTCCCGGTGGTCTTAGGTATGATGAAAGGCCAGCACGTGGCCCTCAGTGGCCGCCTCTATCCATAATGGCCACCACCCCCGCATCCAGGAGCCAACCAACCATGGGTAAAACCATGTCCTCCCGAGTCAGGGAGTAAACATCGCGAGGAAAGGAAAACTCCGCATTATAGGACGCAAAATCCACAGGGGCTAGCTCGTGCCACAACTCGTCAGGTATCTCATAATTACCTACTGTACCGAGCCCGCGCCCAACCAGCTGGGAATCCATCTTGCCCAACTGAGGTATAGGTGATGTGGATAGGTGCAACAACACATCCGAGAAGTTCGAAGTAAAATCCTTCGGACCATCAAAAATGATATCCGGCGCTGACTTGAGTCGAAAATCCTCACAGGCGACGACATTCGCAGGACAAACATATGCAAGCGCCGCGTAAGCAACAACACACTACAAGACAACGCCCGGTGAAGCCACGGCAGGAAAGAAAAGAACATACTCAAAAAATCAACAAACTGTGGTACTGGCTCTGACCTTACATACAACGGGTCACACCGACGCAACGGTCGAAGACCTTGATCCGACGGGGCAAGCATCTGCAAGGACCCCCATGCCCATCTCAGCACTGGCTCGCAGGCAGATGGGATTCCGCGAATCACTCCCTCTGGGGGCGAACTTCCAAGAGACCCTGCCACCCCCCTCACTGGACCCCGCCCTTGCGCCGTGGCCCTGCCGCTTACTTTGGGGATGCGAAGCCGCTTTGCGGGCAGGCCCGCCTCAAAGCCCATTAGGATGCTGTCGCTTGGGGGAAGGTCGGCGGGTCCTCGCAGAACCCAAGCCCACTGCCGCGCTCGCCGCATGATGCCGCCGGATAAGTAGGGAACGGCCTAGACCAACGACCCTCCTCTTGACTCTCAGTGCGTTGGTGTCAGCTCCACGTGTCGTACCCACTCCCGGGGCCTGAACAGATGTCGTGGCACGCCTCGCCCGCTTCCCTTCAACCGCGGTCGGAGGTTGGAATCGTGGTGTGAACTCTGCGGAGACGGACTCCGATGTAGTGGTTGCGGCGGGGGTAGCCGGTGCACCCCTGGCAGACGCCGGGAACTCTCCAGACTCGACAACGTGGACGAAACGGCCGTAGAATCAGAATCGGACCTAGCGTCGTCCATCTCCTTTTCAGCCTCCGCCACATCCATGTCAGCAAGGAATAAAGTAGGCCCCGCACGGACAGGTACAAGTACCGTCGACGCAGCACTGCTGGTGGACCTCACGGATTTGGAATACATGGCATCACCCCACAGGTCCGCCAAGAGCACAACCAGCCCCCCATCAGCAGCTTGGACGCCAACAGGCCACGGCAGCTCCAGTGCCCCAACCACTGCACGGTCGGAGTACCCCAAAGCGTACTCCGGAGCCGTGGCCAGTCGGCGCCAGCGCCCCCCCCCTCCAAACGAAGTCGGGGACGTTGGGGGAACGGTGGAAGGCGGCGGTGGTGCCCCCCCGGCATAGGCTGTGCCACCGGTGACCCGCGTTCGGGGAGTCGCGGAGGAGGCTCGCGAAGGTCTTCTCCAATGCCTCAGCCCCTCCCCGAACCAACGGCTGACCCTCAAGGATGCAACAAGCCTGGGCATAGGCCCTGAGGAAACGGACCAACGACCGTCCCCACCCAAAGAGCGGCCTGCGCACCTCTCGATGACCGCCAACTTTGGTCGTGACGAATAGGACCACGGAGTCACTCGCCAGTCCTGCTGGTGTGATGGACAGCGCCTCGGACACCCAGAGGAAAAGCAACCAACTGAGGCAAGCAAGGGCTGCCACAGTTTGCTCTTATGGTGACGACGCTCTAGACCATAGGAGACGGAGTCCGCCTGGTCCTGGGTACGGCTGCTCGCGCGTCAGCTTGGCCGACTTCGCAAGTCTCTAGTGGATGGCCCGCACACATTCTAGAAGCAGTCGGACATCCACAGCAGCCCGAACGGCTGCGACGTACCCACGGAGAGTTGACCTGGCATGTCCCATACTGACCCGCGATGCCACGAACTCAAACAGCCTGTCAGTAAGCGACGACTACCGTGCCTTTGACCCATCGAAGCTAGCCAATGTGGACAACACGGATCGGTACCTCGTTTGAGTTTTGGGTGCCCATCCCTGCACGCCCACGGCTGCCACCCGATACGGGCCCACAACCGCCATCGCCATGGCCCAGCAGGCCGCTGCCGCCCTGAAGGTTGGCCCTGGAGCATGGGAGGGCACTGGCACGCAGCTCCTAGACCGCAAACCGCAACCCGACCGCAAATCCGAACACCAACAGGGCCACCCCCACCCGGTCCGGCCGCAAAGGCTGCAGTCCCATCAGGACCAATGGGGGCATCGGAAATGCCAATGCCTCAACTGCTCTTGTGGAACATTCGCTTTGGCATATCTCTGACAGTCACCTAATGGCCTGGCCGACACCGGTATCCAGATCCCCTTCTTTAGTGGGACGCCTTGCCACATGGCGATGTCGATGCCCTTGTACTTGAAGGATGGAACGCCCCTCTGGACGGCCTCCAACCAGCTCAACGCATCCAGCGGGTGTGCTGAGTCCGCTCGGCAGCCATCATCCGACACACAGCGCTGGGCGTACGCGTGCTGCGAGTCCAGGACGATTCCCTAGAGCCTGTATGCTAAGCAGCATCCCCGGGGAAATTCCATGGCGTTGCCCATGACATCGGACAGCCGAACTGGCGCAGCATCAGCCGAGCGCACGTAGTCACACAGGGCTTTGCCCGACTGCCTCATCCAACTTGCCACTCTGTCACCTCCCAAGAATTGCACCACGGCCGCCACGTTCAAGTCCGGTACAGCGTTGCGCTCAACGACCGCCAAACCCTCCAAGCGTGCCTGCAGATGTCCAATAGCTTCCTGTTGGGACTGCTGAAGAGCTTTCATCTCATCCACAGTCATCTTGCTGGTGTCTGGCACTGCTGAGCCGCTCCCAGAGCTTGATGGGTCCTGGTTGGGGCCTTTAGATGACGAGCTTTTGAAAGGGGACTTAAAGACTTGCATGCTGTGTCAACAACAAGACAAAAAAATTTTCAACAAATCTGCACACAACAGTAAATGTGATCCCCTGTTTAAGAAAGACAAGCGGGCAAGTAAAACGGAGGTTAATATTTGGCACCCGAGGTTTAATTTCTCGAAGTTAATATTACCGACTCGGAAACATGGATTAATTAACCTATTTAGGTATCAATGTATCAATATATCAATTAACATATTAAAGAGGAAAGGACACCGCCGTTAATATTGACCTAAAAATATTAAACGAAGCGCGCCTAATATTGACCTCGAACACACACACACACACACACACACACACACACACACAAAATCAAACAAAACAAATCCAAGGGCACGCATAACCACTATGCCTCATGATTTGGGCTCCCTGAGCGGGAAGGACTCTCTCTCTGTGTGGGGGGGGGGGGGGTAAAACGTGGGCACAATGTGCTGCACAGCAGGGCGATTTTAATGCTAGTGCAGTTGTGTCCTTGTCCCCACACATGGGCAACTCAATCACCCACAAACACGCGCTTTGTGCGGCCCCGTGTGCCGTGGTTGAGGAGCGCAATGGAGAGTTGGGTCCAACTACCGCCAGCACACAGGTAGGCATCACCATGCAAAATGAAGGTGAGGGGCCTCTTTCAATCGATGGTGACCCCTAGAGAGGCGCGGGTTGGACGTAGCGGGCCCAAGATTGTAGCGGCCAAGAGCGGCCACTCATAGGGGCGTCGGCAACGGACATGGGCGGCCCCCAACCAAGGAGCTTGGCCATCTGCTTCCATGCGTGCATGAAATTGTCGTGAGGCGGGATGGGCGGGGGGAATGGGCACCCCGTTGCAGCCGAGTAGGCGGCCCCTCGGTGGGTCGTCATAAACTCCGACATGTGACGGAAGCGGGTCTTGGTGACATTCAACTGCAAAAACGAATGAGGCATAGTGCCTCACCGCCTCTATTTGCTTGTTGCGGATAGAGGGGGGGGGGGGGAATCTCGGTGGCCTCGGACCATGGGGCCCGAGCCAAACAGGAGGAAGCCACCCCCTCGCCAAGGAGTTGCAAGACCCGAGAGTCACGCGAACTCGTGGCACCATTCAAGCGCATAAGAAAAATAAGGTCCCTATAGGAAGGCATAACAACACCTACACACCGGAAAAAACTGGTGTGGAGTGAGGTCGGTGGGGCCCGGGGAGGGGGGGATGTCCTACATACTGAACCACATAGCAATGCAACCCCTCTACCATCCCGTTGTGCAACAATGTACCACATAAGAACCCCTAGAGGATATGGTATGCGCGTGGAAATAGGGGTGCAAATGACCCGAAATCACCCAAATTGAAGTCAACATGTCACTTTCTGGGGGTTAATATATGAACCCATTCAAATATAAAAAATCAAAAATTAAGATATTGGTTTTAATCTAGGTCTCTAGGGTTGCCTGTTAGCAATTGAGGGTGAGATTGGCAAGGTTCGTTGCACAGGCCATGAAACAGAGGTATGTTACTTCTAAATGCAATGGGTTTAATTGTGTGCTGGGAGCTACAGTATGCTATGCCCAATGTGGAACTCTACCGATACCAGGACACATCTGGCAGGTGTTCAGCTTTTGCTGTGTTCCCAACATTTTTCAGGAGGATCCAAAGATATGCACCTTGAGGTTCTTACGATGGGACAAACAAAATCACACGGAAATTTCCCCCTCTTCAAACCTGCCCGCAAACAATATTTCTGGGACGTTAGGCATCCTCTTCTTCTGGGCCCACGTATTTGCCACCGGGAACTAGTCAAAAACAAGGCTGAGAGGGGGGCACATCCACAGCATAGGCCCCGTTTCCTCCCGCCTGTTGGGGCCTACGTCATCCAGCACTGGTCTGAATTGGTGCCCGTGGTTGCGCCAGGTGCTGTCATCGATGTCCCGAGCAAGGCGGGTGGGTGAATGAAGTGCCAGTAGGCAATTGTTTTTTCAGAGTTGGGAGGTGGGGTGGTGGGGTGTGCCAGGTTTGCCTTGGTTTGCCTTTTCAAGGCACACGTACCCAAATTGAGGCCTTTTCCGGATTTCACACCCTCCTGAGCGCCCATGCGCATCTGTTCACTCTTGACATCCACTACTTGGTCTCAGAGCACAGCTGCCAAGACGGGCTCATTACATTGCGGCTCAGGCCTTGTCAGGCAGCACCCCACTCAAAGCAGATGCAATGCACTCATCCTGGTGTGTCGTCCTGACGCATTCCTCACGTCTTCTTGACGTCTTCTCAACGCGTTCCTGTGCCGTCAGGGCCCACACCTAACAAATCGCGAAAAGAACCCGAACGCACCACACAAAAAATGCAACAAAAAAAAGTAACAAAGCATCAGATACCAACTGCAAAAGCAGAAAAAGCAGAGAAAATTACGCATCCCATTCCTCTGTCACGTCACTTGATCACTCTGAGACCTTGCCGTTGAAAGGGAAATAAGGCGTCCGTCAAACGGGCTGGAAGGCGATCCCATTCAACTTTGGGCAACGTCAAATGCGAGGCCTCCTTGTGCTTCTGTATGACTTTGAAGACGGTTGTTGGGATGTGGCTGATGTCGATGGGTGCGTCTGCTGACTGCAATGCCTGAGGGTGGGCAATACGCAGTGCCACATCCCTTGGGGGGGGGGGGGGCAAAAAGCGTAATGCAGAAACTACTAGTGACACAGTCGGATCCTTGTGGGCAAATGCATTTGCCAATGCCACAAATTTGTAGTGGAGGCAAACGGAAACGGGCATGGACAATGACAGAAGCACAATACAAACGGACCAAACAGACCACAGGACACAAGCGTATGCACGATGCACCGTCGGCAATGAGCCCCGGGTGCTGGCAGTGGCTGGTGAGGTATGCCAAGTCAGAGGTGTGCGGCGCGTGCCATCCCTGAGATGACATCTCTGACCTGCTGATTGCTGATTTGTGCTGATTGGAGGTGGTCCACAGGCCACGAATATCTTTATGTGATGCTGTTGCTTAGCCGAGGGCCAGGGCAGGGCAGGGCAGGGTGGCTTCTGTTTTTCTCAAATCTTAACAGACGCTGACAACTGAAAACCAGAATGGCCTGCCCAAAGTGCCTTCCATACGGACCTGAACACTTACACACAAAGCAGTGTAATATCATCTGTGTCATATTTTTTCACCAGTCTTTCAGGCAGATGGCTTTCCACCACTCCCTCCCTATCCTTCACAGAACTTGTAACAGGCCAAGAGGCACACCTGCACCACCGAGTCATACCGCTCAATCGGAAATGTCCAGCACTTTTCAGTGGCTGAGTATTCGCCACCTGCAAAGTACAATAACGTGCAACTTGTCATTGGCTCAGACATGGGGTCATTTAATCAATATAGTCGAGAGCGGTAGACCACCCTGCCCACCCCCTGTGATACGATAAGGTGACATCAGATTTGCTGCAAGAAAATGTGGTGCAACAGCACATGCACCAACCCCCTCCGATTCCATGCTGCTACATCTGTCACTTGTCAAGAACTCTATTACTGAAGCGACTCTGATTGCTGTCATTGCTGCTGCTGCTGATGCTCCCACCATCGATAGCACTCAACAAGATACACTCAACAAGATGCCCATACGCCTGTGAATTGTCTTCATTGGATACAGATGCAGGAACGGCATCAACATAATTGCATCCTCAAACCTCATTTTTGGTCCCTTGCTTTTGTTCACCTTTCTGAAATTTTGCAACCTGCGGTGCCACCTGCCACAAAATGGCAGCCCAAGACTCTCCAATGTCAAATGCCACTCTTCCTAACATGGCAATACTAGGCTGCTGCTGTGGGATGCCCATAATCCTGTGATGCGGAGCACACCACATCAGCCCTCACTTGTATTCACATCAGAAGGGGGTTATAGGGGGTTGATGAGGTGAGGCCGCCAGGGTCCCAGCTGCACCTGCCTCACAGCCTTCGTCACCTTTTGTCTAATTCAGGCACTGATTAGCGTTCGGTGCCTCAGTGCCACCAAGAGACTCACTTTGTGTTGGGTCCCTCCTTCCCCACCCCTGCTGACTGCTGGATTCTGGGGTTCGCTGGGGCTGAGGACTCTACCAGGTTGAGTGTGCATACCAGTTAGAGGTCATCCACTCACCTGTGTGTGCAACTGCGGGCCCCATGCAGGCCACACTGGTTGCCATTTTGGGGGGGGGGGGGCAGGGACTTGCTTCAGCGGAGGGGGGAGGGGGGGAGGGGGTCCAGGGGGGAGCCCCCCCCCCCCCTGCCAGAACATACCCAATCCACAGGGAACAGAAAAACTATTGGAGAATGAACAACTCAGCACATGGAAATGTCAGGTTGTCGGCCTCAAACAAAGGATTCCATCATGGAATGTCAATTCAGGGTTCCCACATCTCACCAATACACAACAACTACAACAAAGCGGGACATTCACCATCTCATGCCAAATGACAGTGATCTTTCTTGTCAGTCAGAATTAGACTCGCCTGAACCGTTCGCATGTTGCCATTTTTTGTGCCACAGCGACAAACCCGCACAGTGTGGCCATCGGTACGCTTAAAAAAAGTGTGGCACGTGCCTTTTGTGCTTCGTTGTAGGCTTTTTGTCTTTTATGACCGGTGATCCTATCTTTAAACCTAAAATAGAGCAGCGCGTCAATTACGTCTTCACGTTTTGCGCGTGGCATCGGTGGGACCGGAGAGCTGAAATACACTGACAACGAGCGTTGGGGCATGGTAGTGTGGAAAACAAGGTATATGGAGCACACATGGAGCAATATGTACAGAGTGTATGGCATGCACCGAAGGCACCGAAAATTTTTTCCCATGACTGAAAAATGTTCCCAGACCCCAGGTTTTCGGGTGCACTTGAACTGAGGGGGGAGGGGGGGAGGGGGTCCAGGGGAGGGGGGGGGGTCCAGGGGGCAGGGGTCCCCCCCCCTGCCGGAATGAAAATTAAAGCAAGTCCCTGGGGGGGGGGGGGGTATGGGGAGGGGATGGGCAAGTTGCAGCCTCAAATCTAGTGGCACGACACCAGAAGGCAACAATATGGTCTCACCATAAAGCCATTGCATGCGCTAGTCATTGGAGCCCCAACCAGCTCAGGGTAGAGTGAGCCTGTGGGCCGTTGATTGTTCGCGGGCGGGCCCTACCTCGGGAACTGGGTCCTGGTTTCGGTCGCGCATCTAGGCAGTGAAATGTAGTGCAGTGCCAGTCGTTGGCCTGGACCACCATGACCAAGGGGGGCGAGGTCGCGGCCCAGCAGTAGCTAATCAAGGATAGGGAACTGGAGCAAGGATTATGCCGATTGCCAATGCCAGTGCACTTGCCTTCGGATGGCGTTGTTTCAGAAGCAGGAGACTCCACTGGTCATGTCAATTTCTGCCCCAAGATCTAATGCTCCAGAGACCTTGTGGCCGAGCATGACTGTTCAGGGCTCCAGATAGGTACGTGCGTGTCGCTTTGTTGTGCACGTGGAAGAGAGCAGGGGGCAATATCCCTCAGCTCATCTCTCCCTCTCTCTCTCTTCACTTGGGAGTGCAAAAGCCTCCGTTTGCTGCTGCAAAATGCATGTGCCCCCACAAAATCTGGTCCTGCTGTAATGCGCTCAGCGCTTGCTTTGTGCCTTTCACAGAAACCCAGGGACGAGTCGGCTGCCTCGAAGAAATGCCAAACATGTTTTTTAAGGGATTCTGTGCTTCATGCAGTTTTGGTAGCAAATTTTGTTTTGTGCCATCCGCACCAGCTGTCCAAATGGCGCCGGGCAAATCGGTGCATGACCGGCGTAAGATTTCTGGTGACCGGCGCAGGACCGATGCAGTCCTTTCCACAATGGATTGCTACCAAAAGCGGTCCAATTTCCTGACATGTCTGCATGGGGACACAAAAGCAAAGCATAGAACACAATGGGAGGCATGAAATTGGAAGAGGGGGGAGGGGCTCCTCAAAGCAATCGGCGCACCATTTTGGATGACCGGCATATGACCGGCGCGAGCTTTGTCATAACTGGTGCTGTTTGGACCACTGATCCGCGACCCCAATATCAATTGTATCGAGCAGCCAATTGTCAGCGAAAACAGGCGTCCCATGGGTATCAACATTGCATGCAACGAAAACGTCTACCACTCGACCATCTGCATGGCACAAAAAATCAGGTTGGGCAAAATGACCCTTCACAGCTACAAGACGTCGTGTCAGAAATGCCGGGACACCATACGTCAACACCCTCCCCCTGGAGACCCAGGCTTCTGGAGTGGCACCCTTCATTACTTCCACCTCTTCGCAATAAGGGAGACCCTCTGAATTACAAGAGCTGGAGGGGCCCAAGGCCGAGACAGGACCACCCTGCTCAGAACCAACCCACCCGGACCCGCACTCCCCCCCCCCCCCCCTGCCCACACCCTTTGCCACTGGATTCTTGCGGCACGTCATTTGGCCAGAGATGTTGGGTGGGAGGGATTATGCTCCATGGACTTCTGAACAGTGGGACTGAGGAAAGCATTGTGGAGTCCAGTCGCACGAGAGAACTGCAGTCACATGGAACCTTGCTGTGCATCAAGGATCCTCTTGGCAGAGATGTTTGAAACGGTTAATGTGACCGCAAAGCAATCCGTCTTGGCGCGAGCGCAGGCCTGAAGCACAACAGATGAGATATCAGGGATGCGAGCAACCCCGTTTCGGATGGGGTTGATGTGCGGCTGGAAAAAACTGGGAAGGTTGAGACATGGCACTGGCAAGCACATGTTGGGTCAGTAGGGAGAGCTGCTGCTGCCACAGTGAAAATCTCGGACCCCAACATCAGCCCCCATTGCACTTGCCGCTGAGCACTTACTGCCTGGCATTGTCAAAGGCATGAATTGGTGTCCAGCCCACTAGCAGCTGCGATGTACCGTTTTTGCTGCAGAAAAGCAAATGGACCAAGACACGACACAGCAGCCTCCGCAACTCCGCCAATCCACGCAAATGCGCCCAAATTCATCCAATGAATATCCAAATTGATCTAAGGTTGACAACAAACAGTCATATGTGTTTGCCTACGGAACGCAAACAATACATTCTTTCAGCTGTAGTTTGAGCTCCACGCCCAACATGACACATTATCCGCAGACAATCAGCTCTTGCACTGTTGTCGCTCAAAACCCGGGGTGCAAACCGGGCCGGCTTGCAACCCGGGCCGGCTTCTCTCCTACTGATGGACAGCTCACACTTGTAACATGGATCCGGAGGGGCGTTTGCAGCGCAATGGAATGGCTGGTCACCCATACCCGCACGACCCTCAGCAGGGCACTCAGCAGGACACACAAACACACGCGCACACGCACACCTGAAGATCAGCAATCAGTTTCCCCGTCTTGTGCGTACGGCCCAAATGGGACTGCCTGCCTTTATTGCCACCGCCATCCTCCCACTGGAACGTGCAGCTCGAGCCCTCCTTCGCACACGTGAAAAAAGCACGACCCTGAAGAGCAAATACAGGTCAAGTGCAGAGCCCAAGGGTGTGCAGCGTGACGGGGAGTGGGAGCAACTGCCAGACTGCGGAAGTCGGTGAAAATCGAGGTCGACCATTTACATTACAACCTGCACTGCCACCGCCACCACAAGAAAACAGGAAAACAGATTTCAAGTAATCTGGACGTCTGCAACTTCGAGTGTAGATGCACGTCTGCACTTTTATCGCCGCGGATTCATGATAACCACCTCAATCGTTCAAAGCACAACTGCTTTGTAACACTGCAATGTGCAATAGAACAGTCGCATGCAACGGCTTGACATTGCAGTTTAATTCGCGAAAAAAAAGGCAGAATAATTCTGTACTTCGGCTGGCATCCTGCGATTTTGGAGAGTGCGCGGAAATGTGATCAATCGCAGGCATCAGCATCCTGTCACGCACGCGTGTGTTCTGATGTGCGTGCGTGCGTGCGCGCATGTGTGAGTGTGTATGTGTATGAAGTGTATGTGCGCCAGGCAAAAACTGTTCGGGGTAAAATTCAATTGCAAAAAATGCGGCTATAAACTGTGTCCCAATCCTTAAAACGAAGGTGTTAATCTACGCAGCGCTTGTGACAATTCTTTTTGACTCGAACAGTGAGAGTCTGCGGGGACGGAGGCACCTCCCCTGCGCTCCATGCCCGCCCATTCACCTGCTGTCCGCTTGGTGAGGGGTCCAGGACTGCAATGCACATTACGCTTTCCCCCTGTACTCGAAGAGTGCCCAGGATTGCACCGCTTCCAGTACGACGCTTCCCGGAGCTGCATTGCCTCATCAAGAAGGACTACTCACTTTATCAAGCTGCATCCAAACTTCATTGCACGCGTGGCTCCCTGATCTATCGCCGCCTCTATCCTCTACCCCTGCCCTTTCTACGCCTGCGTCTTTTTGCCATCAGCACACAAAATGAAGGGACCATGAAAAGCACCAGCACACTTACTCAGATACAGTCGTCGTCAGACTCATGAAGATCGTGGCACATTTCCTACATGAACCTCTAGCACATGCAATCCCGTGGAGACCACCACACACCCAAAACAAATCCCCAGGGAAAAGCACTGGGCATGGGGATGACACGGATCCACCTTATTGGGGCCCTCCTTCATCGTCACATTCCTCATCATTGGTAGGTCGTGCTTAGTGCAACACGGATTGAAATCTATGCACACCGGGGCTAAGGGTGCACTTGGTTGCGCTGGCGGCTGCACCTGCAGGGACGGGGCGTACGTTGCAGAGGGGTTGGGGTTGTGCAAAAGCAAGGGTTCGCTCGAACAATCACACATTCGCACAATCACAATGTTGATTACAACAATCGACCCTCACGCGACGGTGATTTTGAGGTCCATGGCATCGTTTTCACTGTTACATTCTCATTCATCGCAGCCTTCGGTGTGTTTGTGGCACTCAGTTGTCATTCTTTGTGCCACGGGGGACATCAAACGGCCGTCTTGCGGGTTGTCGAGGGTCCCTTGAGGGACGGGTGTGTCAGGGGCCTCACGATCACATGGCCCTAGGCAACATCGCTGGGTCTGGCTGAACAATTGGCATGGCAACGCATACGGAAGAGGCAAACAATGGCTGGGTACGGTCGTCCTGCGTTCATGGCCGCACTGCGCACGCGCTACGCACTGCGCGTGCACTACTTCTATGCTGCCCACAGTAGAGGACACGACTGAAGGAAAGCGACGCCCAGCTGCTGTGCCAAAGTGTGCGGGCACGCGTTGCAGAGCAGGAACCTGTTGGGCCAAGAGATTGTGGGCTTCCGGTGGCGACTACACACAATGAGCAATGCAGCGGCACAGCGCCAGTGTAGGTTCTGTAGGAAGTGAGCCAGTCTGGGCCTGCGGGATGGAACGGGGGGCCGGTCCCCCCCTGCCCGGACACCTTCCCTTCGGGTAGAACTGGTTCTGTGGCTTTCCTTTGGCTGCCTGCCCCTGCAAACGCCGAGGGGTGTCCCTCGTCTTCCGCGGCTGATGTGGCCGGATTGGGGGGGGGGGGGTCATCCCTGGCGATCCTGGGGCGTAGCGTCAATGGGGCGCATGTACACATGCAGACGAACGGGAGGTACAACCAAATTAAGGTGCACTAAGCGAAGGTGGAGGTGGAGCATTTGGTAGACTTCCCTGTGGAACACAACCACCCCGAAAGAGAAGCTACCGAACCCTGGGGGGGGGGGGGGGGCAAACTGATGTCTGTTTCCATCTTGAAGTAAGTACGAATTGTGATGAGGAATGTGGGTCTGGCAGCGAGTCAGCGAGGGCCAGTGATACGCACAAATGGGGGCAACGAAAAAGAAAGGCCCTCACAAGGACAGGGAAACGATTGTTTTCGGCTTCGGCTTCAAAATGTGGTACACCCACAGTTCCCATAGGGCCGCATGCATTTCCGCACCTCTTCTGTCTGGAGGACCGAAGTACGACATGATTGGGTCGGCGGTGCCGTTCCCCTGCCCCTCCGATGGGCACGTGCATGTCCGTGAGGCGGACAATGCGCAAACGAGCTCACTCAGCCTGGGCCTTCAGAGTACAACGTTATGGGGGAGGCCAGGCTCAGCGAAGGCCAATCAGCCGCAGGCCCCACTGGCAGGACATGACCCCTCCCTCTATCGGGGGTCAGGTCGCTTTATCCGATACATGACCCCGCAGCAGACCTACGAGGGGCATCCCGCCTCTCCGGGAAACGGGTGTCTGCGCATGAACAGATACTCACACGCACACGCACACACCCAAGCACACGCACACGCACACGCACACGCACACGCACACGCACACACACACGCACACGCACACCGGTGGCTGTGGCTGGTGCCGAGGAAGGAGTGTTTGAGCTTGTGTCATGGCTTGGCCTTGGACTTGGGATTGTGTGAGGGTCTGGGACTGCGGGGACGTGTGAGCAACTGGCAGCAATGTTGTTGGGCTGTTCGCCAGCAGCGGTTGCAGTGCAGCCTGAGAACACACGTGTAAAGCCAGGCATGCCTCACAATTGGTATGCATGTCACATGTCAACAGGCAGACCTTGTACCCCTCTCCTCTTTCACCATGAGCCATCAAGGCCGGACTTGGCAAAGGGGAGGGGGGGGATGGTTTGTGAAGGAGGGCACAAGTCACAAGTCATTCAGGTCCGCAGCGCTGCTGTGCAACGGGTCAGGTGCTCATCACAGACCTCTGCACAGGAACCTGCCAATTCTACACCCAGCCCCACAATCGCCCCCACCGGGCAGGGGCGGCTATCGTGAATGCCATTGACTGAGCTCACGGGGGGGGCGACCCCTCGGTTCTGGACGCCAACTACCCCCCCTACTAACTGTTGGCCGGAGGCCCCTTGGGGGGGCATCTGAGGGGGGGGTTCAGGGAGGGCAAAGGGGGGGGGTATAGGAGGGGCTGGGGGGGGGGGCTCCGGGAGGGTCGGTTGGGGGGGGGGGGTCCAAGTGGGGCAATTCGGGGTGGTGGGGGGGGGGGGGTCGAGGTGGGGCGATTTGGGGTGTTGGGGGGGGGAGGGGGGCACAGGCTCCCCTTACCTCCCCTTGCCCTCCCTCTAACCATACCATCACCATAAACCTAACCCTAACCTTTGCAGCTAGTTGGTTTGGCCATGCCAGCCATGTTGATTGGGCTGAACAAGATCCCCCCAATTTCGTTCATGGCTGCTTTTGCCACATCATCGCTCTTCATTTTGGACCCCAACACTCACTCTGACCCTAGCCTAGGGTGAGAGCCAGGGCTAGGGTTAGGGCTAGGGTTAGGGTCACCGAGCTGGTGGAACCAGTCTTGGTTTTATAACCCTTTTTAGGGTCTAGGGTGGACCTACCAGGTTTAGCAGCAGCAGCAAGCAGCAAGCAGCAGCAAGCAGCAAGCAGCACGCGCGAAATGGGGAAAAATCAAAACTCCGTTGTGGTGCTTCGGATTCGGCTGAAATTTTGGTGGATGATACCTATGGGTGTGAGGGACAACCACACAAAGTATGAGCCAGAAACTCAACGGTGGCGGCCAGGAACGGGTGTCGCAAGTGGCGGACCTCAGTTTCAAAAACTGCAGTTTAGGGCCAAAAACAGCCATTTTTGGGCCAAAACAGCCCTAGAACCCATTCAAAACGGCCAAACAAAGGGAAAGTGTGGGTACACTCCATGTGCGGCTTGACTTTCCCATGTCTACGAGCCCTTTGCGGCCCTCTAACTCCACCATATGTCCCGGAAACCGCCCAAAAAGGCCCCCAGAAGGCCCAAATTTTGTGCAGATTGGCGGGCGACAGCCACAAACCAAGAGCAGGCCATATCTTTGGCTACATGGCTGAAAATGTGATTCCGAGGGCACCTAGTCCACCCGCAACCGCCCACGTTTTGTGGTTTCCACGCCTCAAAATTGCCCAAACGGACACCTAGACCCCAATACCTAGGCCCACTAGGCTGCGGCAAGCTGCAAGCGCAAGCCCAAACAGGTGGGTGCCCAAATGGGTCAATATGGTCCAATGGGGCAGAAAAATGACTTTTCTCAAAAATGATCCTAGACCATGTGTGATGCTAAAGCAAGTGTTTTTGGACTGTTTTGAGCTTGTGGTGGCCCATTTTGGTCCTCCGAAAATCCCAAAATGCCTTGAAGATGCGCTGTTTTGGGACCAAAAATGGGTCAAAAATGGGTCAAAAACGCATTTTTCCAAAACTCATCCCACACCATTTGGGGTGCACAAACGGGTGAAATGAGCCCATTTTGAGCCCACTTTGGGGCATTTTGGCCCCTCACAAGTCCACAAAAGCCTTGAAAGTGGGCCTTGTGGTGAAGGGGATCACTTGCAAGCTGATTCCACTTTGTCAACGGCCTTCAATGTGTGACTCATTGGTGTCCCTCACCATTCATATCTAATGTTCCTTCCCCCACCAGCTCGGTCCCAATATTCAGTCTTGATTAGGGTTAGGTGTAGGGATAGGAGTAGGCTGAGGCCATGAGGCAACGGATACTGGGCTCGCATACGCCCCCGTGTCACAGGCGCATGGTCATAAGCACATTGTTCAGTGTTTTTCTCGCTGCACTGCAGCGCAGGCTGAGGGTTGGGGGTGGGTGTTAGAGTCAAGGTTGGGTTTAAGGATAGTGTTGGGGTGCAAATTGGACCAAATTTTCCTTAAGGCACCTTTGGTGTTCATGTAGCATCAGGCGCCTTAGGCGCCCGTGGACGCCTGAGGGCGACACCTTTGGCAACTAACTGTTGGCCGAAGGGGGGGGGGGGGGGCAGGGGTAGTTGGCGTCCCAGGACCCGCGGAGTCGCCCCCCCCGTGACTGAGCTGCTGCTGAACACTTTTACTGCCCCTTGAGTCTTGGATCTAGAGCGGACCCTACCATTTTGGCGGCAAGAAGCAGCAGCAGTAAGCAGACATGATCACAAAGCCCAGTTGTTTTGATTCTGCCTGATTCTTGGTGAAGAATACCTTGACATTTCGAGTTGAATGCCACAAAATTTGAGGAGACCTGCAACCCCTCCCCTCCCTTCCTTCTAACCCAACCCAACCCAACCCAGCCACAACAAACCCTCGTCGCTCTGAGATCGGGATCTATTTCAGCAATGCGGCGCTCAGGGGGCAAAATTGTGAGTACCAAAAATGAACCGAAAACCTTTGACTTTCATTCAAATTTGTTGAACCCACCAGTTTTTCGGAGGGAAGGGAGGGCCTACACCCCCAGTCCCCTCGTGTCCCACTCCCATACCCACTGCTGCACGCCCCATCCCTGAAAGTCCCAAGTTGCTTAACGGCCTCTACTCGCCGCGCCCCGCCTTTCTGAGGTGAGCCACATAGAATAGCTTATCAGAGTCGTTTTGTTTGATTTCCGAGACGCAATCAGTCATCTCAAAGCATATCCACATGAAATAGACCAACCAACGTTCGGCTGTTGAACACCAGTCTATCTCCACGAATAAAACATAGCTCCAAGTTGCAGGTCAAGATTTAGGTACTGGCAGTGTTTGGAACGAGTCTGAGATCCACTCCCACCCCTCATCGCCTGCAGGAAGCAGGAGCCACGTCAAAACACAGAATACACCGCTCCGTAGCGTATGGCAGTACGTGGAGGCGCATGAGGCCTGTGTAGGTCATCACAGGTCATGAGAGGGGAACATAGAGAGCTAAATGTGTTTGATGCACGGCGGGGTAAACATAAGGCGTGAAGAGTGTAACCTTGGTTTGGGTGCCATACTGCCCGAGGGGTGGCTTTGGGTCTGATTGAGGTGGGGAAAGCCCCACGTTGCTTTGGATGAGAGTTCTGGGCAGGGACGCAGATGTTGCGTTTTGTGTGTGGAAGGCACTCAAAGCCGAGTTTTGTTTGTCAAGCTGGCTCACTGATGCACTGCATGAGTCCGGAGATGACAAAGGTGAATGCAAGGCCGGATAGCTCAAGAGCGACGAAGCGGGCTGTGTGCTGGGCTGAGTGGATGGGGTGCTTGGCCGTGACTGCACCTGTGGGGCACAAAAAGGCCAATGTTTGAGGCAAATAAAGAGAAATGCCACAAACACACTGAAGGGTCAGATGAATGAGAATGTAACAGTGAAAATGATGCCCTGGATCTCAAATTTTCCCTCACGTGAAGGTCACTTGTTGTAATCAACACTGTGATACTGCGAAGTGAGTCCGACGCAGGGACCATCATCCATCCCCTGTGAAAAACAAGAGGTACCCCCAAAACGAATCCTCTGGTGCGTCTGCACAAGGTGCACCGGGGAAACTGTTGGGTGGTGCGCGAATATGTGACCCAGAAGAGACAGCAGATAAATACCGTCCCTCAGGGACGGCATGGACTTGATTGCGGCAGCCTGAGTGGATGAGATGGTTCGGATCCTTAGCTCCGATTTCAGTGCGCATGACAGTGCCCCATGGATGCATGCATGGTGTGCATGGTTTCCTCACGGCAAACAGAACCACTCCAGACCATATTGAGCAACAGGTTTCCACGCACGCACAGTCACAGAGCAACAATTCCAGCCTGGATCTGTCTAGAGGGGCGGCAAGCAGCTATTACTGTCCGAACAAGAACACTTGCACCAGGTTATGGCTTAGCAACCCAGGGAAAGGGGTCGGGGTTCATGGTTTGCCCGACCATCCCACACCACCAAGTGAGCCATACTTGAGAACACAAAAAATCCCCATTGGTGTGAGTTCGGAGGAACGACGCCTCAGCATTCGGGGACAAGTAGTCACACTCATGCCAAAGGCATCTAGGCCCAAGACCCCCAAAAAGTGGAACACCACCTGCAAGGAAAGGGAGAGGGGGGGGTAGGGGGGGCTGTTGGCTAAAAAGGCCACCTTTTAGGGGTCAACCCACCCACCCATCTCTCTACTGACCCGCACCCCCAGGGTAGGATGGATGGGCCACTAAGCTGTGCCCTGATTCACACACCATCAAAAAGCTGCCCTGAGGGGGAACGGACAGCATCAGGCGGGAACAAATAAGAACCCGCCAACATGAACAGCAGAAAACAGCCAGTGGTTGCACAGACAACGCAAAAACCAGATGTATTTTGGGGGGGAACAGGGTATTGTGCCGCATGGCTGGACAGCTGGGTACCTTATTGTCCACTCAGCCATATTCATCTGATATCAGTGACTCGCTTTTGCCGGCCTTGGATAAAGAAGGGGAGTGGCTTTCATGATAGAAATAGGGTCCAAAACTGGTCCAAAATGTGTTTTTCCAACAGTGATCCCAGGCCACTTGCGATGCTCATACAAGTGTTCTTGGCCCTTCTTGAGCCCATGGTGACCCATATTGCACCTGGAAAATTCACAAATGGTTTACAAACACTGCCCTCCCAGATGTGCACAGCCTGGGCAAAAAAAACCTTTTGGCCAAAAGCGCCCTGAAACCCATTCAAAACAGCCAGAGGAAGGAAAACCGATTCTGTACACCGCAACTGGGTTGGTTTTGCTGAGGCAAAGAGCCCTGTCACGCCCTCTAACTTAATGATGAGTCCCAAACACCCCAGTGGCCCAAAAATATATTGCCTGCGGTAAGGCATCTCGAAGAGGAGCGGAGAGTCAGTATGCACAAACAGCAATGCCGGGGCTTCCAGGAGGGTTGGGGCATGGCCCTGGGTGCATGAGCTGAGCAGCCACTACGTGGTCGCCATGGGTACTAGAGTACCTGTTTTGTCAGCGAATGATGGTATTGCCCACCACGGTGCAAATAAGGCCAAAACAGCAATTTTAGACCCTAGTGGTTATTGCAGCTCACATAAAACTCATGATTTTCCAGCCAACCCATGCTGCCCTGAAAACGGCCTCACAAGCAGGGGGGCCAATCGCGGATACCCGGAGATTGCGCCTGAAAACCCCATTTGGATCAGGGGTCCACATAGTCCACATAGAAGAAAAAAGTGGAATGGGGCCAGGGTGTAAGTCAACACACAGTGGCAGCCATAGGCCAACCAAATTTTGCCCACCGCGGTGCAAATAAGCCCAAAACAGCAATTTTAGGCCCTAATGGGTACCGCTAGGACGCCCTAATTGGTGCTACATGGCTCCCCAGGGGTTGGTGCATACTCCCATTGTCACCAAATGATCACTCAAGTCTGGCGCCATGGTTAGGGGGTTCGTGTAGAAGAAGAAGCTCTTTTCCCTTCGGCAAGTCCACCTCGCAGAGAATCTAGCCCAAGCAACATACACCCAAAATAGGGTAAAAAATACATAAAATTCAGGGCTTAAACATGTTTTACATATCTTGGATGGTCATTTTAGGTGATCACAGTATCAAAAAAATAAGTTTCGGAAACTTCTATTTTTGAGCTGCCCAGGGTGAAACATTGCACAAGCAGGTTGTGTACCAATCCCTTGGGAGCCCCCCCCCCCCCCCCCCTGCGTGCCCAATCCCCAAATAAGGTGAAAACCACATAAATACGGCCTAAAACATGCTTTACATACCTTAGATGGTCATTTTAGGTGATCATGGTATCAAAAAGAGAAGTTCGATTATTGAGCTGCCGAGGGTGGAAAACTACAACAGCAGGTTGTGCACCAATCCCTTGGGAGACCCCGCTATGGGAAACAGATGCGTGTGCACGACCGGCACTGCTCAAAGCAAAGCAGAAGTGCCAAGCAAAAGTCGAAGAATAAAGCTCTTCAATGACATGTCATAGGCGCCTTTCACTGTAGTGAACAAGACAGCAGGTAAATGATGTTTTGCCCACCACTCCTGTGGTCCTACGAACTATCACCTGGTTGGTACAAGGCAGCAGCTAGATGGTGCCAGCACGCACCCGGTCTGAACTGATAACGTCAAACTGTATCATTAGCACCCCCCGCGCCCCTAGTGGATGCCCCGGTCCACCCGTGGATGAGAGGAGAGGAGGGACTGCAAACCCTGAAGGCCAGCAGGTCTGCCGACCAACCAGCACAAAAATGAGTACAGCGACCCGTGTGGAAGATGTGGCATGAAGCATTCAGGGCACCCTGCCAGGCAGCGGACTGATGAAGCCACACCAATGGGTCGGAAAATGTATCGTACAGAGATTGCAACAGGTGTGAAGAAATAAATGTAATCCACTGCGCAGACATGGGAACGTCCCCCTAGGTCCTCACCAAAACTCGATGCACGGCCGCAATGGCTAAGGCGCGCACCGCGCACCGCGAGGGTATCCTGAAAGGAACGCAAGTTGCATGCAAGCTGCCCCCCCCCCCCCCCCCCCCGCCCAATCCCCAAATAGAGTGAAAAACACGCAAATCCGGCCTAATACATGCTTTACATACCTTGGATGGTCATTTTGGGTGATCAAAACATCAAAAAAAAAGTTTCGAAAACTTAGATTTTTCAGCTGCCCAGGGTGAAAAACGGCAAAAGCAGGTTGCGCACCAATCCCTTGGGAGACCCCCCCGCTATGGGATACAGATGCCTTTGCACGACCGGTACTGTTCAGCACAAAGCACAGGTGCAAAGCAAACGTAGAAGAAAAAAGCCATTCAGTGACATGTCATAGGCGCCTTTCGTTGTAGCAAACAAGATGGCATGGAGTCCATAGGTGTTCGCTACACCTATAGTCCTATAATCAGTCAATCTGGTCAACGGTCGTAGGCAGAAATTGCAGTGGAACGTCCAGACACCCCCCCCCCCACACCCAATACCCAAATAAGGTGAAAAACACATAAATACGGCCTAAATCATGCTTTACATACCTTGGATGGTCATTTTGGGTGATCACAACATGAAAAAAATAAGTTTGCAAGACTTCGAATTTTGAGCTACCCAAGGTGAAAAAGTGAAAAAGCAAGTTGCGCACCAATCCCTTGGGAGACCCTCCCACCCCACCCCGTGCGCCCAATACCCAAGGTGAAAAACAAATAACTACGGCCCAAAACATGCTTTACATACCTTGGATGGTCATTTTAGGTGATCATGGTATCAAAAAAAAGTTTTGGAAACTTCAATTTTTGAGCAGTTCAGGGTGAAAACTGCAACAGCAGGTTGAGTACCAATCCCTTGGGAGAACCCCCCCCCCCCGGCGCCCAATACACAAATAAGGTGAAAACCACATTGATACGGCCTAAAACATACTTTACATACCTTGGATAGTCATTTTGGGTGATCACAAAATGAAAAAAATAAGTTTGCAAGACTTCGATTTTTGAGCTGTCCAAGGTGAAAAGCTGCAAAAGCAAGTTGTGTACCAATCCCTTGGGAGACCCCCCCACCCCACCCCGTGCACCCAATACCCAAGGTGAAAAACAAATAACTACAGCCCAGAACATGCTTTACATACCTTGGATGGTCATTTTAGGTGATCATGGTATCAAAAAAAAGTTTTGGAAACTTCAATTTTTGAGCAGTTCAGGGTGAAAACTGCAACAGCGGGTTGAGTACCAATCCCTTGGGAGAACCCCCCCCCCCACGGGCGCCCAATACACAAATAAGGTGAAAACCACATTGATACGGCCTAAAACATACTTTACATACCTTGGATAGTCATTTTGGGTGATCACAACATGAAAAAAATAAGTTTCCAAGACTTCGATTTTTGAGCTGTCCAAGGTGAAAAACTGCAACAGCGGGTTGAGTACCAATCCCTTGGGAGAACCCCCGCCCCTCCCCGGCGCCCAATACACAAATAAGGTGAAAACCACATAAATACGGCCTAAAACATACTTTACATACCTTGGATGGTCATTTTGGGTGATCACAAAATGAAAAAAATAAGTTTGCAAGACTTCGATTTTTGAGCTGTCCAAGGTGAAAAGCTGCAAAAGCAAGTTGCGTACCAATCCCTTGGGAGACCCCCCCACCCCACCCCGTGCGCCCAATACGCAAATAAGGTGAAAAACAAATAACTGCGGCCCAAAACACGCTTTACATACCTTGGATGGTCATTTTAGGTGATCGTGGTATCCAAAAAAAAAGTTTTGGAAACTTCAATTTTTGAGCAGTTCAGGGTGAAAACTGCAACAGCAGGTTGAGTACCAATCCCTTGGGAGAACCCCCCCCCCCCCGGGCGCCCAATACACAAATAAGGTGAAAACCACATTGATACGGCCTAAAACATACTTTACATACCTTGGATGGTCATTTTGGGTGATCACAAAATGAAAAAAATAAGTTTGCAAGACTTCGATTTTTGAGCTGTCCAAGGTGAAAAGCTGCAAAAGCAAGTTGTGTACCAATCCCTTGGGAGACCCCCCCACCCCACCCCGTGCACCCAATACCCAAATAAGGTGAAAACCACATGACTAAGGCCTAAAACATGCTTTACATACAGGCCTAAATTTCAGGGATGAGGAGCAACTATTCAGCCCACTCCGGCTCAAACTGCAATGTTGTCCATCAGAATTTTCCTCTACAGTTATTGGCAGGCAGAACCACAAGACGTAACACAGGTGGGGTCGCACCCCAGGGCGCTGCAACTCCGGTGTGGCCAACGTGAGGGTTTGTGCTGCATGAGCACAGCTGCTGTTGCGGATCTTGGACAGCGGAATGAAGTTGCTGTACTCAGAAGAGTCTCGTGCGGGCGGCGTTTCCCCCTGAAAAAGGCGCCGGCAATGGCCACTGAGAACACGAAATCACCTTTTGAGCCATTGAGGCCCTTTCGAGTTCAATGGCTTGCAAAATGTGAGATGCTGCTGAGGCGGAGTGCAATGGCTGAGGTGGCTGGTGCCTGGTGCCAGCTCAGCCCCCGAGCTGTATGCCATGATGTCCGTCTGTTGCTGTATCATTGTGGGTGCATGTACTTCATAGCAATTGTTGCACATTGCGCGGTTTGCCCACTGCACAATGCACACTCCGCACATGGTACGTTGCATGTTCTGAACACGGCACGTCAAGCACCCTGCTAACTCGTATTGCACACTTGGTACATTGAACAATGCGTACTGGACACGCCACTGTGCACTGTGTACTTTGTGCACAATGCGCTTGGCACATGATACACTGCACATGTTGCACGGTGCACAATGTGTACACTGCACCCTACACACTCTGCACACCACACAGTGGGGGAATGTTTGCCCGGCGCGCACTCGGCGCGCGCCTGGCGCGCTACCTTTCTATTAACTATCCTGACGTTAGCCCGAGATTTACCCTCTGATGGAGAAGGCCCCCCAAATAGACCATGATGGACTGCGCACCTTCCCTACAAACCACGTTGCATAATTAGACAATCGCTGTGAATTCAACAACTCCAAATGTCATTTGTATTGTACTTAACAAACGGTACTTTGCCTTTACCTTTCCATAGATTTCGCTATGGTAATGAGTCCCCAAGCTGCAAGCGGTTTGGACGGCGTTTCTGCCTCACGTCACAAGAACGAAGCGCAACCTCAGTATTCGCTACATCACCCCTGCCTTCTCGGGGTCCCCATGGTGGGGAGAAATCAATATGGCTACATTACCCCTGCTTTCTTGGGGTCCCCATGGTGGGGAGAAATCAACCTAGTAAGGAGTGGATGTGGTGGAAACGAGCAAAAAATGGAAGAAAATTGGTGAAACTGGGTGAGAACCCAAATATACCATGTCCCGAATGTGAAAGAAGCATCAAAATACCCGTTGTCAAACAATAATAATGCCCATAGTATGACAAAGTATGGGGTTCTAGGACGGCTAGACGTCCAAATAGTTGCACTGCACGCGCACTGCGCTTAGTGCACCCCCTAAAAGGTCACCGGTGGGGCACAGGTGAAAAAAGATGCCCGGCGCGCTAACCTCCCCCAGTGCAAGTTGTTTTTGATGTCCAAATGAGCCATTTCCAAGGCCTTTTTGTTCATGTAGCCTGAAAAGCTTTTTTGCAAGTACCCTTGGCCAGGCATATACTACATTTAGGGTGTGGCTTGAAAGCTGGTCGCAACTGCAATCCAATCACGTGCCCAGTACCTGCGGAATAATAGCCGCATGGGATGCGCAAGGCAGTCCAGACGGAGGGGCAAAGGGCACAGTGGCTTTGTCAACCCATTTGAAGAACATGCACTTGCCCTCGGGGCAGCAGTAATGCAGGCGGCCATGGTTCAGACCGCTTGCACTGCTGGGACGCTGGCCACAGGGCAGGCCACATTGGCACACCGGGTTCATGCCAGAGAGTCATGCCGGAAGCAGTGAGAATCCATGAAGCGCCTGCGAAGCAGCAGCAGTTGGCAGTTAGCCAGACAGCAGGAACTAGCAGAATTGTCGGTGAGTGGAAGGCAGACAATTCCCCATTAGACTACGCACTGGCCTGGAAGGGCCTAGAAGGGAAGCAAAAGGGGCAATGATTCCTGGATTCAACAAAGTTTGGGGGTGTTGGTGGTGGGCATGTGGTTGTGGGTGTCCGTTTGCGCAATTCATTGCTGTGCCACCCTCATCTTATTCTTTTTTTCTTACAGAGCTGCCAGAGTTAGACAATTGTGCAAGTAAACCACAGCGAGAAAGCAAATCCCGTTGAGAACTACATCCATAGAGTAGTCCTCCATGATGGGGATCCGTTGGACTTGGAAGCATCGCCAACACTCCTAAATAGAATGCACCAAGTGCAACACTGCAGCTGTGACGCCCTATGCATCAGCACCAGTTACTTGTTTGCTTCATACCCAGTTCACCGCATGTCCTCACTACGCCACCTCTTACTTCAACCGTAGTTGCCCATCTGAATTAGAAACTCCAACGCCAGCAAAACTTGGTGTCGCTTTACGCTTGGTGAGAGGTGGGTGCCACCGCCCAGTTACATCCAAATCACCCAACCCCCTAGCCCCCAATACCCTCGTTGCTCTTGCAGGGGCAGATCCTGATACCAGTACATCTCTTGAGCTCACTTGAACCCTTGACACTTTAGATAAGTTGGTCTTGGACACTGCCACACTTGCAACATGCTCAGCAATTTTCTTTGGAGCACATGCACAACCCCTTTTTTATCAAAGTTCAGTGCCAGGACCCTGAGGGGTAAGTGATCAGATAAATAAAGGTTTTGGCAGGTGCAGCTGGGGTAGCCATACAGGGTGCAGCTCTTGACTAGCCCCCCATGCTTTCCCCAAAGGGGTACACGGACAGTGTGGGGGATCTCCCACTCATTGGGGTCCCGGTGTGCCTTGTGGCGCTTTGAGAGTGGTTGTAGCTTTGGAGCACATGCAAAACCCAACTGCTCTACTCTGCATTCACCGGAGTGGGGGCTACCTCAGCACATCACCCAATATGTTCATATGCACGCTCCCATGTTGCAAATCTGGTCTGAATTCACAAAAGCACAAAACTTTCTCGCAATACCGTGGTGCCTCACCTACCCTCTCCCTACTGTGACATGGTGTACTTCAAAAATGCGTTAAAATGTTTGCCACTGCTGCTGCATAAAAACGAAATGATGCTCTGAGTGGGGCATTGAGTGGTGCACTGGACAGCTCCATCTGGTCTGCAATTAACGAACGCAAGTACATGTTTGAGGGCCGCGCAACTTGCCAAGGCGACTTTGCTCATACAATCTGTTGTATACCTTTTTCCCTCATCCAATTCGTGCTAACTCGGTGAGTCACATTTCACCCACAATTTTCTGGGTATAGAGAGGGGTCGTTTGGGGAGGGTCATTGTTCAGTTGGGGAGGGGGGAGGACGTACAATGGCAGCCGTGACGTTGCTTTTTCTTCCATCTACAGCATATAAAAGCCCGCATGTTTGGCCCTAGTGCGGCACCACTATGAAGAGTGGCCAAGGAAAAAATGACCCAAGGACACCATGCCCTTAAGCAACAATGCCATCTACTATCGGTGGCAAGTAGGTTGGGAACTATCCCCCCCCCCCCGACCCCGATAGTGTTCTCAGGGCAAATTTGTGTACAAAAATGGTCACTCTGGGTAGAATGTGCTAAAGCTTCGAAAAAAATGTTTTGTACAAGGTTTTATCAATTTTTTTTATAAAGCTGTTGCAAAATTTTGCTGGCTTGTTGTACTAAGTGGCTACACCATGTGTGCTCTATCATGGACTCCGAAGTGGAGAACATTCGGAGCGGCTCCTATGCTTTCTTGGCGACTCCAAAGCGGAGAGGGATTGTAGTGGTTACACAACTGCTGCTGCAACGGACTTTGAATGCACTTTGCTTTGAAGTCACCATAAAGCAGGGGTTATGTAGCCACGCTATTCCTCTTTGCTCTGCAGTCCATGGTATGGCAAGGGCGGTGTAGGTACTCTATTCAATGTCACATTTGTTCACCGGCCAAATCAACTGCAAGTCCATGCCCGTGGAGCACACAACATAGGACCAAATCCGTTAATTCCAATGGCACGGGTGACAGTTTTCGGGTCTGCTTGGGGGGTTCTCTAGGGCTGGAAAATCTGTGGCTAACATCTACAACAATTGCACAAAAGCGCTGGGCACCCCCCCCCCCCGTCTTCTGACCTGGACCAACTGCTTGGGATATATGTAGTGTTCCAGGTTGTGGGATGGTTTATATCCTCCAAACAAAAGATCCCGGCAGCGTGTGTCGAAAGGGGGCTAGAGGTTTAGGGTAACATATGAATCTGGATTCAGGCCATTTGGAATTGTGGTTGCTCTTTCATGTGAGTGGGTGCCACACACTCTGGAAGTTGCAAGAGCTTGCTGTTTGCAACCACAGTGATTATCATTGGTTGTCAGCCAACAATTTGTATGCTTTGAGGCTTCAGCAAATATAGAACTATGTAGATGGAATGGGGTCGGTTGATTAAACCCCCACCCCCACTCCAACCCGGAAAGGTGGCAAAGTGATTGTCCCTCTTTTTGGGGGGGAGAGAGGGGGGGGGGGGGGGGCTGCAACAAACCTGCAAAAGAAACATGCTGTAAAGTTGTAAAACTACCTCTTGTTAGTTTCAGAACTTCTACTCAGCTCTACTTTACTCCTTCAACTTCCTGGCATGGATTTCGCCTCTCTCAAGCATGTGCTCTCCTTTGCCGTCAAGACGAAGGAATTTGATGCGGGAGACGGTAAGACCCCTTTTTGTATGACCTATCCGCCTCCCTCTTGCTGGAGCACAAGGTCATAGAACACCTTCTCATCTCACTCCAGTGACACTAAAGCAGAAAATTCTCCAAAATTGCACAAGGGCCGCGGGGAGGGCAGAAACCACCAAAACATGCAAAAAATGGAACAAAGGAGAAACATGCAACCCCCCCTGCACCACCCACCCACCCACACACACACAGGTTGCCGATTGGTGGAACACGACGCTTCTTCGTGATTTGGAGGAAAGCTGGGATGTGAGAATGCAGGTTGTGGGTGGGACAAAAAGGCATGCACAAGGCTCTGGTTTTCAAAGTATGTATGCCAGTTCTCTCCCCCACACCACTTGACATTGAGCTCTTGGACAAGCGCTAGTCGTTTCACTGGTGCACATGGATGATGCTGCATATGACCTTAACGCTCATGTATGATGGATTCGTATCCTTCACCACATCCACCTTGAACCCTGACCAGAACCACATCACCGTTTGCTCGAATGAAATTACAATATGCACCAGGAGAGAACCTGACGTGCCCAAGAAATGGAGTGAACCTGTACAATTAGTATTACCTACCTAAAGATGTGCAAAGACATGAGCAGCGAAGCAGCCAAGCTGTACAAATAGCTTTAACATTCCAGTGGGCAATTTTTAAGGATTGCACAAAGTTGGGGGGGGGGTTGGAGTAGGAATGGGGCAGGACGGGGCCGGCGGGGGGGGGTTGTTCTTGAATCTCACCTGCTCAACAGCTGACGACGTAGTAGGTTGCATGGGTTTGGGTTCTGTTTGATCCATTTTGACCAACTGCAGTCGTAGCTTTGCCTTTGCCTTTGGATTGAGAATCCCTGATTATCTGGAACTGTTTACCAAGAACTGGAACTATTAGGCGCTTGCTTTTGTTCAAACATTCAACACTAAGATACCCACTGCATCTCAAAGAATGAATTACAAACCGCTGAATTCCAGGCCTTACCACTCTGCTGCCAAGCCGAACGTTTGTCCCGCCATGTGCAACACCCCTCCAGAAAAACCCCGAACAAATGCTCCTTCCAACTGAGCAGCTCTCCTATTTGGCCTTCAAATTGCGTTGACGAAGTACGTTTTGACAGTCAGTGTACTCTGGAGCGTGCCCTTGCATTCGTTGTAATGTATGAGATCACTTGGCAATCCACTCTCAAGACAGAGAACGTTGAAATGCTCCAGATTCCAAAGTGGCGACCAACGTACCGACTTGCATTCGATGGGTTGCTCCAAAACTGGGCACAACTGAATTGGTTATGTACGTGGAACATCTACAAAGATCTCTTGTGATTCAAAGCATATCGTTCTATCATTGCTCCGTCCAAGCCTCAGAGGATGCTGCAATGCAATTCCAGACCAAAACAATCACACACCACAAACGCGAGTCAAAACCGGTACATGCACATCACATGGAGCGAAACGGTGAGGGCTCCAGTGGACATGCACCAATGGCGTTCAGCATGAGTTCAGGGCGGTTGACAGCACAGGGGGCGTTGCAATTTAGTTTTGGACACCAACACCTGCGGTGGACCCCAGCGGGGTCCTAGAAGGGGTGGGGGGGTGATCAGAATTCGTTTCGGGATTTCTTCGGCATTTTTGCATTCCCCATAAGCCGGATCAGTCTCCGCGCACACGCTGCTGACTTTGTTGTTTTGGGCCAGCATCGATGACTGCCAACCGACACCGCCAACCGCAAGGGGCTTTCAAGTATAGGCGCAGATCCCCGACCCCCTCTCCAGACCTCCAAACCTACGCCCATAACAGCAGCTGCTTCGCCCAAACAGTGAATTGTCGAAATTTTCGAAATTTCTCAACAGTCTCCCCACATTTATGGCCACTATTGCGGCGTGGGAGAGCGCATGTACGCTTACCCTTATCTGCAGGCCCATAAGAGAGGCACTTCGGCACTGCCACACCAACGGCCTCTGAACTTCCGGTCCCCTGACCCAACCGCTTCCCGATAATCCCATAAGACCACGTCATGGGGAATGGGGCCCCTGCTCAGAAGGTCACGCAGTACAATAAACGAGTCCACAGCATGGAAAGCCCGCCGAACTCGGAGCAAAGAGCCCTCCCTGGGGATGGCTGACAGGTCCTGGCGCTCTCTGTGCTCTCAAGAGTCGGGGGCCACTGATTTGCTCCGTGGCAGACGGCCAGACATAAATGGAGACAGCCTTGCTGCACTGCACAGCCAGTGCCAGGGATAGCGATGCTCGCATATCGATGTCTTGTGGCTACAGATTGTAAACACAAAAAGTCCACCTTCCCATACCAGTGCATCCGACGGCAAATGTCATTTTGTGGGCTGGTGTTTGCGGCTTGGGCTTGGGATCTGCAATCTGAACTGTACGAACTTGGAGTCCTTGACGACCCAATCCTTGAAAGAGGGCAGTCTGAAGAGGCAATCTTTGGCATGTTGGTGAGCCACTGCGCGCCTTTTCAGGCTTTGGTACGTCTCCCCGCTCTCGATTGCAGCAACCAATTCTGCAGACGCGAAAAAGTGCCGTGCTGATGCCGCTGACATCGACTGCAGCCGAACAGGTGAGTTTGACGCCGAAGGTGTTTGACGAGAAACACTGCCACAAGGGCATGTTGAAGGCTTACACTGGCCCACCTTACGATTTCCAATGGCACAATAAATTTGCGCTACCTAGCGTGCGCAAAGAAACCCCCCAAAAGTTCAGACCACGGCCATTTGGGCCACTAAAGTCCTTTAAGGCGTTGAAAATTTGCCCCCTTGCATGGAACGCAAATGGGCCCAACATGTGGGGCATGTGGGGTCTCCGAATACATGCTGGCCCGCGTGGTTTCGATCCAACTGCCTCTGCGGAGGTGATTGGTGGCAAGTGTTCAAGGCTGAACGCAGCCTAAACCTTCTTGTTCTAGCATCCCAACCCAAGCAGTCTGGAATCACTTTTGAAAAACCACACACACTTTTTCTCCCAAAATCTAGCACCTTTCAAATCTATTTCTGGGAACTTGAATGCGCCACAAAAAAAATGTATCATAAACGCTCAAAGGAGTCTAAGACCACTTGGGTCAAACAAGGAGTGAAGTTTGGGATTTCATCCCCTATGAAATCCCTATTTTTGTCTCATAAGGTATCCCCCGCTGAGTTTCTGGTTGGAACCCCCTAAACCTCCCCTCCAATGAAAAAATACATTTTTTTGGGCGGGGGGGCATGATTTTTTCTGGAATTTTGTGATTTTGAGCCCAAAAAAAATTGTTAGCCCAATGAGTGGGGCGAGCTTTGACCATTTGTGTTAAGATAGCATGCTTGGTGTTCTCTGTGACCCTGCGGTATCCAGATGGGATTCGGGATGATTCAAGATGACAATACACCTATGGTCAAATGCAAAAGGACATGTTTTGTACCCTTTGGCCCTGCTCAGGGGTGGGGGAAAAAAGGTTTGCGGGGAGGGGGGGTCGTTCGATCCCATTTTCCGGACCCCCCCCCCGGGGGGGGGGGGGGGGCTCCTGTGACGAGCCGCTAAAAACAAGCCATGCCCCCCCCCCCCCAGCAAGAGGGCTCCCATGACGGGGACCTCCAAACAACTCCCAGACCCCCCCAAGGGGGGGGGTCCCGTGACAAACAGTGAAAATCACCCCCTTACCCCCCCCCCTGCCAACACTGGTGGTATTTATGTCCGGTCAATTCCGCCTGCATCTCATCCCACAAAAAATTATTAGGCAGCGCCCCACCTTGGCCTCCTGTTGGCAAGGACAATTCATCGTCTGAGGAATCAGACACATCACAACTGGAAGCAGAATTATTATTTGGATTATTGGATGTAGTTATACACTCTTTGTAATAACTCTGCTTTTGGCCCACTACTACAAAGCCCTTGAGAACCCGTTTCAGATTGCCAATAGTGCACTGCCTAGTAAACCCAAAAGATGCACGCAAGTGGTGCAACAATCGCTACACATCAGCCAATACACCATGGGTGACCTGACCACAGCGGCGCTTCAACCAGGCTTCGGCTTTCAGAAATTCTAACCCACGCCGATGGGTGAACCAACGTTCTACCTCAAAAACTTTTGACACGTATGGACCGGTGGGAGTTAAGTCCCGAAAATTCTATGGCCTTCGGCAAGTTCACCTCGCAGAGAATCTACCCCAAGCAACACACACCCAAAATAGGGTAAAAACCACATAAATACGGGCTAAAACATGCTTTACATATCTTGGATGGTCATTTCAGGTGATCACAATATCAAAAAAAACAAGTTTCGATGACTTCGATTTTTGAGCTGTATAGGCTAAAATACTGCATGAACAGATTGTGTACCAATCCCGTTTGACCCCCCCCCCCCCCGGCACCTAATCGCAAATATGCTGAAAAACACATGAATACGGGTTGTCCCCACTGCCGTCTACACCTTGCTACGCACCCACGCGGAGGACCCCCAGGCCACGGCCGCGCACATGCAGCGGACGGCCGTTGCCAAGACGGCGGAGCAGCTCACATACCGCACCCACAAATACCTGCAGCATGCAGCAACCCTGCCCCAAACAGACCAAGCCCACCTCCTCAAACTCCTGTTCTACCAACCATGAGAACCTACCCCGTGACATACCAACACGGAACCCCCACCACGTCTACACACCGTCCACCGAGCACAGCACTGGCACAGCACACACGGGCACCACAGGCACCGCACACACTCCCACCAGCATGCGCGCGCCACCAGCCCCCATCCCCCCACGCCGCCGTCCGTCCACAGGTACCACCAACCGCCAGCCACCGCATGTCCCCTCTGCGTACGCCAGCGGCTACCACAGACAGCCCTGCCCTGCAACCCAGACCACTGGGTCTGCCTGGGAGCCGCGCACCGCCTCACCCGCTGCCCCCACTGCGGGGACCTCAACCCCCACCACCGCGAGCGGCCCGCGGCCCCAGCCGCACCCCCCCCCGCCAGCCACCCCAGCTTCTTCGGGTTCCTCACCGACACCCTCCGGGACCACCTGGGAGGGTACTACGTGGCGGACGCGGCGGACCACGCATGGACCACAGCCGTGGCCACGGGCAGCACACCCCTGCCCCCCCACAGCCCACCCCTACGCCACAGCGGAGGCGGCTTGAACGTGGCGGCCCGCCACATCCTCCTCGCCCTATACCTCCACCACCGTGACCTACACCTCCCAGACCCACAACTCCCGGCCCCCCAAGCAGCAGCCCTGACGCCAGAAGCGTGGGCCGACACGGCACCGAAACATGCTTTACATAGCTTGGATGGTCATTATAGGTGATGACAGTATCAAAAAAAAAGTTTCGGAAACTTCGATTTTTGAGCTGTATGGGGTGGAAAACTGCATTAGCAGGTTGTACCTACCCCTTGGGAGACCCCCCCATACCTAAATGAGGTGAAAAACACATAAATACGGCGTACTACATGCTTTACATACCTTGGATGGTCATTTTAGGTGATCAAAACATAAAAAAACAAGTTTCAATAACTTCGATTTTTGAGCACTCTAGGGTTGTGCACCGGCCCATTCACTCATGTAAGCCATTATTGGTGGAAACAGTCGCCTCGCATTTTTGACGCGGGTTTTGACCAACCCTAGGCAAGGCTAGAGACTGCAAACAACGTTCTTTTGTATCCTAGTAGGCATATACTTTCACATCATCCCCACTGACACCCCTCAGAGTGGGTACCACGGGGTCACCGAGGTCGCCAAAACCGCCAACATACCAAAATTGGCCAAAAAGTGGATAAACTGCATTGGCGCTTGTCCCACTCCGCGCCATACAAACCCCATGGAGTCGGGACCTGGAAACACTTTTTCGGCTCAAAATCAGAAAAACCAAATGATTCATGATTTTCGACCCAAAAAAAGGGGGGGGTCATTTTTTCGACATTTTTGACCCCCCCCCTCCCACCCTCCCACACCTCCATCAAAACCTCAAAAAAGTGGGTTTCCATTGGGGGGGGTCTGGGGGGCTCCGGACCAAAAACTCATTGGGGGATGCATTTATTGTACAAAATAATGATTTTACAAGGGATTAAACTAACATTTCAACCCCTTGAGGTAGGGTACGTGAATAGCGTCAAAAAGGCCCCAAATGGGGGGGTATGTGGCGTTTTCCCCTATATACGCCTGCTTGGCTTTGATCTAACAACCTCTGCTAGGTGATTTCAATAAAATTTTCTGCTTTGAGATCAGTTCTGTCTATTGTGTTTGGCAAATCCACCACGCAAAGAATCTACCCCAAGCAACAAACACCAAAATAGGCTAAAAACTGCATAAATACGGGCTAAAACATGCTTTACATACCTTGGATGATCATTTTAGGTGATCACGATATCAAAAAATAAAATTTCAAAAAATGAGATTATTGAGTTGTATAGGCTGAAAAACTGCATGAGCAGGTTATCTACCAATCCCGTTTGACCCCCCCCCCCCCCCCCCGGCATCCAATACCCAAATAGGGTGAAAAACACCTAAATACGGCCTAAAACATGCTTTACATACCTTGGATGGTCATTTTAGGTGATCATGGTATCAAAAAAATAAGTTTCAAAAACTCGGATTTTTCGGCTGTTCGGGGTGAAAAACTGCAAAAGCAAAATGTGTTCCAATCCCTTGAGTGACCCTCCCCCCGCGCGCACCCAATACCCAAATAAGGTGAAAAACACATAAATACGGTGTACTACATGCTTTACATACCTTGGATGGTCATTTTAGGTGATCACAATATCAAAAAACAAGTTTCGATGACTTCGATTTTTGAGCGGTCCATGGTGAAAAACTGCATAAGCAGGTTGTGCACCGGCCCATTCATTCATGTAAGCCATTATTGGTGGAAACAGCCATTTCGCATCTTTGCCACGGGTTTTGACCGGCCCTCGGCAAGGCTATAGACTGCAAAAAACGTCCTTTCGGATCCCAGTAGGCATATATTGTCACAACATCCCCACTCACACCCCTCAGAGTGGGTACCACGAGGTCACCGAGGTCGCCAAGGCCGCCAAGGGTCTGGACCAAAAACTCATTGGGGGATGCATTTGTTGGACAAAATAATGATTTTACAAGGCGCTAAAAAAAAGATTCAACCCCTTGGGGTAGGGTACGCGAATAGCCCCCAAAAAGCCGAAAAAGGGGGGGCTACGTGGCCCCTATATACGGGCCTGTGTGCCTTTGATCTAACAACTTCTGCGAGGTGATTCTATTGCCTTCGGTAGTCCACCTCGAAGAGAGGCTGACAGTCAGGCAAGCAGTCAGTTGGACCGTCAGTCGGGCAAGCAGGCAGGCAAACAGAAACACACAGTTTGGGTTTTTTTGGTGGCAGACTCGGCTACAAGCAATAGGGAGAGCTAAAACTGTCAGGACAAGCAATGGTCGAATGGTAATGCATCCGACCACAGCCCTGCAGGTCGGCGGTTCGAATCCCGGCCCGCACAGCGTTCGGCGGCGCCGGCCGGCCTGTCAGCTCTGCCCATCTACCCCTCATTCAAACCCTTCTGTGCACAAACGTACTTTCGACCCCACCCCCCACCCCCCAACAAAAAATTGATCTCCAGTTTCAGGGGATAGAGGCTTCAAAATCAAAATACCCATTGGGGGATCGTCGTTTTGGGTAAAATCATGATTTTACAAGGGGTTGGACATCAAATATCATGCCTTGGGGTATGCTACGCGAATGACCCCCCCAAAAAGGGGGTATATGACGCCCGCGCCTGCGCTCAATCTAATAACCTCTCTTCGAGGTGACTTTGTCAGGTCCCCAATGAGTGGGGCTTGCTTGGGCCATGTGGGATGAGCGCTTTGTACAGCTTGTGCAGCTTTCAGGCATTTTTGTTGTGTCAAAATGGTGTGCTTGGCTGCTTCGGAGACCCTGTGGTTAAACCCCTTTGTTTTGATAGCATCCCCCAGGTAGGAGGCAAAAGGACGTGTTTTGCAGCCTTGAGCCCTTGGTAGGGCCAGCCATGACATGTTTGAAACCTAAGAAATCACTGTTCAGACAGAAAACAGGGTCAAAACTGCTGAAGTAACATTCAGCCTCAACAACTCAAAAATTGAAGATTTCACCGATTTTTCTAAATGGTAACCCCTCACAGTGATCAAATATCACATGCAAAGCCAGTTTTGCACCCCCTTTACGTCTTTTCTTCCCCGCTATTTAAGCAATGCAATGGGGGGATCAGGGGCTGGTGCACAAATCACTTTGGCACTTGTCAATCTCAACAGTTCAAACATCCAAAATCTTAAACACATTTTCGGCATCATAAACACTCACAATGGTCAAACATCACATGTAAAGCATGTTGTACGCCATTCGTGTGTGTTTTGTTTGTCCATTGGTGCTGGGGGCGTTGGGGCCTCTTTGTCACCATCAATTTCTCTGCAAGATTGGCTTGCTGAAGGCAATAGAACCCGTTCGTGTCTGACTGCGGCTATGCACATGACGTGGCTGGAACTGGCCCTCTGTCTTTGGTGCCGTGCATCGAAAATGAAAGAAGGTCCAGGGCTGCATACGCCGACCACAACAACAAAGAAATGTTGAGTGATTTCAAGGTGTCCCCTGAGAAATGTTCACAAAGCCGCTTGCCACGTGATGCGATCCATAGTTTCGTTGGTCTACGGGCGTCTGAACGGTTTAGTGCCTCATGAATGGGTCCGGGCTTGAAGGGGTGAAGGTGAGGTTGTTCACAAGGACACGGGGGCAATTGCTTGTCGTCCGAAAGGGTGGACACTAAAACAACAGCTGTGAACTAGCGCTCGGAGGGGTTGGGGTGGTGCACTGCCAATGATGCCTCCTCAATCAGGGCCAATCGGAAAATGCGACACAACGTGTTATCCAGAGCCACAAGGTCACAGATCTGGCCGCCTGCAGACCGTTTCCAATTTTGGTTGTTCACATTTATTTCTCATGTTCGCTTCTCATGTGGCGCAATTCCCTTGTTCGTGACTGCCCTCTTGAAATTGAGCAGGAGGCCGATCAAGTCCTCAAAAAACCAGCCATGAATAGCAGCAGCTGATTGATGGTGCGCTTGAGGCAATTTGCCTTCTGTAGGCGGTGGCCGCCTGGCTCTCAGCGCCGGTGAACGGCAACTGCTGTCGTCTACCAGCCAACGCCCGCTCGTTGACCCCCAACCGTCGTCGGTTGACCGCCGCCCATTGCCAGCGGCGGAACGGCTAGTCGACTGTCGACCACAGCAGACCTCCAGTCTCATACCCCATATTCGACCAACATACCCCACTACGACCCCCTTGAGAGGCTGTCACACCGCCCAAGTAAACCGACCCACCCAAACACAGCTGACACCCCCCCCCCCCCCCCCGGAGACACAACAAAACAAAGGAAGTGTCTTGAGCTATCACGAGAACCGTCTAGAGGACGAGTAGTGAGAAGACCATGCAATTTCCCACATTTGCCGTGCCCCATGGTGCTGTGTCGTCCCCCTCCCCTTTGTGTAGCACGACACAATTCGGTGGGTTTGGGTGACACGCTGCCACCGGGCGCCGTTGTACCTTTCTCAGGGGGGCTCTGTGTATCCAGAGGAAAGGGGACCCTTTGTGCCACCCGCGGTCACAGTGGCTTCGGTATGTACAATAGCAAAAGGCAAACGATCAGAATCGACCTTTAACTCGTTCGCGAAGTGCCGGTGGCACCGCCTCAGACTGCAGAATGTGTGAACAGGTGCGCCACAGCTCCTCCAAGAGGGCCACGGGCGCCACGCCGCTGGTGCCACGCCCGTTCTTCAGCTGCTTCACAGACGAGCCCTGCTTCACTCCCCGATGCGCAATCAGCACTTCATCCAGGACTCCGGCTGCATGGCAGATTGCGTATCCACAGGTCACTGTGTCACTGGCCCCCTCGCCCTGCCGCCCAGCACTGGTCTCAGCACCCGCTGCAGACGAGGAGAGGGGGCGGCAGGGGCTACAGTTGCCTGAATTAGTGACTGAGCGCGGACAGCCGCCTGCAGCACCCACTGCCGTGTGACGGGGGAAAGGGAACTGGGCAGTGCAGAAATGGATCTCCGGGACGGCGACTCGAAACTGCAGAAATACAAATGGGCTCACGATATGGGGCCACAATGCCTAGGCGCATCCATGTGTAATAAGCCCAATAAGCCCAACAGCAGTAGTCCCCACAAAGAAAGCCCACATTCAGCACGGCACTGCACCACAGCACCACAGCCGAGGATTCCAAAATATTCGTGCTTTTCGACCCCAAAAAGGGGGGGTTTCTTTTTTTTCGACATTTTGTGCCCCCCCCCCCCCCCAAACCAGGCCACCAACCCAAGCACCCTAACAAGTGGGTCTCCAGTGGGTCTGGGGAGGTCCTGATTGGGTCTACTCTCATTGGACAAAAGAAGGATTTTATTAGGGCTTAAATCTACAATTTATAGCACGTGCCTGGGCCCAAGAAAAGGGGCACGCGGCGTTTTCCATGTATGGATGGTTTTTTCTCGGGGGGACCCCATAAACCGTGCACGAGCAGCTGGCCCGCGCCCGTGCATCTTGTTTGGGCTGGGGAATCCATTTGTCGAGGTTCTAGAAGCCATCTTGGCCAAATTTCCTCTGATTGGCCAAAAAAAAAGCCAAAAATGGCCAAAAACAGGGCTCCAGCCTACCACCCAGGCTGTTGCCTCGAGGGGCAGGCTATCACCTTGCCAGTCGTGCTCCAACATGTCATTACTTCAGCCAAAAATGAGAACAGGCAATATGGTCCATTTTGAGTGGAGAAATCAAATATGCAAGAGGCAGCCAAGAAAAGGATATTTTGGAGAAATTGTTCAACAAATGTCATCGACTACAAACCATCCCCAAAAATAAGCCATATGCAATCCGTAGGCAAACCACTCCAAGGTGGGTCAATGGGCCACCCAGCGCCATTGAAAAGGCCCATATATGTGGGCCTGCATGGTTTCAATGTTACAAGCTCTGCGGAGGGGATGCTAGGAAACAAAAGATTTCAGAGTTAAAAGATGGGGGGGCCTCCCAAAAAAGTGGCATCCAGCTGAGGGAGTCTGGGGAGCACAATGAAAAAAATCCTTCAGGTATACTTTTGGGTCTCAGAGTAATGAGTTTGCAAGGGGTTGAACATCCAACTTCACCCAACCAGGGAGGCGCTGCCGCACAGTGCCGAAGGAATGGACACAGTCGAGCAGTCGCGCTGTTTACACTTGACCAGCCTCTTCCCTTACTCCGGCAACAACCAGCCACAAACTGCTGAGGCACAGGAACCTTGGCAGCCCTACATGACTCTGCAAAGCGGACCAGACACACAATCAAATGGTCCTACAGTTTTGGTGAAGAACTGCAATGGTCATTCATGTCGGTGCACATACAGGGAGTGGGAGACTAAGAGGCTGCAAACGCTGATGCAGGGCTCGAGTCATAGCAGGACGGTTGAAATCCTCCGCAACGGTGATGGTGGCGAAGTATACGGGAGGGATCAGCAGCGATAGAAGCGCCCCTGCATGATCAATGCATGTGCACAACATGCACAGGCAGTGCTGTGTCCCCACCCTTTGTTCAAATCGCCGCCCCTTCATGTCTGCTACGAGACTGCCAAACCTCAGCATGCCGTGGTAGAAGGTGCTACAGCGGAGCAGAAGAAAAAATACGGTGTTCTTTACCATCCTGTGAACAGAAGCTTGGAGATGCTTTCTCTATAAACGGAGCGGTTCTAATTCGCCTTGTAACTGCGTTCATGCAACTCACTGCAACCCCTGTACGGCGCAAATTGGGATTGATCGACAATCCCTCCTTGGCAAATTGACCATCAGTACTCCACTCCAGTGCCCATGGCATCTCTCTGCAGCAGCAGTAACAGCAGCCTATGCAGTGATAAGCACCTGTGACTATGTGCCTGTGATAAGGTCCTCTGTCTATGTGCCTGTATCAGATGGCAAATTTATTTGGAGCCTTGACAGGAACTTTTCACACAAAATGAGGCTGTCAGCCTTCTGCAGTGGACCTTGCCATATTCCATATTCCATATGCCAAGCAGTGTCACAGCAAGTACCCACTAACAATGCCACCTGGCTGCCATGGCTGCCATGACCCATGCCGCTGTATGCATACGTGCATGTGTGTGTGCATATATCATACAATGGAATGTGACGGACAGGGGGAGGGGGTATACTCCGTTTATAATGTAGACTCCCCTGCAAACTAGAAGTGGTTACAGGCCCCCTTGGGCGTTAGGGGGAGGGGGGCAACCAGCGCAGAGGGGTGAGGGAGGCCGGCCGGCCCCAGGAAGCAGTGCCGCAGGGGGGTGGGGGATCAGGCAGTTGGAAGGGAAGGGGGTTTGGTTTGGTTTGGTTGTAGCATGCGGCGATGGTGGCCCGACCCCTCCAACCTTCAAGGGAAAATGTGCTGACCTGTACCACCCACAGTGGTCTTGGATGATGGGCCCCTGCCATGTGTTGAAGCATAGCTGCACAACCTAGGCCCATCTTGTTTCCGCAACCTTCTGGGCTCAGCTCCCCGCTCAAACTTGACCGAGAGACCGGGGTAAACTGTCAATGCGCACGCTGTATGAGACTGAAGCAGGATGGGCAAAGACAGGACATCTTTGCAACCCAAGTACCCCGAGACTAGCTGACGAGAGGCAAGAGGAATGGGATATGCCAAGAGGTCTAGTGAACCGTTGTGGTTGCACGCAAAGGAGGGGCCGTGCTCAAGCATGGGGGCACACCCTCCTAGTGTGGGATAAAATCCGTACTGGCGGTGAAGATGCCCTTCCCAGCAGTGGAGAGCCGCTTTGTTGGGGGCAGCTAGGACAGCATTATGGAAGGTATTGGGGGTTCCCAGCATAAACCTGCTGCCCTCTTCACAGCTAACACACTTCAGCACCCTACCCTTTTCTTGTCTGTCACAAGGGTAAAGCTAGGGGACCGGAGGTGCTTCCTTAGCTGCAACAGCACCTACCTACCTACCTCAAGTGCACACAAGCATAGATCAAGGCAAGCGCACACGCACAAAGCTAGGAAAGACGAAAGTAGGTCAAACACATACAGTCGTCCTTCAAACTCCATGGGCCACACGGCGCAGACGGCATTTGCCAAAACCAAACAGATACATCATTGATAAAACACCACCTGTAGGTATGTGTGTAGCTCCACAATTTTTGTTGGCTGCAACGCGTTCAGCGAGTTTCTGCAGTGTCGGGCTGTCCAGTTGGAATCAGACTTTCCATTAGCATCCGTTATGCTGGATGCTGCCGGATGTATGCCTTCCCTTTTGCCAGATGCCGCCGGATGCAAGCCCAACCCCCTGCCAGATGCCGCCGGATGCAACCTATGCCAAAATGTCGGGCACCTCCGAACAGTTACTGGCTTGGCGCCCTATCCCACAGCCACGGCACACGGGCTCACCACAAAAACAGGGAGGGGGGTCGGGGGGGGGGGGGGGTGAGGTGCAAGAAAAAGCACAAGGGGAAGAAAGACGTTATTCGCACAGGTCAGTATAATGCACATTTCGTTTGCCGGATGATGCCAGATGCAGGTATCTCCTTTTTGCTGGATGCTGCCGGATGTGAGCCCTCCCCTCTGCCAGATGCCACCGGATGCAAAAATTTTGCCGGATGCTGGTGGAAAATCTGGTTGGAATCAAGGCTAATTATGATTATTCAACCGAGCCATTTCAAGCCTTTATGGCCCCCTGTGTGCGCACACCATGACATGCAATTGTTTGCTTGCGATGGTAAACCAACCGGGCCTATGGGCCACGCGTGTATTGGGGTGAGCACCCTGCGTTGTAACACCACTCGACTCCATGGGACATGACACAACAGCACCTTGCACACCACAGACGTTCCACCGGGCCATTTTGTCGGAGCAGCTCATGCTCTGCGACGCAGGCCCGCGCCCAGGCTTGGTCCTCAGCAGCCCAACAGTGTGAAACAAGGTTCCCGGTTGCATTGAATCCGCTTGTCCAATCGCCTTTGCCCCAGTGCGATGCAGATCTGCCGCCATGCCGGAGGCCTCGACGTCTCCAGTGCTGGGTGCTCCTCTTGTGTGGTTGAGGCGGCCTCCAGTGGCGGTTGGAAGATCCGGCATCAACTCCGTGTGTTCAGTGGGTTTGTGGCTCGGGTTGGTTTTAGGGCCAGGGTCAGGGAGTGAATCGGGAGCGCGGAATGGGGTCGGGTGAGCGGGTTCACCACAATCCTTGTAGCCGGGGTTCTGATTCGAATCGGCCTGAGGGTCTGGGGTTCGGCTGGGAAGAGGATTAAGATCGGGATCAGGGTTACAGTTGGTGTTCGGGCTCGAGGGAGCATTATTATTTGGTGTCGGCATAGCACAAGCGGGGATGCGTCGTTCTGACAACCTGTCATTATCAACACGCGGCGTACTTGTGCCACTGTATGGGCTGATGCCTGCACACTGCTCTGCAGGGGTGCAAGTTGCAGATGGTGGACATCTGCGCTGGCGCTTCCCAGGCGGGGCTTCTGAGAGCGCTTCAGTCGCTGGCACATCACTAAAAAGGCGTTGCAGAGGAAATCTGCGGCCGATGTCATGACAGTAAGCCCAAAGCCGCAGACTGAATCACCATCCACGGTACACTTAGACTGTTGGCTGATCCAATGAGCGGCGGATTTCTTGGGCACCATTAGGTCACGGCGATTTGAAAGCCTGTCCTGCCCTTATTGACTCGAGGCTGACGCAAACCTCGCTGCCACAGGTTGTTTGGTGGCTTTTGGCAGTCTGCGCCTGCTGCTCACGCCGCTGCTACCAAAACCACCGCCCCCGCTTGTCCCTGCCCAAATGCCACCGCCACCACGGCTGTCCACCTCTTCACCTGCCGTGGTTGGCTTGAATGGCAGCTTGTGGTGGTTGTTGTTAAGCAGTGTACATCAAATAAGTGAGAAACAATCCGAACGAAGCTACCATTCAGATTGCTGCCAGTCACATATGAATGCCATTCAACCTTCCCGTCTGTTGGATCCGCTAACTGGCTGAAATGGGCCCCTGTAGGAGACCCATTGTTGGCGCATTTGCAGTTAGCAGAGTAAAATTGATATCATGCAACACTGAAAGCGTTTTTTGGAACCCCTTTCAGCTGTGCACATAGTGTGCATTGTAGGCGTGCTGCACTGCGCCGTCTGCACACTGCACGCTGTGCAAAATGTGCCGCGTGCTAAGTGTGCGTCCACAGGAAGTGTGAACAATTCAGGACCAAACCAACGCACCTGGTGGCATGGGCATTGAACCCTTCGTCAGCATCGTCTTTATGAACCCCGCATATTCCTTCAGCCTTTGCAGCACGTCGCCCTTCTGCAGCACCCATGGAGGCACGTGCTTCATCTCTCCTACACCCTGCAGGGTTGGTGTACTCATAAATTGAGGCATCTCCACATGGCGCTTGTGAAGAAAAGAAATGGAATAGTACGTTGGAATCAGCCTTGATGAATCCTGCTGCCTCCATCTGAAAAATGCTGGACTTGCCTTGTACACACAAGCGCACTTGATGGTGCAGCCACCTGCAGAAGGACCGAATCAACCGATGGCTTTTGAGGCAAATGACCTCCATACACATGTGCTCGAACAACCACGCACCCACGCACGCACGCACAAGCACATAAGAGCGGACAAACAGAGTAACAAAGCGGTTGTCTGAGTGTGGGTGTGCCTCGTCAAGCCATAGCAACAGTATTGCATGACGAGGTGCCTTACTGTAGCACGTCCAAACAGGTGTTTTCGCAGTGAGCAAAGCTGAAGGTGCGTACCTCCGCCCTACTCATGGCATGAGACAGAGTACCCACTGCACCAAGGAAGAAGGAAGACAGAATCCACGAAGGATCGAAGGCTCTTGCACAAGGCTAACACCCCTGCCTGCAAGTAGTACTGCAAAGGGAGTGCTGCTGGTACAATCACTGCCCCATGTTGCTTGTCTGTGCTGTTTGGGCCACTGGCCACAGATGCCAATGTGTGGGTCGTGGGTCGTGTAGTAGAGAGTGGTAGATACCTCTTCTTATGAGTGCTTCTACATGACAGGGTTTGACAAGTAATCAGGAGCACCGCCATGGACCACCTGCTCTAACACAGTGCTGTGTTGCGTGTAACCTCGCGACCACACACAAAGGCTCACCATAGGGGCCATCAGCACTTGCGAAAAGGTTAATTTTGATTGGACAAAATAGCAATCAAGAGGAGCTGAAGAGGAGATGGACATGAGCTGTAGTAGCAGGAATTCGTTACTCCACTCCCCCCAAGGTATGTCTTGAGCGTGACAAACAGCAATATGCCAAGAGGCGTAGTGAATACCATCCTAGAATGCATGTTCATGTAGCCATTACAGATGTGTGCTGCACAGTGTGTTTTGGGTGCTGGCATGTGATGAGTGACGTGCTACATGCATTCAAGTGGTGCAGGCAAGGCGGGGGTGGTGCTTGCCATTGTATAGTAGACCCATTATTGGAATAGCTGCCCAAACAGGAAAAATGCAAATAGCTCATAACTTGTGACCTTCAAACGCGAAGGTGGGGCCATGTGTTGACCAAAACACTCTTCAAATGCATGCGTAATATGAATAGTGTGCACACACAGGTGGAACTAGGAGAGGTGCTCGCTTTCATTGCCTGTCGGCAGATAGGCTGACAGGCTGCACATATGCGAGGGTGGTGGTATCTTCAATGCACACACGTTATACGGTTTGAGGGAGGGTATCGCCTATGTCCCTCTTATGTGCATGTATGCCCACAAGGCACTTCCATGTGACAAGGCACCTCAGATTGCATGGGCTGCATGCCACTACACATTGCATTGTCTTTGCTCACTATGTTGTGCTTGTGTCTTTTGCTATTTCACAACCAGATAAGGAGCCATGATGGTACTCGTTCCAAAGCATTATGTGCACAGTATTCTGTTGCAGCGTATTGTGCATATGCTACTGCTAAAAGTAGCATCATCAATTAAAGATCTTGTCCACATGCTTCACGAGGATGATGTAGCTGATTTGTTACCCATGATAGTTGTTCAATTTCTCCAATCTGTTTTACACCCATTTTGGAGTCCAAAACGCAATGCAGCGCTTGAATGCACTGTGCAGGGTTGAAATACCATAGATTCATTTGAAGCAATATTGTAGCTAGATGGTATGCCACCAACCATGTGCCTGTCTCATGATTCATGTAGGATTCCGCTCATGCACTTTTCGTCTCTTTCCAACCTGATTTGCCATCTCTCCCTTGATATTCATACTTCAAATGTCAAAGGATTAACCTTTTCCCATTTTGGACATCAGTTTTGCTACCATTTGTCTCTAGTCTATTCATCACTGCGCCCTATTTGCAGCTATTTGGGCATGTGCACAGAACAGGATATGTTTTGAAGACGCCAAACATTGTGTGACAATCCTTCTTGATTGAAAAGCCTTGATTGGGATGCAATTGTTGGTGCCCATCCATTGCCTTTGACTCTCCCTTTCCGTGTTGTGTGACCTTTCCTGCGGTGTGTGAAATTCAATAGTGCTAAATCCTTTTTTCCTCGGAATTCAGCTGAAACAATGGTGTGTAACACATTGTTGGGCCCGGCGGTTGAGGCAAGTGACTTCAAGGCAGTTGCTACTGTTGCTACAGCGGCAGGGTTGTGCTCCGTTGGGTCACCCCTGATGGGGTGGGCTTGCGTGCCGGCAGCTAGATGGGGCACTGGCTGGAGTCCTCCACAGTGCATGGTGGCGGGGTGTTCATCCTTTTGATGTTTGCCTGTGGCTCTGTGCCGTAGTGCATACATGTTTACGCCAAATCAAGGTTTGTCACAAACTTCCATGTACATATGTGGATCAGCCCGCAGTAATTGAGTGTTGTATTGTCACACCACAGGCTATTTGTTGTCCGTTTGCTTGTCAGCAACTAGGGACCTGTTGACAATCAAATGCCGGATACTGAGGAGGATCATGGTATGTATGGCTATCATCCACCAACTTTCATGGCCGTGCTATCATTAAGATGACAACCTTCTAATGCCGGCAGCAGAACACCAATCTTTCACCTTAAATTTTTTCAACCTTGTTGGATGGTAGTCCCATTTGCTCATATGTTTGTTTTCAAACTTGCGACAGATATTATGGGTAGTGATATGCACCAAGATGGCACGTCATTCGTTTTATCTATAGACATCTTCCCTAGTTAAGACCCAATGTCTTAACGGGCTAATCAGATTCATGTTAAGACCTAATGTCTTAACATGAATAATCAGATATTATGTGTCTAGAACGCTAGCCTTTTCCACACTGAATGTGTGTTTTACTGCTCGCAATAGAGCCAAATCAAGAGGCCCCGATACATCAAATCAATATATGTTTTCAAAGAGAAATCTCTCTACCCCACCAGATCTGTGTTTGTGATTTTACAACATTTGAAATTCTTCAACTTTCATCATATTGACCAAAATTGTAGATTTGGGGCTCACAAAAGTGGGTCTGCGGGGACAATGCCTTTTGTGAGCACTGCAGAACATTGAATTCATACCACCAAGGGCATCGTTATCTACGGAAATGCACATACCAATTGTACTGAGTATGCAACATATAAGTGCCGCAGCAGACTTTGTGTTCGCAAGAGCAAAGGACGAGCAAAGTAAGGACCACCAAGGACAAGAGCAAAGTATGTTGTCTTTGTGCTATGACAAGGCCGACGTTGTCAGGTGTTTCTTGGTAGGAGAAATCAGCATTGTTGTAATGTAATGTAATGCGAGCCCAAGCATATGAGCACGTGGTGCACAATATCGCAATATCGGGCCACAAACTACAGGGCGGCGCACTGCACTGAAAACAGACCAACCCAATCTCTGCCATACACCGGAACCAACCGAAATATTGGGTGTGGAACACCAACCGTTGTAACGGAACCTCCATGTTATAGCTCTGCTTGCTAGATCCAGGCTAGTGAACTAGTTATGCATAGACGAAACAAGGTCTTGCATGTGCCATCGGTGTCGTGATGTCAGCCATGCCGTACATCCTGGGTTTTGTTGTCACAGATATGGGGTGTTAGCAACATACATGCACCCACAAAACCCTTCACTAAGTCATCGCAATAGCAGAATTCCCTAGGGTGTAGCCTGTCAATCTTCACCAAATGTGACCAATGCGTACACAATAGCAAGGACGGACAGGTGGGCGTCGGCGCTATGCCCAATAGCACTTAAACAAATAATTCTGATCACAAATAACATTGAAAACTTGGAGCTATGCAACACTGAAGGCAAAACCACCGTTAGCACAACAATGAATGTTTTACCAGCATACATGCACACGCAAAACTCTTCGGTAAATCATTGCAATAGCAGAATTCCTTAGGCCGCTTTCCTCCATGTGCTCACCATTCACGGTCATGCATAATCAAGCCTGACCTCCATAGTTGGTGCACAATAGCTCGCAGGATCTTGTTTTGTCGCCACAGCCCAGCTCTAGAATGTAAATTGATGGAATTCCAAATTGCCTACATATTATCCGAAAACATTGCCACTTGACTGAATTTACATCTGGCTGCTGCCCTCACCGGTACCCATACCCCGTAAAGTTCAGCAACCTTTTGCGTGGACACCCGTGATGGACACTCATAAACTTGCCCTCTCGCTCCATCGAAGAACCCAGTCCTGTACCTCACCCCACAGATTGATTGATATTTAGCTGCATCAAATGCTAGCCACTTAAAATACAACTAGGATGGTGCCAGGATGTTGGGCACCCTGAAAGAAGACAAAGCAACAAACGTCGCCATGATTAATGAGTCCACATCTTAGATGTCACACGAACATATTGATGCGTTCCGTATGCCAAAAGCAGATAAATACCACACACAAAAGGCAAATGGCCAGCCTTGGGTGCTGCACACCACCAAATTAGACCTCGCACTTGCATCGGTGTTTTTGCTAGCACCGATTTTCTACGTAACTGTAAAAGCGCAGAGAAACAACCGGGTATGTAACATCTGGGAGTTTGACATCCACAGTGCACTCACGTCTGTACGTTTTCCCAACCACTCGGTGTCAAGAACAGGCTCCAAAACACTTTTCTTGGATATGACAAAACCTTCAATTCGCAAGTACTGAGGTAACAACTTGCCGCAAATTGACGGCCAATCCCTGTCCGACTCTACAAACAACAAATCATCAAGATCATGATCAAACCGGACATAAGTCCAGGATTCATACCCAGCAGGTAAAGGTAAAGGCATTGGTTGCAAAAGCCTATTCACCACACCCGCAACAACTTTTGGGCAAAACAGTGGAGAAAACCGCCACCCAAAAGGCAATGAACGCAAATCGTATATTGACGCCGCACCTTGCATGCGAAACGTACCCCACATAACCGGAGGCAACTTCAGGGACGGGTAACAGCTTGCTAAGTCTAATATAATCATAAAATGCTCTGTCGCTTTTTGCAAGTGGCTCCACCGCCCAACCAATCATCTTAGTGTATACAAATTTGGCTGTCGCATTTTTGGATCGGGTCCCTCAAACGCACTATTGCCTAGTGTATAGGTCAAGATGAATGAACACTTTTCTGTTGTTCTCAGTATGATAAAAAACGGCGCACCGGAACCCTTTCCAAACCCTAGCACTCCCTCCGAAATGGGCGTGATATGCCCTTACCTCTCCAGCGCTGAAACCATGGCCAGTTGTGCATCTAAGAGGGAGTTAGTGGGCACTTCTAAAAAAATCATAGCTTCAACCGCCTCCACTGGCACCAACTTTTCTACTGATCTCGCAGAATGTTGACATCAATTGTAGTCCCTAAGCCTAGACCTCAACAGGTACAGCCATGTGTCCACGGGAATCTGTAGCATGGCGGGGCCCATGGGCACATGGCCGGCCAGGGCTGGTGGGTGATAATCCTAACAATTTCCTTAAATAATTAGAAACACGCATATGTCTCACAACAGACAACAAAATTTCAAAAGTGTCATACAAGCCCTCACGCCGCGCAAACATGAGCGCCACAATGAAAATACTAAACAGTCCTAACCAGAGGTCCCTGAATGACCAACCAGGGGGTAAAGGCACTCTCTTAGCTAATGCCTACAACTGCGAACGCCATTTATGTCTTTGATACGGTTTCGACGTGCGTGGCAAGTACACTTGACGGTCATTGAACTCCAGCTCCCGCACATGTTGTTGTACGCCTGGCCCACTCCTGTGATCCGTTCGGATACTCCCCCGGGCTTCGCCTTGGGCTAAACTCTTTTTCAGCCCAAACTGGTCCGTAACCCGTGTCCTATGTCGGCCTTAACGCTCTCCGGTCTGCACCCGGACGCTACGATCTCCTATTCTCGCCATCATTAAGTCTCCTTTTTCTCGTAGCAGGTGTATATCTGAACACCTCCGCGGATTTTTTGACTCGCCCTACAGGCTGGACCCTGAAAGCTTCTTTCTCCAAGACTTGCTTTGCTCCTTGAACGACATCTCCGGTTTCTGGACCGCTCTGCAATGCAGCCATGAAGTCTCCCACTCTTTCAGTGCCAGAGCCTTTTGTCTCCCATCCATCATCCTAGTCCCGCCCAAACTGTCACGCAGGCCAGAACTCTCTCGCCCCAAACGGTTCAAAGTCGAAGCTCCATCTAGTATGTGTACCTGGGATAATCCACAGCCACGGAACCATCCCTCCGGTCCACGGTAGTGTCTCCCACCAGGCCACGTACTTCCTCGCTACTCGCAACGACCTCCATCTACCCCACGCCATAAGCTCCGACATGCTAGTTCCAGCTCTCGTGAACATCGTGGCACCCGCTCGACGCCAACAGTGCCATCATAAGTCTCTAAGCTCCGTGTCCCGTACCAGCTACACCATGGCCTCACCCAACTTGTTGGACCCACCCTTGACCAACGGGAGCTTGGCCGCTCGTTACCGGATAGCCATATAGAGTCGCAAAATCCCAACGATTCTGCACACGTACGTACCTGCTGGTCATTTGACCCATTTATCCTTTGTCTTGAAGTCGTAGAACTGGACAAACGCGGATTCTTGGTCCAGATCAACACCCCGCATTGACACGGCCTCCGAGGTTTGTAAGCCGAAGACGACTGATAATATTGCCAGTGATACCACGATTTTGTCCTTATACGTGCGGGCCCGCTTCGCCGTGGTGTCCACAACTTCCAGTGATACCCAGCCTTGGCTAGGTCCCTTTCCGGTCATCCTATCTTTGCCCCTGACCATTCGCCACATGCTTTTGGGGACCACCACCTCTAACAGCTCCAATTCCTCACAAAGTCTGACTACAGATATAATTTGGCGCATGTTTGATGACGTCCGATTGGTGGGTGGCTTTTCTTGAGAGATATGCTCGAAAGACTACCAGGGGACGTTTGTCCATTGCAACATGTTGTGTTGTCCCCAAGTGCTTGACGTACCGCATACACTTCAAGGGTGGGTTGCGCCAAGGATGACAGTACCAGCAACCTCCAGTCTGTTGGAATAGAATATGATGTGACTCGGGACCGTCGCTACAGGATCGACTGGCCACCTCCCGGTGACTGCAAACACTGCGACCACTGGGAGTGGCTGTGTCCGAAGAAAAGCCGCAAATGACTATTGGATGAGGTACCCCAGCAGATGGAGAACTCAGGCTTGGGGGTATCCTCGGAGAGTGTGTCTCGACTACGAAGCCCTCTTCTCTGACAGTCCGACCTGCTCTTCGAATGCAGCCAATTTCCTCTCCAAATGAGCCACACACTTCTGTTTGTGGTGAGATTTTCCTGGCAGGTCCTCAGTTTTGACCATTACCTTGAATTTTCCCAATGCTGGGTCATAACGGCAGTGATTGATGTCCTCCCACACGACGATCGGGTCCAGCATTCGTTCGACTTCAAACTGCATAGCAAGTTCCGCATGGATCTCAGTGACAACTCACCAACCATTCGTGCTGCCTGCTCTGACGGCATTCGCTTTACCCACATCGGGAATGCCGTCTCTACAAAAGCTCTCATCTACGCTAGTTCAAGCGTTCCAGACAAAGGTCTCTTCTTGTCAAACTCAAACATGTCAAAATATACTTCCCAGATCTGGACATGATACCCACTCCTTCAATATATTCTCTCCTAAGAGAAAGTAAAAAGGTACGTGGCCTCTGCCACAAAACTTATCCGTCGTGAATGACAAGATTTGCAGAAAAAGAACAAGCCTAGGCAAGCCTCGGCGCTTTGCCCAGCAGCACTAAAACAAATAATTTTGATCGCAAATAACATGGAAAACCTAGAGCTATACAACAATCACAAGCAAAACCATCACTAGCACAGCAACGATGTTTATTTCATTGTTATTGCCATTGTTCGTCGTTATAGTCTATTTCCTGGGCCACAATCATACAAACCACGCTACAACGAGGAACAAGAAGGAAGCAGATGTTTTTTGGGACAAACGGTGAAGCTAAGGGCACGAGCAAAGGCTTGCAGCTGCCTTTTGGCTATTAGTGGTTGTGGAGACATAGCAATTAATCGGAACAAGCATTCTTATTTTTCTAAACTGTTGACCTTGGTCAGAAGGCATAGGTTGTGAAGCATTGATTATACCCCCTTTCCCATCCATATTGTGTGCAAACGACAATAACTAATGTGTAATGCCAGTTTCAGGGTGGGGATGCATTGCATTGTTATGTTGTGACTGGAAATGTTTCCGCTTGTTCCCAACACTAGTTGCCACAGAGATGATAATTTGTGGCACCGTACCTTTGTCAGCCATCCTTATGTATGAGCGCCTAGTTCGATAGCAAACTGTTTGACATCGCTGTATGTGTGGCCAGACTCAAGAAATAAGGCACAAGAGGGGAGGGAAGATACTTCGATTCTTGTTAACTGCAACGAACCGACGAACCCGCATAGGGATTTAACTTTGTGAGCAGCAACATCGGCTAAAAGCAGGTAAACTGTCAACTCGGGTGATGTGCTTCCCCTGTTTGCTTCCCCGTTTGCCCTGCCATTTGCCCCCTCGTTTGGGGGGGGGGGGGGGGGCTCAATAGGTCAGGTGTGGACCCGCCACTTACCTCCAGCCACGCCTACCTCACGACCTTCATTGCCAACTGAGTTCCTTGATTGTGCGTGTCACTCGGACAGTGCAATGCAGTTCTTGTCCCTGCCCTCCGCAGCAATGGGGTAAGAGTTGGGTTGCGTCTACAGGGTTCTAGGCTTTGTCGCCTTTGTGGACTGAGTTCGGGGCGTAGCGTTTGAAAGTGTCCCACTTTGGTGTCCGCCGGTGCACTGGCATGCTTGCTATTGCTGGCCCCTCTCGGCCACATACCTGTGTGTCGGGTACTCCAAGTCATGGGGGGTGGGGGCGGTCAGAGGTCACCCTCGTGGGCCACTACCACCGGCCCCAGGTTATTTAGGTCCTTAGGATTTAGAAACCCGAGTGGGTACTGGCTTGTTCGGAGGTCAACATACAGCCATACAAGGGGAGGGAAGGGCGGCGTCGGGGCGCCTACATGAGGAGAGGGTGTGTTTGCAGGCTCTGCCTACTGTTGATCCCCGGGGTGGGGCATTATGTACCTGAGGAGGCCGCTGCCCGAGTGGCAGCGCACTCGGCGTCTGCCGTGAAGGAGGCGGTTCGATCCCCGCTGGCGCCGTTGGATCGGTGGGGCCTCCCGTCGATCCGTCCGAGTACAGGTGGCGGCGCGCACTGCTACAGGTGTGTGCGGTGCCTGCGTGTTCGTTTTTGGGGGAGTGGGGGTGGCTGGGGGTAAAAACGGACGAGACCTCCACCCGATCCGCCGGTACCGGCGGTGGCGCGGGTTGATGTAGGGGTGGGTGGTTCCAACGATGCCCACTAGAGAGCTCTACATGCATGGGACCCAAGACCAACAGCTCCCGGGTATCGAACCCCCGCACTGGACGACTATAGACTACCGCTCTCGCCATTGGACCGTCTATGTCTCTTACCCGTTTTCCTGTTTCACGTATCTACGGGGCGTTCCTGGGGGGGGGGGTTCGCGGGCTCGGACATGGTATGTCTCGTCATGTGCACTATGGTGTGTTAAACAAAGGGCGACACGGGTCTGGCGTCCCACACCGTGAGCCCTCCGTGCTACCAGTGATCGTGAAGGTTGTTGCTGGTGACTTGGGCGCCAGCCAAGCCTCATCACAACTTTCTGGGGAGGGTGGGGAGGCTGAGGAGGGGAAGAGTTCCTGTCTGACGCCACGCATGGGTATCGCCCGTGGTGAGCGGGAGACCGCCCGTGATCGTCATCCATGGCCTCTTGGAGGGCGGGGTGCAATCTTCAACTTCCAGCAATGGTGTGACTCCCTGTCCGAGTTGCCGTGGGGGGGGGGGGGGGGTGCTGTGCGGCGGCGGATCCGCTGCCCGCTCTTACAGAGAAAACATGGGGGGTTCATCCAGGTCTGACTCCTCTTCCTGTTCCTGCGCCAGTCCCTCCATCTGCGAGCGTCGGGCTATGGTGACATAGCCTCGGAGAAGGGGGAATTTTCTGCGCCCCATGTCAGCTAGTGTGTCTGCGTGTGTGTTACCCACAATACCAACATGGCAGGGGACGTGCATCCACCGCACTGCTGCACCGGCCTATTCAATTTCCTGGAGTAGTTGCTCCCACAGGTCCACATGCCCCACCGGACCTCGTGAGCCCTGCCAGTCGTGGAGCCGCCATTTGCTGGCTTTCCCTGTGGCCCCCATAACGACCAATTGCGAATCGGAGCAGATCAAGGTGCGCTTGTGTGGTGTTCTGTGGCGAATGGCATGAATAGCAGCCAGGAGCTCCCCCCTGTTGTTTGTTTGCTTTTGATGGATTGGAATGCATTGCACTGTGTCCCTGTGATCCCTGAAAAATACCCCGAACCCCCCCACCATGCCCGCCTCTGGATGGGTTTCTGACGAACCATCGGGATAGATGGCTTCCCATCCCTCTGCAACATACTCATCAATGATCTTTTGGTGTGCCGCCGCCATTGCTGGGCCTTTGGGAGGGGGGGGGGGGCAGCAGAGAGGTGCAATTCAATCTCGGAAAGGAATCACTTGGATTTGAGAACCTGCACATGGACAAGCAGATAAAGCATTGGGTGGCTGTTGCATCACATCAGTCTGACCACATGAAAATGCCAACAAAAATTGCAACAGTAGTGCCAGACAATACAAACATGCAGCTGTACCTGCAAAAGGCTCTCCGCGTCATTACCTCTGCATGGCAGTCGTTCACCAAGTTTCCATCCTGCAACATCAGATTTGACAGTCAAACAGGATGACCGACACGGGTCCAGGAGGAGGTGAAAATTGGGTTCTTACATAAAATCCTCAAATAAGAAATGTTAATGTTCAGAGGCTAATTTCAGAATGAGACATGAGGTATGAGACATTTCTCTCGGTGTATACGCCGTTTAGGCCAACTTTGTGCGTTTTTGGGGACCACCGCCCTTGTTGCCTCGTTTGTGCCCCGTGAGTGTCCAATAGGGGTGGGTATATGGGTATCTTCTTAAACCGCTTGAAAAGGGCTATTTGGAACATCCTGGGTCTGCATGCTGCAATGACACCATCTTTGAGATTTTCGTCCATTTTGGACGGTTCATGTGTTGTTTGCTGCCTCTTTTTGTCAACACGCAGCTACCATGTCCACATCTAAATTCACTCCACGGGCTGTTGCTTCCCCGGATGCACCACAAAAGCCTTTGGTGCGCAAGAGGGCTCGCTCTGGGGGGCACAGTGGGTGCGGGTGCAACGGTATGAGCCTGGTAGCCGGGCAAAGAAGCCCCATACCTCCCGCTGACAGCCACCTGCATGCACCCACAAGGAGCACAACAATCTGACGACCGCTGAGGCCACTGCTTTTGCCGCCCAGTTTTGGGATCAAAAGTCCCACCCCCCCAGCCCAAGCATTTGGCCACGTGCATTGACATTGATGTTTGGGCGATGTTTGTCCCAACAGGGTCCCAGCCTTGCCTGAAAAAGGCAACGTGAATGACGATGATGATTCTGAATAAACCTGATGGAGATGTGTAGTGCATGTCTGTGTGTCCCGCCCAATGTGTAGCTCTGTATTGAGAAATGTGAGCACCCCCCCCCCCCCGCCAAACCCATACATTTCTGAAACGGCCTTTTCTCACAGATTTTAAAAAGTATACACATACCCCCCCCCCCCTTACATGGTGACATGTTTGCACATCGGAGCAAAACATTGTAAAAAGAAATCCCCAAAAATGGCAAAATGCACAGAGTTGGCATATTCTGAATGAGGCCGAGAGATTTCCTTGGTATCTATTTATTTTTGACACGCACAACGAAGAAAGCAACTCAAAATGACCTCCCCTACGGCCCCAGTGAAGTAAGTGCGAACGATTGGTGACTTGATCGTTGTCCCTGCGAAAATACTTCGAACCAATTTCAAGGTGATCCTCATGTAAAAGGCTGTTGACAACACAATCTTATTGAATAAAACAGTCCTGGTCGCTGGCAATTGTGTTTGCAGCAATTGCCTTTGATATCAGGGCACTGGCACATGTGCGGTAGTTTGTGGGAGGGTCTCAATAAGAAATCACATTCAAAAAGAAGTTGCAAATCAGAATGTGCAGAACTTTCTGTGCGTTGCGGGGCAGCGCAGTGTTGGCACTTGTGCCATTAAGGGTTGCATGACACTGATGCAAAGAATTGCAGGTTGCAGGTGTTGGGCGGAGGCTCGGGTGGATGGAGCATGGGTGTCGGATAGATCAAGGCTGGACATCATTCCCACAGGCGGTCCTGGGCTGGGTTATCCATCGAGACACTTAACAAGTTTGATCGGGGAGCTAGGATTGATTTGGGCGGCATTCGACTGCAATCTCACCCTTGTGGGGGGGGGGGGGGGTTCATCTGCTAACTGGTGGATGCTTGAGCACAGAGCAAATTTCATTGAAGGGCAGCCCAGACTTTCAACAGGAGGGGAGGGGGCAATATAGCCCCCAAGCCGGACTCCACCCCAAATGGGCTCAATTGCATGAGGACCAAAAATCGACAATGACCACTACCCCTGCGAGTATGCCTGGCTCAAACGGAAGTGACATCTGTGCTCAAGGGCCAATGCACACCTCGAGCATCTGAGTAGCACCGATGCATTTCGTGCCCGTTCCAAACGCCACGACTGAATGCTGCCCCATATATTGCATCACGATGGCGGCGCACAATGTAGTCTGCACAAGGAATGCCACACCCGCACTGAGGCTGAAGTATCACAATTGCAATGTCAAGGGAAGGGCCCCAAGTGCTCGCAGGTCCACACTACTGTGCTGCCCCTAGAAATGATGCTACGTGTCAGCACGAATATGCCTTTCCACAAACCAACGCCGTGACCAGTCCTTTGCTCAGACACTCTTCCTGGGTGGCCACAAATCAATGAATTTACTGCGCAAATTGTGGGGTTGAATTGAAAGCAGGAAACCTGTTCAAGCTCTGTCGTGTCAGTTTGGGGAAAAGGTCAGAAACCGGCAATAGTGCTTCGGGTGCCGCCAAATACTTTGCTCTCCCCTGTCAAAAGCTACAGCGGTGGGCAGCTATCAACACAGGAAATTGAGTTGAGTTGGCATGTTACAAAGGTTGTCAAAAATAGCCCAAACTCCGCCATGCAGGGCCTGCATACCCAAACAGGACTGTCTGGGTATGCAGGCCCTGCATGGTGGATCGCATGTGCACTGGCACCCAAAGATGATGACAAAGGGGGGTTCGTGGGCAGTGGCATCGTCTAGTACATAGCCACACTGCAGGGGGGAGCCCAGCAGGAGCACCAGCCAATCACATGTCCCATGGTAGAGCATATTCAAAGCCCCACCAAATCAAACAGTCTTAAGGTGGATCCCCTTACGAGCCCTACACAATGACACCTTCCTGGATGAGGCCCGTTTGGAGCCCTACCCAAATACTAATACCCGGGTGGAGCATGGCAGAAGGCCTGTGTGGGACAAATCCCTGGATGGGGCCCGGGTCAATCACATCCCTAGTGAAGCCAATAGTGAAACTCTCAACATGCACCTTCCCCACTAGCTCGGTCCAATGCTCAGTGTTCATAGGGTCTAGGGTGGAAGGTGGGATTCAAGGAAGCAGCAAGCACCCTGGCTCAGATTCCGTCCAAATTTTGATTTGAACAACAAGTGAAGGTGGCGGGTTCTAAACCTTGTAAAACATGCCCCCAAAACGCCGTTTTCATTCCCTATTACAGGTGTAGAAGAGGAATGTAGTGGCTATCATATGTGTTCAACCCTATTTAAATGATTAAAAAAAACACTTTTCATCGATTTTTAGTGCCCTGTTGACCCAGCAACCAACCTTAGATACCGGATTTGGGCCGAAATGGCCAACAAAGGCACTGAAAATGACCAAAATTGCTCAAATTTTGAACGTTTGACAATTTTTGAACAGGTGTGAATGCCATGCATTGCATCTACAACCCTGTTGTCAAAACATGTGGATAGCAGGCAATATTTGGAGGCCACTTGTGCACCTTTTCCACCTTGCAGCACACCTTGAGTACTTCAGGGTGGTGGTTCTTTTTCATTTTTTCATGCATGTACAAGGTAGACTTATGAAAAATGGGAATTTTCCGAACAAATAGACCCCCACCTGAGATAGCGGAACGGTGGTACTGGGGTATGATTACCCAACTTTCACCCTTATGTCTCACCTCCCGCTTGTTGTTGACAGCCCTTTGGATAGCACATGCCGCCCCTTTGCTCCAAGGGATATTCGGCAATATTATGCCCCCCCCCTCCCCCCCAAGCCCCTAGTATCGGGTGGTTCCTCAATGGGAAATAAGGACACCCCCCCAATTTTGAGGGTGGGGAATTCAAAAAAATTGTTTTGGAAGGTATTTAGATGCGTAGGGGTGGGTTTTGCGGCCTACAAAGGGGATGGAAGGGCTGAAAATAGGTGATGACATCACTGATGATAGACTCCTCCCCAAACAGCCAAAAGTAGGCAACTTAGGGACAAAATTGGTGACATGAGCCATTATTTTCCCCTAAAGATGACCATGGGTGATGAAAATGAACAAAAGGATGGAAAATGATTCGAACTTCCATGGTATAGGGGGGCTAAAAGGTAGGGATGGGCTATTTTTAGGGGTAAAATGGCTATTGTGAGCAGTCTGGGTAGGATCCTATCATCAGTGATGTCACCACCTATTTTTAGCCCTTCCAACTCCTTTGTAGGCCCCAAAACCCACCCCTACCCATCTAAATACCTTCCAAAACATCTTTTTTTGAGTTCTCCACCCTCAAAATAGGGGGAAATGTCCTTACTTCCCCATTCAAGACCAGGGGTGGGTAGGGGGTGGGTGGGCTGAAAGCATAATATTGCCGGATATCCATTCCCCTAAGCAAAGCTGAAAGTTGAAAATGAGCTGGCGGTGAAAGGATGCAACATAACCCATGCAGCGTGCACTCCTGTGCTTTGTGCAGGTGGCACCATGCACTCTGGCCACAGCGACACATGCTCTGCCTTGTTCGAAACTTAAGATGCACACCCAAGGTGCACACTGTGTGCATGGTGTGTATTCAAGGAGTTTCGGGATGATTGTGGAGAGAAGAGGGTCAGAATCAAATTCTGATGGGGTAGAAATAACCCTTTTTGGTGTCCCAAAAAGCTCCAATTTCTATGCATTTTGGTTGTTTGCAAGGAAGCACGGACAGAAACTGTCGTCACACCTCTTTCCCCTGTGGCTTGCCCTTCTTTGGCACCTTCGTGAGGTAGTAGTCTAAGCAAAGGTTTGCAATCATGTCCCCAAACGCCATCGCATGTGCATCCAAGGCACATTCAATGTGTTCACTTGGAGGCAGAAGATGGGACCACCAGCTGCTTTGCCAAAATCAGCTGCACATGCACTGTAAAGAAAAGGACACTCCAATGCAGCCAAGGCACAATTCACACAATCAACTCTCTCGGGATTGAGGTCCGAAAGATGGGGTGGAGGAACTTGTTGAGAACCCGTCAGCACACATGGACTTGTAGTGGTTGCAAATACGGTCTACACGTTTTCTGAATTGGCTATGGAGAGAATAGATAACGGAACATTATGAAGATTAGAGATGCGGCAGGGAGAAGAGGTTTGTGTTTGGAAGGGGGTCTAGATTTCCTCATTTCCTTTGTCCCGACACGGGTCAACCACAGCACAACAAATCAGACTCTCGTGTTGCCACTCACATAGCATTTGACCACTGATCTTCCAAGCTACACCTAACCCACAAAGACCCAACAATTGGAATGAATACGGCACCTATATCACAGGGCAAAGATACATCAGCAGAAGAAGAAGCAGCAGCAGACATAGCAGCAGCCGACGAAGGAGAACGAGCAGAAGTAGAAGAAGGTGAAGACCGCCTCCCCCCCCCCCCGTGGCGCTCGCGGCCGCGGCGTTGGGGGCGGCCGTGGCAGCAGTGCAAGTGCATTACTACCTGCACCTCTGCACCAAGAAGAGTAGGGACTAGGTGGCTGCTCAGGCCCGCTTCAACCCCCCTGGGGTGGCCTTGCAGACCAAGGCTGCGGGAACCAGCCAGAGGACCTTGGGGAGGGTTGAAAATTTTGGGGTCCTCCCCCCTGCCTTGCCCATCCCCACACTGCGCCCCTGCGCAGCCCCACGCTGCTGCGCCCCGGCGCCGCCCCACACTGCTGCGCCCCTGCGCCGCACCACGCTGCGCCCCTGCGCAGCCCCACGCTGCGCCCCTACTCAGCCCCACGCTGCGCCCGTGCGCAGCCCCACGCTGCGCCCCTGCGCGGCCCCGCGCTGCGCCCCTGCGCAGCCCCACGCTGCTGCGCCCCTTCACAGCCCCATGCCGCGCCCATGCGCGGCCCCGCGCTGCGCCCCTGCGCAGCCCCACGCTGCTGCGCCCCTGCGCAGCCCCACACTGCGGCGCCCCTGCGCCGCCCCACACTACTGCGCCCCTGCGCCGCACCACGCTGCGCCCCTGCGCAGCCCCACGCTGCGCCCCTACTCAGCCCCACGCTGCGCCCCTGCGCAGCCCCACGCTGCTGCGCCCCTTCACAGCCCCATGCCGCGCCCCGGCGCAGCCCCACGCTGCTGCGCCCCTGCGCAGCCCCACGCTGCGCCCCTGCGCAGCCCCGCGCCGCGCCCCCGCGCAGCCCCACGCTGCGCCCCTGCGCAGCCCAGCGCTGCTGCGCCCCTGCGCAACCCCACGCTGCTGCGCCCCTGCGCAGCCCCGCGCCGCGCCCCCGCGCAGCCCCACGCTGCGCCCGTGCGCAGCCGAGCGGTGCTGCGCCCCTGCGCAACCCCAGGCTGCGCCCCTGCGCAGCCCCACACTATTGCGCCCCTGCGCAGCCCCACGTTACGCCCCTGCTCAGCCCCGCACTGCGCCCCTGCGCAGCCCCACGCTGCGCCCCTGCGCAGCCCCACGCTGCGCCCCTGCTGAGCCCCGCGCTGCTGCGCCCCTGCGCCGCCCCACGCTACGCCCCTGCGCAGCCCCACGCTACTGTGCCCCTGCACGGCCCCATGCCGCGCCCATGCGCGGCCCCGCGCTGCGCCCGTGCGCAGCCCCACGCTGCTGCACCTCTCAACGGCCCCATGCCGCGCCCATGCGCGGCGCCGCGCTGCGCCCATGCGCGGCGCCGCGCTGCGCCCCTGCACAGCCCCACGCTGCTGCGCCCCTGCGCAGCCCCACACTGCGCCCCTGCGCAGCCCCACACTGCTGCGCCCCTGCGCAGCCCCACGCTGCGCCCCTACTCAGCCCCACGCTGCGCCCCTGCGCAGCCGCACGCTGCTGCGCCCCTTCACGGCCCCATGCCGCGCCCCTGCGCAGCCCCACGCTGCTGCGCCCCTGCGCAGCCCCACACTGCGCCCCTGCACAGCCCCACGCTGCTGCGCCCCTGCGCAGCCCAGCGCTGATGCGCCCCTGCGCAACCCCACGCTGCTGCGCCCCTGCGCAGCCCCGCGCCCCGCCCCCGCGCAGCCCCACGCTGCGCCCCTGCGCAGCCCAGCGCTGCTGCGCCCCTGCGCAACCCCACGCCGCGCCCCTGCGCGGCCCCATGCCGCGCCCCTGCGCCGCACCACGCTGCGCCCCTGCGCAGCCCCACACTGCGCCCCTACGCAGCCCCACGCTGCGCCCCTGCGCCACCCCACACTGCGCCCCTGCGCAGCCCCACGCTGCTGCGCCCCGGCGCCGCCCCACACTGCTGCGCCCCTACTCAGCCCCACGCTGCGCCCGTGCGCAGCCCCACGCTGCGCCCCTGCGCAGCCCCACGCTGCTGCGCCCCTTCACAGCCGCATGCCGCGCCCATGCGCGGCCCCGCGCTGCGCTTCTGCGCAGCCCAACGCTGCTGCGCCCCTGCGCAGCCCCACACTGCTGCGCCCCTGCGCCGCCCCACACTGCTGCGCCCCTGCGCCGCACCACGCTGCGCCCCTGCGCAGCCCCACGCTGCGCCCCTACTCAGCCCCACGCTGCGCCCCTGCGCAGCCCCACGCTGCTGCGCCCCTTCACAGCCCCATGCCGCGCCCCGGCGCAGCCCCACGCTGCTGCGCCCCGGCGCAGCCCCACGCTGCTGCGCCCCTGTGCAGCCCCACGCTGCGCCCCTGCGCAGCCCCGCGCCGCGCCCCCGCGCAGCCCCACGCTGCGCCCCTGCGCAGCCCAGCGCTGCTGCGCCCCTGCGCAACCCCACGCTGCTGCGCCCCTGCGCAGCCCCGCACTGCGCCCCTGCGCAGCCCCACGCTGCGCCCCTGCTGAGCCCCGCGCTGCTGCGCCCTTGCGCCGCCCCACGCTACGCCCCTGCGCAGCCCCACGCTACTACGCCCCTGCACGGCCCCATGCCGCGCCCATGCGCGGCGCCGCGCTGCGCCCCTTCACAGCCCCATGCCGCGCCCATGCGCGGCCCCGCGCTGCGCCCCTGCGCAGCCCCACGCTGCTGCGCCCCTGCGCAGCCCCACACTGCTGCGCCCCTTGCGCCGCCCCACACTGCTGCGCCCCTGCGCCGCACCACGCTGCGCCCCTGCGCAGCCCCACGCTGCGCCCCTACTCAGCCCCACGCTGCGCCCCTGCGCAGCCCCACGCTGCTGCGCCCCTTCACAGCCCCATGCAGCGCCCCGGCGCAGCCCCACGCTGCTGCGCCCCGGCGCAGCCCCACGCTGCTGCGCCCCTGCACAGCCCCACGCTGCGCCCCTGCGCAGCCCCGCGCCGCGCCCCCGCGCAGCCCCACGCTGCGCCCTTGCGCAGCCCAGCGCTGCTGCGCCCCTGCGCAACCCCACGCTGCTGCACCCCTGCGCAGCCCCGCGCCGCGCCCCCGCGCAGCCCCACGCTGCGCCCCTGCGCAGCCGAGCGGAGCTGCGCCCCTGCGCAACCCCAGGTTGCGCCCCTGCGCAGCCCCACACTATTGCGCCCCTGCGCAGCCGTACGTTACGCCCCTGCTCAGCCCCGCACTGCGCCCCTGCGCAGCCCCACGCTGCGCCCTTGCTGAGCCCCGCGCTGCTGCGCCCCTGCGCCGCCCCACGCTACGCCCCTGCGCAGCCCCACGATACTGCGCCCCTGCACGGCCCCATGCCGCGCCCATGCGCGGCCCCGCGCTGCGCCCCTGCGCAGCCCCACGCTGCTGCGCCCCTGCGCAGCCCCACACTGCGCCCCTGCGCAGCCCCACACTGCTGCGCCCCTGCGCAGCCCCACGCTGCGCCCCTACTCAGCCCCACGTTGTGCCCCTGCGCAGCCCCACGCTGCTGCGCCCCTTCACGGCCCCATGCCGCGCCCCTGCGCAGCCCCACGCTGCTGCGCCCCTTCACGGCCCCATGCCGCGCCCCTGCGCAGCCCCACGCTGCTGCGCCCCTGCGCAGCCCCACGCTGCTGCGCCCCTGCGCAGCCCCACGCTGCTGCGCCCCTGCGCAGCCCCACGCTGAGCCCCTGCGCAGCCCCACGCTGCTGCGCCCCTGCGCAGCCCCTCGCCGCGCCCCCGCGCAGCCCCACGCTGCGCCCCTGCGCAGCCCAGCGCTGCTGCGCCCCTGCGCAACCCCACGCTGCTGCGCCCCTGCGCAGCCCGGCGCCGCGCCCCCGCGCAGCCCCACGCCGCGCCCCTGCGCAGCCCAGCGCTGCTGCACCCCTGCGCAACCCCACGCCGCGCCCCTGCGCGGCCCCATGCCGCGCCCATGCGCGGCCCCACGCTGCACTCCTGCGCGGCCCCACGCTGCGCCCCTGCCCAGCCCCGCGCTGCGCCCCTGCCCAGCCCCACGCTGCGCCCCTGCCCAGCCCCACACTACTGCGCCCCTGCGCAGCCCCACGTTACGCCCCTGCTCAGCCCCGCACTGCGCCCCTGCGCAGCCCCACGCTGCGCCCCTGCTCAGCCCCGCGCTGCTGCGCCCCTGCGCCGCCCCACGCTGCGCCCCTGCGCAGCCCCACGCTACTGCGCCCCTGCACGGCCCCATGCCGCGCCCATGCGCGGCCCCGCGCCGCGCCCCTGCGCGGCCCCACGCTGCGCCCCTGCGCAGCCCCGCGCTGCGCCCCTGCGCCGCCCCACACTGCTGCGCCCCTGCACCGCACCACGCTGCGCCCCTACGCGGCCCCACACTGCTGCGCCCCTGCGCCGCCCCACACGGCTGCGCCCCTGCACCGCACCACGCTGCGCCCCTGCGCAGCCCCTACGCAGCCCCACGCTGCGCCCCTGCGCAGCCCCGCACCGCGCCCCTGCGCGGCCCCACATTGCTGCACCCCTGCGCCGCCCCACACGGCTGCGCCCCTGGACCGCACCACGCTGCGCCCCTGCGCAGCCCCTACGCAGCCTCACGATGCGCCCCTGCGCGGCCCCACGCTGCTGCGCCCCTGCGCGACCCCATGCCGCGCCCCGGCGCAGCCCCACGCTGCGCCCTTGCCGCTGGTCCCGCAGCCCACAAAGGGGCCCCCATCGGGTGCGCCGGCGCCCTTGCACACGCACCCCCCGCAGCCTGGCCTGCGCGGCGCGCGTGCCCCCGGCGCGCCCGCCGACCCCATGGAGTGGGGCTCTCAGGGCCGCCGCCGGCCACCGGCCTGTCCGCCCGCGCCGCCCCGCGCCCGCCACGGGCCCCGCACCCGCATGGCGCCGGCCGCCCGCCGCTACCCACGCGCCCAGCCCCGGCCTCGGCCCCAAGGCCACGCTTCCAGTTTGCCGCTTGTCCCGCGGCCCACAGTGGGGCCCGCATCAGGCGCGCCGACGCCCTTGCACACGCGCCCCCCACGGCCAGGCCTGCGCGGCGCGCGTGCCCCCGGCGCGCCCGCCGACCCCATGGAGTGGGGCTCTCAGGGCCACCGCTGGCCGCCGGCCGGTCCGCCCACACCACCCCACGACCGCCACGGGCCCCACACCCGCATGGCGCCGCCTCCGCCTCGGCCGCCCGCCGCTACCCACGCGCCCGGCCCAGGCCTGGACCCCCCCGCCGGCCGTGCCGCGCGGCCTCCCGCACACGGGACACAGGGACGGGCACCAGGGGATAGACCATACATAGTCCCCGCCCCCTCCACCCCCTTACTCCACCTCCGCACGGGACGTAGCCCCCTCCCCTGTCGCAGGGGAGTGGCGGCTGGAAGCAAGGGGAACCGGGGCCCCGCAGTTCCCCGGACAGGTGGTCCCTCCATCCCGCCCCCCATCCCGCCTCCGCTTCGCACAGGTGCGCGCACCCTCCCCCCACGGCGGGGGAGGGAACCAGGGTCACACGAGCAGGTGGTCCCTCTCACAGCGACGCGCGCCCCCTCCCCCCCCAGACAGAAGGCGGAACCCCCCCCCCCCCCCCTCGGTCGTTGTCGGCACACGCCCGGCCAGCGTGACGCCGGCCGACTGCTCCCTTGCGCCCTGCCCAGGGAGAGCGTGTCTGGCAATTTCTCCCGCCGGCACGTGCTGGGTGCCACAACAACAACAACAACAACAACCCCCGTAGCCCCCCCCCCCCCCCCCCCGTATCCCCCCCGTAATCGTACCTCGCTTCGCTGGACGCGGGGGCCAGCCCCGCTTGAATAACAAGACTCCTGCGGTGGCTACAGACCCCACGTTGTGTGCACCGCCTTGTGTGTGCAACGTCCTCAATGCGTACCGCCTTCTGTGTGTACCGCCTTGCCTGTGGCCCCTTAAATAGCAAGACTCCTGCGGTGGCTACAGACCACCTTTTGTGTGTACCGCCTTTCGTGTGCACGCCTTGCCCTTGGCCCCTTAAATAACAAGACTCCGGCGGTGGCGACATACAGGCTTTTGTGTGCACCGCCTTGTGTGTGTACCGCCTTATGTGTGTACCGCCTTGCTCGTGGCCCCTTAAATAACAAGACTCCTGCGGTGGCAACAGACCGCCCTTGTGTGTTCCGCTTTTTGTGTGCACCGCCTTGCCCATGGCCCCTTAAATAACAAGACTCTTGCGGTGGCTACAGACCGCCTTTTGTATGCACCACCTTGTGTGTGTACCGCCTTTTGTGTGTATTGCCTTGCCCGTGGCCCCTCAAATAACAATACTCCTTTGGTGGCTACAAGCCGCCTTTTGTGTGCACCGCCTTGTGTATGCACCGCCCTCTGTGTGCACCGCCTTGTGTGTGTACCGCCTTGTGTGTGTACCGCCTTGCCCATGGCCCCTGAAATAACAAGACTCCTGCGGTGGCTACAGACCGCCTTTTGTGTGCACAGCCTTGTGTGTGTACCGCCTTCTCTATGTACCGCCTTGCCCGTGGCCCCTTAAATAACAACACTTATGCGGTGGCTACAGACCGCCTTTTGCGTGCAGCGCCTTGTGTATGCACCGCCCTCTGTGTGCACCGCCTTGTGTGTGAACCGCGAAACCCCCCCGTCCTCCCCCCCACCTGTACAACCCCCCCATACCCCCCCCCCCCCCCCCCGCACTCCCCCCCGCCGTACATCCCCCCCGTACCCCCCCCTACCTTCCCCCCCGTACCCCCCCCTACCTTCCCCCCGTACCCCCCCGTACCCCCCCCCCCTACCTGCCCCCCGTACCCCCCCCCTACCTCCCCCCCGTACCCCCCCGGTATTCCCCCCCCGTGCCCCCCCCCCGAACCTCCCCCGTACCTCCCCCCGTACCTCCCCCCCATACCTCCGAGGTAGGGGGGGGGGGGCGTCGTGCCGTATATGCCTTGTTTGCATAAAACTGAAATAGTGGGCCCCTAGACGGGGGCGGATAGCCAAGCACATTTCGAGCCTCCAGATCTCTATGTTGGTGTGAGCAAATAGCCTAAAATCAAGTTGTTGTGAGAGCTAGTGGTCGGGGCTTTCCAAAAATGCCTTGTTTGTAGAGAACTGAAACAGTAAGCCCGTGAACGGGGGCGAAGAGTCAAGCACATTTAGAGCCTCCAAATCTCTGTGATGCTCTGCGCATGAAGCCTAAAATCAAGTTCTGGTGAGAGCTATGGGTCGGGGCTTTCCAAAAAATGCCTGGTTTGTAGGAAACTGAAAAAGTGGGCCTGTGGTTTGGGGCGGATAGTCGACCCTCCAGATCTGTGTGTTGGCGTGAGCAAGTAGCCTAAAGTCAAGTTGTGGTGAGAGCTAATGCTTGGGGCTTTCCAAAAATGCCTACTTGCAGGAAAGTGAAACAGGTGGGCCCCTAGACGGGGGCGGATATTCGAGCACCTTTCGAGCCTCCGGATCTCTGTGTTGGTTCCGGTGAGAGCTACTGGTTCAGCCTTTCCAAAAATGCCTTGTTTGCAAGAAACTGAATCCGTTGACCCTGCTGGCACAACATGCTCATGCCGGAGGTAGAGTGCATGAGCATGGCTCTAGGGTGCTTGAATGGCAAAGGTGGGTGTTAGGCCAAGGGCCCATTGGGCGCCGCACAACCGTGATTTTGCCAGCAGTGCGGCAGGGCGGCTTGTCTAGCTCCGTGCAGTCCAAAGGGGTAGCTTGTGGGAAGTTCATGACAAAGGGTGACGCCATAAATTGGTCCGTAGGGACACGACATATGCTTGCAAAGGCCTCCAACTTGGAGACATTGCCCCTAACCCATACAATATAGTTGTCCACAATGAACTCATGGTGAGACATTGTGCTTCAAGAGTACCCCTAAGGAGAGTAGAGGATTGGAGAGCAAAAAGGGCCCACTGTTTCGGTTGCCTGCCAGCAATGCATTTTTGGAAAGCCCCGACCAGTAGCTTCCATCAGGAGCTTATTTTAAGCTATTTGCTCAAAGTACCGCAGAGATCTGGAGGCCCCAAGTATGCTCGACTATCCGCCCCTGTCAAGGGGCCCACTGTTTCAGTTTCCTGCGGGTGACACATTTTTGGAAGGCCCCAACCAGTAGCTCTCACCAGAACTTTATTCTATGGTACTTGCTCACAGCTTGCCCGAGATCTAGAGGCTCGAAATGTGCTCGACTATCTGCCCCTATTCAGGGGCCCACTTTTTCAGTTTCCTGCAAGTGAGGCAATTTTGGAAAGCCCCGACCAGTAGTTCTCACCAGAACTTGATTTTAGGCTTTGCGCGCACAGCAGCACAGAGATCTGGAGGCTCAAAATGTACTAGATTATTCGCCCAGCAATCCTGCAAACCCCATGATGCCAATTCGGACAACAACGATGCTGAGCGGGACAATATCGTCGAGAAGATCCTGGCCCAGTGCCCGAATGGCTCTGTGGCGGGAGGCGTTGAGTTCCGAGTGCGATGGCGGGGATACGGGCCTTTGCATGACACTTGGGAACCCCTCATCCTTTGTGCCGTGCGTCAACACCCCCTTCACGCAGTTTGTCCGCAAGCACAAGGAGGAGCTAGAGGTCTCTCACTTGGGGCAATTGAAGCCTTGGGCGACTGATCCCTGCTCTGAGCTCTTACCCGAAAGGGGAGATTGAGCAAGTCTGTCAAGTTGTCAATGCGTCCTTGCTTGCTTGCACTCTCCCAGCTCCGATGTGATGGCGTTCCGGTGGAGTGGTTGAAATGCTACACATGCCGGGCAGCCCCTTGACCGGATGGTTTGACACAATTGTTGCGTGTCGCTCGGGCCTCTGTGTGATGCCGACCCCCCGAACCAGAGTTTGCCGGACCCGGTTCTACTCCCACTGTCTCTCTCTTGTGGGTGAGTTGTCATTATGCCCAAGGGGATGCATGTCCACTCTCACAGTTGAAGTCAGAGCTAAAAGAATGTTTTGGCTCCCCGGCACGGTGGTGGTGCATGGTTTTACCGGACAAAAGCACAACCCGGAAAAATATCCCACGCCGAGGGCAGTAGGCTAATGCCATGAGTCACTCCCCCCTTGCTGAGGCTTGAGGAAACCAAGCGGGTGACTAACTACTACCCCTTCCCCATTTGGAGATCTTGTGGCCTTCGTGCCCATACGGCGTTGCGCAACGGGTGCTGCCGCCATCAACACTGCGAATGTGTGTGTAGTCTAGACCCATGGCACCTTCAGGATCCCAGATTGTCTATAACTATGTTTGCAGACGGTGTATCGCTTGCCTTAAGGCATGTCCTCCTTCCCTCCTCTGTGGACGCCTCATCCCGACCAGGGCATGGTTTGGTGCTCCGTTTGGAGCATGTTTACATACCTCATAACCTATATATCTGTTGTGTCAATCTCCCTGTTGGAGCCTCATCAGGATGAAGAGCGCCGTCCTGCGCTATACACGGGCAACCCCGGGCGGTCTGTGCCATGTGTACCGCCGGTCGTCGCCCCATACGTATGATTACATCCATGGTACCGAGAAGACCAAAGGGTGCTCTAAGATTCCGCCGGGACCAAAACTAGGGTACAGATGGGTGTGAATTGGGGGGTACCAATGAGGGGGGACTTGCAAAGCCCACCCATCAGGTCTGGGTTACAAAGGTGCCAGGCTTCCCTCCTTAGGTGTTGGTTCAGCTACGGCAACAGTGCTTGCCAACCAACTCCATGATCCTAGTGGATCTTAGTGTTGCCCTGGCTGAAATCAAGGCTCCCCTTGGAAACCCTTCCTGCAGGTGCTTCAGTGGGATGGAGAGGATTTCCCCTTTGGTGGCTGATATTTGTTGGGGTTGTCCTGTGTACAGTGTCATGGTGTGCAGGGTGTACATTTTTATGTGCTCGTGTGTGCGTGGTGTGTGTGCCCCCGCGTTCCAATGGCGGCAAAAGTGGCCGAAAATCAGAAAAATACCGCCCTCCGAGAACGACCAAAATGGCAGAAAGTAGTGTGTGTGTGGTTTGCCTTAGGCGGCTCTATACGCACGTAGCAAAATTGCCACAGTTCCCAAATGGGTACCACCCCAAAACGGGGGCTGAAAAACCACTTTGGAAAATTGCACAATTGTGCTCTGCAGGGAACACCCCGAAAAACGTGTGAATTATCCAAAATGACTGTGTGTAGGGGGTACTACATGTGCCAGTCAAAAGTCATGTATTCCCTTCAAAATTGGGCACTGCAGTGTCCATGCGAAGAAAAATCCAATTGTTCCAAGTCATCCGCTGGTGCATTTCAAACCACACTGCAAAATGCAACCTGAAAAATGAAGCAAGGAGGATGACAGGCAAGCACATGCAAAACTCTGGTTTGTTTTTGGTCACCGTTGCTGCTGACCCAGTCACTGTGATTGTATGCGAACCGTGAGAAACAATGCACCATAAGTGCAGCCAACAAGGAATGGAGGCGCCGCCAGTGCAGCCAATGCAATAATAAATGAGAGCAACAATGCCTGCAAAAGAAATGGCGCGGCAGGGGTAAAAAAATGGCGAGTCGATGAATCTGGGCACTGCAGCGCCCAAAATTACCAAAACATGAAAAAGGGCACCAGTCTCACACCTGCGTAGAACAAGACGCGCGACAGTGTGCAAATCGAGTCGAAAAAACTACTGACATAGACATAGGCAGTGATGACCGCGCAACGCAGTCTACTTCTTCTTCGGGGGAGCCTTATTGCACTTGGCCTGACCCACTTTGGCGTGAAACGTATTGAGGGGGGTACTGTCCTTGGCCTTTTTGGCTGGCTTTTTGGGGGGACCAGCAACCTCATCCCCACTGTCGTCGGAGGACGGCTTCTTCTTGCTGGGTGTGCTCCTCTTCTTGCCGTCACCACCTCCGACCAGCAAGATCTTTTTTTTTTTATCAAACAGGGCCGTTCATAAGTGCCAAGGGCCACAGTGGACCAAGTTCGATGTAAGATACAGATTTCAGCAAAGCCAGGGTATGCATACGGGCTGCAGCTCGTGACTGCGCCCCCATGGTTTCCCATTGGGGTTGGTGTGGTCATGTCATTGGTACTTCCCACTCATTTGGGTCCCAGTGCGTTTTGCGGCATTTCGGTAGCGGTTGCAACGGGACTTCCCACAAGGTGAGGTCCCAATGCTCCCGCGGCCGCTTCCGTATCAGGTATATTGTCCGTCGGGCTGGTCGGGATGTTTGCCAGTATTGTGTTGTCTTGTGTTTGCAGGCGTCTTGGTAGTACTGTGCCATGGCAGTCAGGTGTGTCTGCTGCCGCCACATGTAGGTCGCTTGTTGTTGGTGCAGGTCAAGTAGCTTGTTGGTGCCAGCGCTCAGCCTCCGGTATCGGTCGTTGACCATCAGCAGAAGTTTTGCGTCAGCGTACCATATCCTTGTGTCGTCCTTCGCTTGTTCGTACCATTGCCTACGTATTTGGTATAGGTGTGCGTGTGTGTCCTGCAGTTGTTGTGCTTGTCTCTGTTCGTCGACTAGTTTTGTGACGAGCCTGTGGTAGTCTGTTTTAGCCGTCAGTGTGTTGGTGTAGCCCATGCGTAGGGTGTGCAGGTGTTGTCTCGCCACCGCCTCTATGTGAGCTTTGTGGTATATGTCCTGTGCTTGCTGAGCGTGCTCATAAGCCAGCCTGTCTGTGGTCGTCTGGTACTGTTCCCGCTGCTGCGTGTCAACGTTGAGGCGCTGACGTTTCTTTATGTGGTCGTCTTGCCCTGTGTTAGTTGCTCGCGACGAACCATGCCACTGCCTCACTATCGCCCGCGTTGCGCGCATCCTGTAACCATTGGCCGGGGTCGATTGGGTCAGCCTTTGCGACCTCGGCCTTACGTTTGCGTTTCGCGCCGCACCACGTGGGCGCCCCGACGTGGTTCCGTAGGTTTTGGGGCGCTTCTCGCGGCGGAAGTGCCTATGCAACGTATTTGGTGAGCCACAGGGGCGACGGTGGTTGTTGTGGTGTAGGGTCGGCGTACTTTCGTCTGAGTGTTTGGACGGACTGTATCATGCGAAACTGGAACAAGCCCACCTCCGTTCGCAGTTTGTGTCGTTCCGCAGTGGGTATGGCGTCGACGAGGGATAGTGGTATGAGCAGCCTGACACAGAGCCATAGTTCTTGATTGTCGGCCGCTTGCAGCCATTGGTGCGTGTATGGGGCCCAATCAGTCCAGCTCTTGCGCCACAGTTTCCAGAAGTGGCTCCAGGCAGGAAGGTAAGCTAGTTTTGACTGTACTGATGTTCCGTGTCAGTGGCCACACTGGGAGCAGAGGCGGGGTGTCCGTTCCCAGGGGGCGCCCATTCCCCACCATCGCACCTGGCCCAACAGCCAGGGTGTCCACGCGTTCCGTCTGTAATGCTTCATGGGGAGGCAGCTCACCCAGTGTACGTCTGGTGTTTGTTTTTGTCTGCGCACTTGCATGATCCATGCCTTGGCAGGCGTGGGCATGATCTGTCCTGTGATGACAATATCATGGGGTTGTAGTTGTCGGGAATCCATGGGCAGGTTGTCGCCCATATTGGCGAGGACGTCGGAGTGGTTGTTTCCCTGTATGTCCTGGTAGTCTTTATACGTGGTGGCTTGTTCTAGGTTGCGGTGCCCTGGTGTCCATCGGATCGTCAGTCGTTTCGAGGTGGAGTTGAGGTACCCTATGTCGCGGTAGTCCTGGTCCTTGACCACTCCTTTGCGTTTTATAGGTGTGGCTTTCACCACACTCTGGTTGTCTAGTATAATGTCGTCTCGAGGCTTGGCCAGATCACAAGCTAAGGCGCAAGCGGTGGTTTCGGCCCGATAAACCTGTTGTGGCCCGTGCACCCGGAAGGCCGCACGGTATGTTCCGTTGTAGATGCCCCCTCCTGCTCGTCCGTGTCGTTTCGACCCGTCTGTGTACCACCGGGTGGTGGTGGGATCTCCTGTGTAGTGTATGGTGATCCCGTGGAGTTTTTGCTGGTGGGGGAGTGCCTGACATACCTCGTGGGTTTCCTCAGGGGTTGGCTCATCTGGAGGGTTCATCCAGCTGTAGTCTAAGCGGTTGGTAGCTGGCCGTCTCTTCCCTGCATGTGTCTCCTGGTCCTCCTCTGAGCTCTCCGAGTCGTAGAGTCCCGCGGACAAGGGTCGGTGTTGTCGGGGTTGGGATGTACGCTGACCCACCGTGCCCCCTAGGGCTCGAACGGCGTCTATGTATTTATATTGGGTTGCGGTGAGGTGTTGTGTAGGGCCGGTGTGCTGCAGTTCCTGTTGGCCAATTGTGACCCACCGGGTGATGTAGGACCACCACAGCTGGCGCAGGCCAAGTCCCCCTTGACTGAGGTTGGTAGTCAGCCGGTGTTTGTTCATTTGTTGTTCTACCCCGGGTGCATCCCTGATGAACTGCAGCAGTATGTCGTCCCAGTGCGCCATTCGTGTCCTATTTCCGAGGAATAGCCCCCTGTATGTCCAACGGGGGATGAGGACGGCGTTGATGATGGCCACCTTTTTGTAGGCGTTGAGCGGCAGGGTCCTGTACGCCGCTACGTCGTGGTGTAGTTGTGTAGTGACCATGTCCCATGCGGTGTCTTCTTGTGTGGGGTGGGCAAGCACATGCCCCAGGTAAGTCATTATAGGAGGCCGCACGGGGATGAGCTGTTGCTGCCACGTGATGGGCGTTAGGTCGTAATCCTTAGCCCAGTGGCACACTTCAGTTTTGTCTTTGTTGAAGCGTAACCCCATTGTGTAGGCCACGTCGTGGAGGGTATCCACGGTGTGCAGCAATGCTTCCTTCGTGGGCATACGCACAGCTATGTCATCAACGAACACGTACAGTCGGGCTCCCGGGCATCGTTCCATGGTTTCACGTAGTAGTATGTCGTAGTATACGAGAAATAGTGTTGGGGAGAGGGCGCACCCCTCCTTCATACCCCTGGTGGGTCGTATGGGTAGGTCCTTTCCGTGTAGGGTTAGTACGGCCGGTGTATGATGGTATATTTCCCCCAACATCCGAATGATGTTTTCTGGTGCCCCTGCCTCCTTGACGATCCCAGTCAGCATGAGTCGGGGGACTGATGGAAATGCTTTGGGCACATCAAGTAGGGCCACGTACCCGTCCTCAACGTGCAGGTCGTTTAATAGTTTCGTGGCTAACGTTGTGGTGTTTCGGCCCTGTGTGGCGCCGTGTTGTATGTCCAATAGTCCCGGGGTCAAGGCCCCCGATATACGCGTCAGGAGGAGGAGTGTGAGTATGCTATATATGGCCGTGGATACGTAGATTGGCCGGTAGTTTCGTGGGTCCTGGGGATCCGTCTTTTTATAGATGAGCACTACCCTGGACTGCAGCCAAGCCACTGGGATGTGCTGTCCGTTCCAGACTGCAACGATTGCCTGGTATAGTTTCCGCTGCACGTGGTCCGGTAGGTGCCGGAGCAGGTGTGTGGGGACACCGTCAGGTCCGGCAGATTTGTTCTTTGGTGCCCGAAGGCACCGCAAGTACTCCTCGTATGTGGGGGTCGTTGTGTTCCACGTGCGGTGCCGTACATGTTTCCGTATGAGTTGTCGGCACGCGTATTCGTCGTATGTTGGGTCGCCCGCAAAGTGGTTCAGTACGTACTGTGTTCCTCCTATTGGGGGCTGCGGTGTGTCTTGGGCTATGAGTCCAGTGCGCCATCTCTTGACCATTTTATAAAAATAGCCCGATTTGTGGACTGCTGCTCGGCGCAGTTTGCCAATTTGTCTCCGTATGTGTTGCTCTTGTATTTCTCCGTACTCACGTAACCGTGCTTTGGGGTCCGTGGTTTCCGACCAGTTTGCGGTGGCCGCTGTCTTCGCGCGTGTGGGTTGTCGTGGCCGCGCCGCGTGCGCTATTGCCGATAGGATTCGTCGTGCCGTGCGTAGGGGTGGGTCGTTGTTTGTTACGGGTAGTGTGGATATGGTGTTAGTAAACCGTTGAAATTGTTTGGTATACCACTTCGCGACTGTGGGCTGTGGTTTTCTGCGTGGTGGGTCGGGGGGCCCTATCCTCCATCGGACCCCAAGCAGGACCAGAGCATGATCCGATATGGGCATTTGTATGGTGTCATAGTAGGTCTAGGGTATGTTCGGTATTTGTTGCCTAATCAAGATGGCGTCTAGGCGACGAGGGCGTCCATGCCTAGGGATGCGGGTATAGTATTGCCGGGGGTCCGGGGGTTGGCCACTAGCGTGCAAAGGGTCTAGGAACACTCCGTTGGCCAGGTCTTCCTGCCACGGGCGTGTCGGGTTGGGTGACCAAATGTCATCGTTGTAGTCCCCCATAATGATGTCGTAAGGTCTCAGGGACTGCAGGAATAGGTCTACCTCTTGTTTGTCCTGTTGGTTGAATTTGGAGTACACACACGCAATGGTGCGGCAGGGGCTGTTTGGGAGCTGTATCCTGATGGCCCCTGCTAAACCGTTGGGTGAGTATAACGTTTCGAGTATGTGGGGGACCACAGGGTTGCGGACAATGAATGATATCCGTGGTTCGGTCCCAGGCGCAGCGTAGCACTTGTAGTCGTTATTGAGTGCTGTTGTGACTGCCTCTGGTTTAGGGAAACACGGGTTAAACTACTGGATGCCGCAAAGGTCGATACGGCACTGGCTGGTCAGGTGGAGGGTACTGGCCTAGCGTTGTAGGCTGACGGAACCCTGTGCTCCTTGTATGTTCCAGGAGGCTAGTTTCATGTCGTGGTCCTTCGCGGTGGTTGCGTCGTCTAGACTGTCATACCGTCGATTGGTGTTGACCACCAGGTGTTGAGCATACTCCTCAATGTCAAGCAACGGTATGGGGGGTCCCCGCACATCCCGGCATCCCTGCCGGAGCTGATATATCCTACGGTGCCCGGGGTTGGGGTGCACATCTCCACATTGGAGGACCCAGTTGGTGTTATACCGCGTGTTATATGGGCTGGTTACCGTGGTGATCGAGACACGTGCATGGTAGCGGCATGGCGCTGCCGTGGTAGGGGCGGTCGGGGTGTGGAAGAAACAGACGATATAGAGGAGGAGAAGGCCTGGCCGCCATATACGGTAACTGTGGGGGTTGGGGCCCCGAGCGTAGCCGTGCCGGTGCCGTAGCGGCGGGGTATATCTTCTGCGGACTCTCCGGTTCACGGGGAGTAGATATACCGGCCCCTCAGTATGCGTGGGGGCCGGGAGTAGGAGGAGGGCCATGATGGCGATGCAGGGCATGAGGAACAGGCACCTCACTTTTTCCCTTTGCCATGCGGGTTTTTTGGCGGCCCCTTCCCTTTCCCCTTGTGTTTGTTGTCCACGGTGAAGGCAGCCGTACTGTCTGCTTGTTGTTTGGTTTGTGGCGATGCAGGTGCTGCCTTCTTCTTTTTTCGTGGTGGCGTTGTTTTTGTGGGCCTTTTCTGTGGTGTCTTGTTGTGGGCCTTGGTTTTATGTGCTGGGTATGACTGCCGTGCGTGTGTTGTGGTTGGTTTTGCCGGGTTGTCTGGTTGCTGGACGGGGGTTTCATCCGTGTCCATGGTGGCCATATTTGGGTGGGTGTCTGTTGGGGTGTCGTCGTTAGTGGTATGGCCGAGTTCGTTCAGAATGGCCTCGTCCCAGTCTGCCACGTTGATGGGTTCCGGCTCTGCGAGCAGCTGCTTTTCCCTGTTGATTTCCTTGATGACACGTTCAGTCATCATGTCTGAGCCCAGTTGTTTCCCTGCCTTCATTCGTCTCCTGAAGGCCGCGTCGTCGCCCATTTCCTACGGCATTTTGTGTGCGAGCATCTGGTCGATGCGCTCTGCCACTTGTGTGTCCGTGTTGTCGTCTCCTAGCGTGATGTGGACGTATTCACCGGGTGCCACTCCGATGTATTGTCCGGCACTGAGGGCCACTGCTGTGGCGTGCTGGTATTGGAGGGAGGCGTAGGTGCAACCCGCGTCGCTCCACATGTTGGGTTCCAGTTTCCAGCTGGTCCAGCATCCAAAGAATGATGTCACGACTTTCGCCGTGTCGTCTCCTGCGCCCTGTGTCCACCCTACGAACACCGTCGTGGTGTCGTGCCTAGTCGGTTTTGGTAGTCGCTTGATGTCCCTAGAGCGGCTTGTGGACTGTGTCCAGTTATTGCGGTTGAGGATGACGTTGGTCATTACGTGGACTAGTTCGTAGCTTTTCATGCCCTTCAGTAATTGGGCAATCAAGCGCCGGTCTGCGTCTGGGTGGAATTGTACCAGTAGACGGTATGAGTCCACTGGTCGGAACCCCTTGAGGAAGGATGCGATGCTCCTTCCTAGCTCGAGCTGTTCCCTGTCCAGGTCGTCCAATATCTCCCGTACGGACGTTATTCTGTCTTCTTTCTGTTCCGTGTATTGTTGTCTCACTATACACAGGCTCTCATAGTCCGTTTCGGTGAGCCAGTAGGGTCCAGGGTTGCCGGCGTTTTCCTCCTCTTGTTTTATGGTCTCCAGTGCTTGTGTCAAGCGAGGTAGCAATTGCATGGGCAGGTGTAGTCTCCAGGCGTGCGACCCACTTTGCCCTGCGGTGTGTTTGGATGCGCACTTCCACCGAAAAGTGTTGTGGGGGTCTTTGCTTGCTATGGTGGATGCGACGTCGGACTGGTGGCCGTTGATCCGTTTCATAAACGCGTCTCGCGTCCTAATGCCCGTTTCCGGTGGGCACTCCACTACGATTGTAGTCTTGGCCGGTTCTGGTTCTAGTGTGTCTGTGCGGTCTTCCAGTCCCACTTGTATGGGTGTGCCCTTCGTGAGTGCGTATGTTTTGTGCGTGGGCTCGTGTCCCATCTTTATGGTGTTGTCCAGGTGGAGGGCCATGATGGGTTTGGGTTGTAGGTGGTCGACCAAAGTTTCGTGTTCCGGGGACCACTTGCGTACGGGGAATTTGTCGAACTGGTATTAGCCCCTTACATAGCGGGCCAGTTTGCGAAGGGGGGGGGCGGTGGAGGCAGTCCATGCGGTAGGTTTGTAGTGCTGTGGTGTCTTGGCGGTCTGCCTCATAGGCCAGGATCAGTTCCTTGGCCCCCGGGTCGCCGAGTGCCCGTAGGACTTGGTCAACCCGTTCGTGCTCGCTTCCGCCCCATTTCGTTTGTATGGCGGCGCGCTGCATTCGTCGTTCATGGTTGCGGCGGGTCCCGGTCGCCTGTGGCAGTAGTAGGTATGTCTTGTTCCGGATGTCTGGGTTCCCTTGATGGTCGGCTTCCGTGTGTACTGTATGTTGGTGTGCCTCGGCCATCTCGGATACCGTGTGTATACCGTCAGAGTCTGCCTCATGCCTCACCGTCATGACGTCGCGCAGTTTGTGTTGCGCAAACAGAGGGAGTTGGTAGGTGTTCCTGTCATACCATACCCCTTCTTGTGTTTGCCTCCTGATGTGCTCCGTGGTCACTGCACGGTTTGGGTGCTTTGTTAAGTAAGTTTTTAGCCTGGTTTGTGCGTCGTACACAACTGAAGCTTTCAATGTGTCTTGTTCTGCTGTTGTCATTGGTTGTTGTGACGCGCCTGTGTTGAGTTTTACGAGTTCTTCTATGAGCTGGTACTCTGTTCGTGTGTGTATGGGTAGTTTGTCCAGTGGGTTGTTGCCGTCTTCGTGGAATGTGTATGCCTGTGTATCCTCTTGGGGTGGAGGGGGGACGTAACTAAGCCCTTCGGTGTGTTAGTCACGTGGTGTGCTAGGTTCCCCATTCTGGGGGGGTTCCCGCTCAGTGGTATCTTCTGATGGGGGGTTTGAGGTGGACTCCAGTATGTCCAGGTTTTCCATTGCGTCCCCTTGGTCTTGCACACCAGTGTTCAATCCGGACGCATTTCTTTCGTAGTTTTCTGTCAGGGTGCGCACCAGGCCATGGGGCGGGGCGTTGCTATCCGGGCCTGGGTTTGGTTCCACATCGCCATCCTGCGTGGCATCCGGAACCCATTGGGTGTGTTGTGGGTAGACCACATCTGGGGTAACGGATGTGATCCTGTCATGGCGTACGTCCGATGGGTGATCGGGTGGCACCCAGTCGGTGATGTCATACTCCAGGAGCAGGTCGTGTTGCAAGGGTTGGAGCAGAAAGAGCCAGTATCGTATGGATATGGCCATTTGGAAGCCCTCTCTCGTGCCCGTGAGCGCATGCAGTCTGTGTCTTGCGATGTGGTAGTATGGGAGGTCAGTCCTGAGGTGTACCTCCCACAGTTGGCCTGTTGTGCTAGTAAGCCTCCTCCATACGTTGTATGCCAAATGCACTGGCGGGTTGGGAGTTGCACAGTGATCCGTGTATGTGAGGAGTCTGTTGTTGTAGATTTGTATGTGGAAATACGCATATGTTGGGTCATCCGGGGGTGGGGGGGGTATCTTTGGTTGCAGCGTGCCGCGGCACAGTGGGCATCTTAGCAGTCGTGGGTCGTTGGCGCAGTCCTGGCACAGCCTGTGCCTGGGGTCGAAGCTCAAGCGTGTATCCGCGGGGCTATCCAAGCATACGGGGCAGTCCTCTAGGGCCCGTCCACCGTCATCCGTGCTCCGAGCGTGCTTGTGCACGTCGTCGTCGGGCTGGCGGGGTGGTGGTGTCGCCAGCAAGAGCGGTAGCAGAGCGTTGTGTACCTCAGTCCCCATGCCCCCCGGCAGTGTGGTCTGGGCTGCGCGTTCCACTGCGGGTGTGGCTGGTCCGGGGTTGGGCTCCGTGTCTCCGTCCTGAGTCGGGTCGTGAACCCAGCTCGTTGGTCTCGGGTAGGGGCGATTGCGTAGGCGCTGTGTTCGGCGGATCTTCCTGCGTGGTGAGTCACCCATGACTTGGTCAGTGGTGTCTTCATATGTCCGTTTCATGCGTAGGTTTCCTTGGTTCCCGGGGGGGTGCTGCTCGTCCCAGTGGGTCGTGCTCTGGTGCCTTTTGGGTATTGGTTGGTGGGTAGGTTCACCGTCCGCCTTGTGTTTCTGGTGGTTATATACTAGCGTTGGCGATTGATGCTCCTGGTTCGCCATGTGTATGTGGTCTGTGCGCCTCCGTTTTTGTCCGGGGGGAGTGTTGTCCGCGGTGCGTTTGCGCAGCATCCTAGGCGTTTGGTACATATGTGGTGTGTCTTGGTTGTATCGCGTGCGTTTCGCAGAAGGTGTTGATGGGCTGGGACCGGGGTTAGGTTCGACATCCCCGTCACTTGTGACGTCGCGTATCCATCCGTCCGGGGTGTCCTCCACGGTCGGTCGGGGGCCCGTCTTGTGTGGTACTGGCGTGTGGTAGGTTTCCGAGGTGGTGGCTGGTATGGCCTCTTGCCAGGATTCTTGTCGTGGGTATAAGGGGTGTGGGGACATCACGTTGTAGAGTCGCCGTGGTACTAAGTCTGGGGTATCCGGTTGGTGTATGGCAAAATACTTGCATGTGGTGCAGCGGAAGTACACAAAGTCGGCCATGTTGCATCGGGGGCACACTACATCGATGGCTGTGGTCATGTTTAATCCTAACGGTGAGTGGCGTTTTTGTGTTTTCACAGTCAACTCGGAAGTTTCCAAGGGGGCGGGTCGTGGTGTCCCTGGGTCAGGTACCCCGTGCACCGGGGATGCCTCTGGTGATGGCGCCTCCAATGTGCCATGTGTGGAAGACGATTCTGCACGTGGTGCGGGTGTGCTGTGTCCTAAGGGGGGGGTGGATGCGCGTCGCTTTCTTTGCAGTGCCTCCGTGAGTGCTTGTGTCGCGTATTTGTATAGTTTAGCGGGGTAGTGGGGGTTAGAGGCCGTTTCGATCTCGGTAGCCAGCCGGGTGACCATCTCTGTGTGCTGGGGGGGGATGTCGTTCCCTGTGGTCTGCGCATCTTCGGGCCCCGGGTTCTTTTCAATATCACCGTCGACCGTGCGGTCCCGCAACAACCTAGTGAGGGCGGGGGAGTGTCGTCGATTGTTGGGGGGTGTCTGCCTAGATGGTGGGTCGTAAGGCAGTTCCTCTCCCATGAGGGGGGGGGGTGTCCCGAGGGGTAGGGAGGTTCCTCACGATACTGTGGCAATAGCACGAGGAGATCTGATCCAGGAAATGCGTGTATTCTGGTCATTGTCGCAGGTGCCTGTCCAGTCCGATGCCCGTCGGGCGGGACCTGCGTGGTGTCCCCGCGCGCTGATGGCCGGTTTGAGGCCATATATGACATTCCTGTCTGGTTATCGTGTGCTGCCTGTCGCTGGTCAGCAGACTGGGCGTCACCGGGGGCGTCAAGCGCGCCCACACCGGTGTGTAGAGCGGGAGAGTAGGCGGTGGCCAAGGGCCCAACCGGGTAGGTGTCAGTAGCGCCTGCCATCCACATGCATGGTCGGCAGGCGGGCACGCTCACACGGCCTGTCGCCTTCGCGGTCCGTTGCCTGTCTGTCTGGCCCCGCGCTGTTGATGGCCGGGTTGGGACCATATATGACATTCCTGTCTGGCTGTCTTGTGCTGTCCGTTGCTGGTCACCACAACGAGCATCACCGGGGGCAAAGAAAGCGCCCACACCAGTGTACCCGGGTAAATAAACTGCGGCCAGGTAGGCGGTGGCCAAGGCCCCAGCCGAGTGGGTGCCAGCGGCACCAGTCATTGGCGTGCATGTCTGAGGAGCAAAATCCTTACGGCCGACTTGCCACCGTGCGGTCACCGTGCGGTCGACGCGGTCCGTTCCAGGTTGTCCATTCCGGCTGTTCACTGTGGAGAATGGCGCAAGGCAGGTGTTGGGAAGGTAGCCACTGTCTCCCGCTGTTCCCCTCATGCATATGTATGCACATACCAGCACATCAGGTGACGCGATATCTCGTTGGTCGGGGGGTGGAATGGTGGGGATGTTGGGGATGACCGTCCCCAGTTCCCCCTTGTGGGTCCTGGGTCGGCGCCTCCTTCCTCGCGGCTGCCGGGGGGGTGCCTACTGTTCTTGCTCTGCGGCCACCACGTCCCAGCCTCAAGTGAAGGGGAAAACCCCAGCCTGTCCCCAGCCGGATGGTTCCGGTCCCTGTTCTGGTGCCTGCTCTGCGTGTGCATCGTGCCACGGTGCCCTTTCCCCGTGGATCTGGGGGGGTCCGGGCTGGTGCACGGGGTGCTGGTCTGGTGCGTCCGGTGTGTAGTACACTTGCTGGTGCTGTTGTGGGTGCCCCGCTTCCGGCGCCGGCTCGGGAAACGGGTAGACACCCCTGTCCGTTGGTTGTTGGCGGGGGGCATGCGGGTCCGCCAGTGGTCGTGTGCGATCCCTCGAGAGCCACATGTCCAGGTATCCCATTGCCGGTTCGGCATCTGTGCGTCGCTGCATCGGTGGGTCGGTGCGCAGGATCTCGAGCGCAGCTGCATTCTGCTCGCTGAACCTGGCCCAAGTTCCTGAACTGTCCTCTGACAGTATGTGCTGTCCATGGCGGTCGACGACTGCCCGATATTGCACCTGAGGTTCGTGCTGTGTCTGTGGTACATACAGTGGTTCACTGTGGTACACCGGCTGCGCCGCCGTGTGTTCCATGCGTGTGGCTGCCCGATATTGCACCTGAGGTGCGTGCTGTGTCTGTGGTACATACAAGGGTTCACTGTAGTACACCGGCTGTGCCGCCGTGTGTTCCATGCGTGTGGCCGCCTGCTGTGGGAGGGGCTGTCGGTTCACGTCCCTGTGTCCGTGTTGGAGGGCACGGACCGCACATGGCACCTCCGGACTGTGAGGATTGCGGTAGAAACGCAGCGGTTCCGCCACAGGGGTTGGGGGGCAGAGGGGTGGGTGTTGAGGCTGCTGTCCGGGTTCATGAAAGGAGACCTGATGTTCCCCTTGGCGCGTGTCGATGCTCACGCAGTAGCGTCGTCGTGCCTGTGGTTCCGCCTCGCCTTGTGACGGTTCTGCCTGGGTGCGGGCCTGGTCACTGTGTCTGTCAGCGCTGCGCTGTGGTGCTGAGGCCTCAGGCGTCACGGTTTGCTGTGGTTGCTGGATCGACCGGCAGACTCCTGCTACAGAGTCCGCAAGGGACGTCATGGCCCGCAGGGCCTGGGTGAGTTCGCCCTTGGAGCTGTGCTTCCGGGACTTTTTCCGTCGGCTATAGCTGTCACTGTCGCTGTCGCTGGTGCTGTCGCTGTCTGTGTCTCTCCGTGACCGTCTGCCTCCTCCCTTCAGACCCACCAGTCGCAACGTCAGGTGGATGGGTCCGGTTGTGGTCGTGGTCGGGGTCGGGTCGTGGTCTCCGAGCGGATGTCCTTGGTAGAACAGCAGCTGGTGTTGTGGTGGGGGTAGGTGTGGGGTGAGGTGATGGAGGGCATGTTTGATGCCCTTGACTGACCCGGCTGCCGGAAGGCAAACCGGGGGTCCGGCGCCGCTCACGATCACCGACCTACAGCGCCACGCAGGGTGGGGTTGGGAGGGGGGGGTGGATCGATGCGAGAACGCCGTGTTGCGGCTATTCCTAGTTCGCGAGCAGTGCGGTGTATGCGATGGCAACGGTGTCACATGCAACACAGTGTGTATGCCCGGTCGTCGGTGTAGTTCCTGCGCACAAACCTGCGCAGCGGTTGCGGTGTGGTTTGAGTGACACGGACGGGGAGCAGGGCTCCGCACCGTCGCTATGGTTGGCGTTGTTGGCGGGGAGCGTCGCTCCGCTCCGCCGTTGGCGATTCCGTAGTGTGTCGTGATGTTTTGGTACGTTGTCTGGTTGGTGGTGTTGGTTAACGGGGAGCAGGGCTCCACTCCGCCGTCTCCGTTGTGTAGCAGGAGCAGGATGATGTGTGTCATCAATCCTATGTAGCACAGAGGTCGTGGTCTGCATGAGGTCATTTGGTTGCGTCGTACAGTGGTATGCCAAGGGCGGGGAACGAGGCTCCGCACCGCCGTTATGTTATTCTCCGTCCTGTCGGTTGTGTCCTGCGGTTGGTTGTCGGTGTCTGGGCGGGCAGCTGAACTCCGCACCGCCGTCATGTTGTTCTCTGTCCTGTCGGTCGTGTCCGGCGGCAGGTTGTCGGTGCCCTGCCGGGGAGCTGAGCTCCGCACCGCCGTTGGGGAGATGTTTGGGCGGGAGGCATACCTGGCACGCGGCGGTGCGGCATCCGGCAGTCTCAGGCCATCCGAACGGCGAGCGTCTGCAGCATTGGTGCCCATAACAGGCAGGCCGACGTTGTACGTGGTGGTGTTGTACGCCGGCGACTGGGCGGTCTACTTGAGGTCCTGCATTCCAGCATTGTTGATCGCGGTGTTGAACGCAGTGGGGACGTTGTAGTGGTAATGCTGCCTGGGTCCCGCACACGTTGTCGGGAAGGGCATGTCCTCCTAGTCGGCGGTGTCTCCCCACATGTCATGTTGCTCGGGGTCGTGGATGGCAGTTGTTGCCTTCGCTCCAGCAATGTTCTCAGGCAGAGGATTTGCGGCGCGTTGAATCTCGGCATCGTCGTTGTACCGGTGCAGCTGACTGGGTTCCACACTTGTAGACGGTCGTGGCATGTCATCCTGGTCGGCGACAGCTCCCCGTATGTCTTGTTGCTCCGGGTCGTAGACGGCAGTCGATGCTTTTGCTCCTGTACCATCCTCGGGAAGTGGGCTTTCGGCGCGCTGATGCTCGGCATGACCATTGTAATTTATCCCACTGTCGCTGGCCTCGATGGCGTACTCCTTGGAAGGCTGAGATCTCCGTATGGCGCCGATCAGGGAGCGCTTGGCGAACTGCAGGGTGGTCATCAAGGTCTGCTTGGCGGACAGAGCATTTGGTCCCCGCAAGTGGGGTACCGTCTTGTCCTTCATGTTGTCGGAGGTGTCCTGGGATGATGCGTCAGCCAGGGCCTCGGCGGCCGCGTTACTGCGGGCAGAGTGTGGGATGGTGTTCTTCTGGGCCTTCTCAGCGTGCTGGGCATCCGTGTTTTCCGAGGAGAGAACCGTCTCATCCTTCGTGATGTCGACGTTGTCGGGGAATGGCGCGCCTGCCAAAGCGTCGGTGATGGACGCACTCATTTTTACTGATGTCGGTGTTGTACTTGGAGTCGGCTGGTCGGAGTAACCCGGGCTTACTGCTTGTCCTTCTGGGGGCGTGGCCTTCACGGAGGACTTACGGCCGGGGAGGGCTGCGAAGTATTAGAGCACGGCGTTTGATTCGTAGGATCCCTCTGTGTGCGTGTTGTGCTCTGTGGCGTAGTCGGGGCTCTCGTCGTACTCCACCGCGCGGTTGTGGCGGTCGTGGTGTGACGCTGCGCCACGATTACGGGGTTGGGACGATTGCACATCAGCTCTCTGGGGCATGGTCCCTGGGGAGCGGCAGAGCACAAGATATCGAAAAAAAATAGACTCTCAGAAAGTGAGACAAGCCGCCAGCAAGATCTCCTCCAAAAGGCCACAGGGCTGCAAATTGTTGATTTACACGCTTCTAATGTTGATGACTACTGGCAGCGCTCGACGATTGAACACAGATGGCAGAAATAGCATCACAGTCGGATGCACCTGGTAAAAATCGAGGGTCAAACTCATTCAGCTCAGAAAAGACAGCCACGGGGGCATCCGAATCATCACTGTGGACGGACACTCCTTCTGAAGGGGGGGGGGTCCGGGTCCCATCCATCATCACCCACAAAATGAGCAGCCCTCATGTCTGGACCTCCGGCTGCCCCACCAGGGGGGGGGGTCCTCATCGCTATCACTGTCGCCATCAGCATTGCAGGGGGCCGGGTATCCGGGCGGGGTCCCTTCGCGCAAAAGCGCGTGGTGGCTGGCGTCGCTTGTACCGGTCTGGTGTATTACATGCACGTAACATGTCCTGTGCCTGTGCTACTATTGTGTCCATATCACATGGAGGACGTTGGCACGTGTCTACCCAGCTCTGTCATCACCTCAGCATTAACTTTAACAGGTTTAACAAATGTTTGCAATGTCTTGGCACATAGATCTCGGTAATGTTCTGCAGTGAGCACCGTATCTAGTGAACAAGGAAAATACATCTTGGCAGGATCCAACCTGTCTTGCACGATACTCGACTTCTGACTGGACCAGACCAGGATACAACAACCTCGCCTTTTGTTGCTTCCAGAGGTGCACATATACACTCCCTATTCCGGGCTGAAAATTGTATCATTTAAAATTTTTGGGCACTACAGTGCCCGAAAATTTGAAATGGCTTTTTTCAGTGGGTTCTCCAGTACACCTTTGTAGTCATCTCCACAGGTGATGTCCTACTGCAGCAGCAGGCATCAAACTTGGCATACCCGTTATCAATGGGTCATCGCACGGCAGCGTTATACTCCGAAGGCCACGTACAATGTACCTTGCCCAATCACTTCTATTCCTGTCCAAATGTGCACTTGAAAATGGACTTCCACTACTTTTGGGCACTGCAGTGTCCAAAAAATTCAAAACTCCGCATTTCACTCCTATTGGTTCCCATTAAGTAACACCTGACGAAGGACGTATGACTCATTGGACGTTGGTACTCATCCTCTGCTCATTGGAAATATATTGCCGGTTGTCTGACTGCCACCTTGGAGTGTACCCAGGCTTTGGAACGTTCCACGTCCATTGGGGGATACATTGTTTGGATCTTCGCTAGCTGCTTTTGAACTATGCCGCATCAGGTTTGTTTTGTGATGGTGCCTTTGTTTTCTTTGTCCCTTTACCTTTGCTGCCTGCAAATAGGACTTTTGTCCATGGATGCGGCTCCCTTCCGGCAGTTCCTTAGTTCGAAGGTATATGCTTCAAAGGAGGATCTATCTGAGGCTGTGGGTAGGGATAAGGGTGCCGATGAGTTTTGTATGTGGGTGTTAGATCTCCGGTTCGAGTGGAGAAGTAGGCGGTCCGTTGGCGAAGACATCCAACAAAGGGACATGCGTACCGTTAATTGTCTGCCGGACCCATGGTTCTGTGTTGCTGAGCAAGAGGTTTTTAATATATAGTTTGTTCTACACAACAGGTGTCGTCCACGTGCCAAGAGGGCTTTAGGTGTCCAACCCAAGAGTCGTGTGCAACGTAGGTGTTTGGCTCACATGGGTCAATGTTCTTACAATGTACCCTCCTTTGTTGTTCAAGGAGCAACTGCGTGCACCAGTCTTTGGGAGACCTTGGAAGGTAAACCCGCTGTCCTATGGTTCGATAATTTTTTATAGGCGTAATTTCCGGCCTGTGCCTGGTAATGAGAACCGGTCCCTCAATTGCACAGCCGGTGATATCATACTCTTGAAACGACCTGTTGACTTTATGCCGTCTTTTCCTAGTCTCTCGGATTTGCGGCAGAGGATTGGGTACACTGCAGACTTGTTGGTGCACAGCCATAAAAACTTCATTGATGGCTTGCAAGGGTTGATGGACGACCCCATCCGCCTTCAACATGTTCGTTGTCCGTTGGACATACGACGGGCTAATGTTACCAGCCCAGCTTGGACCCCCTTTTTTCTCACAGACCTAACTGTGTCCGCCACTCCTGACCTTGTCTCTATTATTCACGGTCTCCGAAAGGCGCAGCAGCACACACAACACCGTCTTCCACTGTTGGTCGACAAAAACATACATTGCCGCATCCTTAAGCTTGTTTATAGCATCAGCTATGCTCGGTACAACGTGCCCCTGTTCATTACACGTACCCCAGTAGTGTATGGCAAATGGCACCCATATAAATATTGTGTAACCCTGTGCTACAGAATATTCTTCCCTTTATTTACCTATTTCTCCTATGGTTCACTCCATTTGGGCACTGCAGTGCCCAACTTTCCAAAACTCATCCATATGGAGCGTATGATTCTGGTGCTCTTGCACTTGGCCCATAAGTGGCGCCAACCTTTGGAATAGAAGTTACAGACTCTAAGGGGTTTGCACCGATCGGGTAACGCTAATCACAACACACTTCTTACACAGGTGCAAGGGTTGGTAACTCTGATGTATGGTTACATTCCGGCCTTGTTTATCATTGGGTCGCAAGTGAGGGATTGTCATTGGTCTCCACAAGGAGAGCAGCACGCTGCAGGGCCTTTGCTGGGCCGTTGCCTACACGTCCTTGTGAGGCTCACCTTAGATCATGAGGACAAGGTTGAATATGTGCGCACCATTGTTGTTGCTAGGTTGTTGTGGTCCCAGTGGTTTGCCCGCTTACCTGGGGTGGCACACAGTGAGAAACCGTGTGAGGCCCTGTTGAGCCGCGTTGTGCACTTAATGGCACAACACCCTAGAAACTGTACGTTGCAATAGGTGCATGACCTGTTTATACTCACTCCCGTTGCTGGCCAGACCCCAAAGGACCTGCAGTATGTTAATGTTCCAAAGGGACTGCCGCAACTAGTTGATCGTCGCTTCACCAGATTCATGGCGCGATTTGATGTTGGTGTTATACCCCCCACCACGATGAAAATACACGTGGAGTTGGCCGAAAAAATGATATGCTTCTTTTGGGTGCAAAAAACGGATGTTGAAATCGCCATGAATCGTGCCTTTTAGCAACGAAGTCTACGTGCGTAAAGAGCCGTCTAAGTTTGGGGCGGGCGGTGTTGCCCCCGAGTGCTTGCGGTGTTGGGCTGCTTATCCGTCTTCCATGTTAGTATGTTGTGTCCTAGTGTTTTGGGCCGTTGGTGTGTCGTATTGTTGTGTATAAATGGTATTGTGGTGTGGTGGGCCGACTCAATGGCGTGATGTGTGTGCACGGTGTCATTGTCTTTAGCCCGAACCTTATGCCGTAGCCATGCGTGTGGTCTGCAAGTGTTACTGTGGCCAGCCGTTGTTATTTTTTGTTGTCGTTGTTGTTGTTGTTGTTGTTGCCATTGCTCCTTCTTCTGCTGCTGCTGATGCTGTTGATGTTGCTGCGGCTTCTGGGTCTTCTTGGGAGGCCCATGAGGGAGTGTTGCCGGTGGTCCCGACGGTGATGGGGATGTTGCTGCTGCTACTGCTGCTACCGCTGCTAACGCCGATGCCGATGCGGCCGGAAGGCGGCCGGAGGAAATTGAAGGGCCGGCACCGGTGGCGGCCTGACCAATAAGCGCGGCACCGCCTTCGGTTCATGCTTCAATTCCATGGTGATATTGAGGGGTGCCTCCTGTAATTGTGCTGCCCATGGACCTTTTGTATGACTGAAAAGAATCTAAGCCATCTGTCCAGAATTGTTGCACCTTGAAGGTTACGGAGGGTTGCTTACAATGTCGCAATTTTTCCGCAATTTCCCGCAATTTTCCCGCATTTTTCCGCAATTTTTCCGCAATTTGTCGCAATTGGTTTCGACCCATCCCCACCACCGCACTTCGCCCCACTGGAGGTGATGGAAGTGTGACTCAAGGCAGGGGGAGTGCTTCTATGTGGTACAGGCACTGGTGGCAACAGGCTGTATTTTGACAGCCCACCGGTGCGGTCTGCTTCCACAGGTGGTGGAAGGGACCTTACGTGCTGGCGATCTGAGTTGTCTCTTTGGAGTCAATGGGTCATTGAGGGAGGCCTTTGGTGGGGTTGGCTGGTCCTTGGGGACAAGCTTTGGTGGCCGCGGTGGGGATGGGAGTGCTGACCGTGTAAACATAATCGCTTCATGCAAGGCGAGCGTAGCTGCAGCACGCGCTGTTGTTTCACCGGTCGATGAGACCGGTAAGGGTACAGGCCCTACAACCTCATCTCCTTCGGTGACCTAGCCGGCACCCGGTACATCCACCTCCGTACGTCTAGCATGTGGAAAATTAGCCATGGCTGTTGTAAAAAGAAGATAGCATGTTACATGTACTTCATATGTGGGACATATCACCAGATAGTAAATGTAAGAGCATTCCACGCTATGCATAACAGTCAACTACAATAGATTAGGGTATGTTGCAAACAATGTGTCCTGAAACTCCCATAGAATCAGACGCACCACAACAATAGAAGCATCACTTCACCAAGCTCGGACTGCACCTGCGTGCAAACAGTCTAAGGCTTGTTGTATAGTACTCCTTAATGGCTACTAATTGTCATACTTACACAATACCAGGTTGGCACCATTGTAAAACATGATACAAGAGCAATGCAGTAGAGAGGCATAGAAAATATTCTAGCAGACCACATGTAGAATAAGTTTCAAAGTGTCGTAGCACTATTATGTCACACGAAAGGGGGCAAAATGGGACATGGTGAAGGTCTGGGCTTTGCACAGCCGAGCCAACAGAGAAACCCCAATAAGCACCCCTTAAGTACCAAGTATATGAATGCAGGTTGTTGGAAAATCCTAATATAGGCCTTGTTTTGGCATTTCCATCTAGATGATGTGATGCATGGTGTGGCACGTGTCTTTGATCATTGCCCACCGGTAATGTATGTAGGAGTTGTATCCTTGATTCCTGTTACTGCTAACCTATTCGGGGACAATGTTTAGGCTGACTATGTTAGAATGTCGGCAAGAGTATACCACTTAACCCCGCGCCATGTAGCGTGGCCACTTGATCACTGTATACATGAGCCAATTGTTGTAACCGGGGTAGGTAAAAAGGGAATAACTTGTAACCTGGGCTTTACAGAGCTCAGAGATCTAAAATGTGTAATATTGGGGCCTGAAATGACTTGCACAACTAGTTTGGGCTCTGCAAAGCCCAGCTTGATGCAAAAATGCAAATTTGCACCCCTAATTTACCATATGCAAAACACCACCCATCACCCCTTTTTTCGCTAAAACGATAGGGTGCACTATGGGCCTCCTAAGCTTTTTCCAATTTTGAGGTTTTCAAAGGTAGAACCACTATTGGGGGGGGGGGGGGGCTGGCTCCCATGTTCTACGTGTTCGGGGTGTTCTGTTTTTGCCTTGTGTCTGCATTTGATGATGCGCACCTTCTAGACGTCTCGCCCCTTCGCTCTGGTGCTGGTTGTGGAGGGTAAGTTTTGTGCATTGCATGTTTTGCGTGTTCTACAGGGTGCAAGGGTCAGGGACAAACAACAGTGAGGGGGGTCGGTGCCCCTACGACCTGAGGTCTATTGGTAGGCCTTGCATGAACTAGTTGCCACCGGTATGTGTGTCTCCTTGTAGCATTCATTGTTTGTTTGCTCTCATGGCCAAACGAAAAAACAAGCGTAGACGAGGGAAGCACCGAAAGCACGTGAGGACTGCAAAAGCGGTGGCCCGGCGGCAGCAGGCAAGTGCCGCCACGTTGCAAACCTAGTTGCAAGCAGTTGTGGGAAGGGAGCCGGTGGGTCTAGTCGTCCTCCGGACCGGTTTGTGTTTGTACGTCCAAACAACCGTGTCCCAAGTACAAGGGGCGAACGTCACGGCACGTGCAGCCAAAGACATAGCGCGTCGACGTAAGGGGTTGCTAAGGTTGCCAGCAGCCACACGTGCGATGACGTTTGGGAAGTGCACGTTGGCATGTACCGCGCAGTGCTTTCGTTTACCAATTACAATGCTAGACGTTTGAGCCAAGTTCCCTACATTTGGGTGCAGGGTTCCTTGGCCTTAGCTGTCAGGACTTACTTGTTGATTGACATCCACCGGGGTACTATTTTGGGTCCTAAAACTTGATCCAAAAAGTGGTGACCTCAATTGTGGTCGACCGAGATCTGGTGCTCATGATGCTTCCATGAAGGTTGGTGGGAATGCATATTGTTCCCCTTCTTTGCGCCCGCCCAAGTTGGCCCAAGGTGTTTCCAAATACCCAATAGCCCTTATCAAGAGTGTTTTCAATGTAGCTGACATGATGCACGGTGGTCAGTCATGACGCAACACTGTCGGCAACCCTGAAAAATTGTCTTTGTGGGTGCCACTTAGCATCCGCTCTTTTGGATGATGACCTCGTGTCACCCAACCGTCCAAAAACGGCCAAAGTGGCGAAAAAGAAAATCAAAATGCCACCCTTAAATGGCCAAATACCGCCATCTAAAAATTGCCAAAATGCCCGAAAATAATGAAAAATTGCTACCATCTTATGAGGGCGAACGTGGCTTAGAATAACGCCAAAAATGGCCAAAATGCATCAAAATTATAATAATACCACCCTGTGTGTGGCCAAATTGGCGAAAAAAATACAACTCCGCTCTACGAAAAGGGCCCTAATGGCCGAAAATAATAAAATTACCGCCCTCAAGAAACGGCATGACATTTGCACCACGCGAGCTTTTGGGATGTTGATGGATATGGAGTGGGGAATGGGGTTGTGGTGTTTGCAAATACACCAAATAGGACGCAGCCAAACAAGAATTTGCACCAACCAATTCGCTTTACAATACTTCTCAAAGACACTGTTCACTATCCTCCGTCGAGGTTATAGCAAGATATGGGTTCCTAGATATCATGACGAATATGTGTTCATGGTTGCTACTTTAGCTCTCGCAATGATCCTTCTTCATCTCCTTTAAATTGAGAGAAGCACGAATATGCCCACATCACTCTTGCTATATAGGGGTGTCCAAAGCAAACAAGAGTAACAAGGCCGCGTAACCAAACAGCCATTTGTCAAATGTGTCAGCTAAACCCCTGAGCAAGGAGGGAAGTAAACTGCTTTACGGCATGGGGAAGCCCATTTGCCCGACCTTCCCCGTCTCCTTGGTCGACGTGCCACGATGAATTATGATCCCCATAACGGCCTGATCATTTTGAAGATACACAAGTGGAGGAAGCGTTTTTTCAAAAAAAAATTGACCATCAGCTGCGGCTCCCATCAGCCAAGGTCCAACCCGGAGGCTGGGTTGGGGGCCAAAATAATGTTTTCCGTTTTCCACCTGTTTTCTCCACAATCCTCCAATTCTCCACAACATTCTGAAAGATTTTGAGTATAGACACACACGGCAAAACAAACATATTCCCCCCTCGGGAGGCCAAAAAAACTCCGTGGCCTTCGGCACCAATCTCCCCCGAAATAAACATAAAACAAGGGGGCCGCCATGGAAGCCCGCTCCCCCCCCCTTTAGGCGGCGCCACCCACCACACAAAGCAATTTTCGTGTCGCCTGACCAATGGATGCCATCCATAGAATCAAACACACTTGCCACCCAAGAAATCTTGTAGCTAGTAGAAATAGCCCACTAGGGTGTGGTAATTGCCCACGTACAAATGCATCCTTCCCACACGAATGCCACTTTCTTGGGGTGTGGGGGCGGGGCGTGGGGGGGGCGGCACCAGAGGGGGGGGGTGTTTAGCTCAAAATGATTGCAACAATGTGCTGATCAATTTGAGTTCTACACGTTGGGGTAAAAAAACCTTTGGGGGGAAGTATTTTTGTTTAAAGGCAAACTGCCCTGGGCACATTCGCGACCATTAACGCCCCCCCCCAAAAAAAAATGTACACCCTGGGACATAGATCTTGGTAAGACAGTCAGTAAGGCCAGGGGGATATAAATTTTGGAGGGAATGAATTCTGAGTGGGGAGGTGGAGCATGCTCTTTTTCGCTTGTCATTCAGTTTTGATTTGTGTTTGCTGCATGGAACATTCAGATTCTGAATCTGATTTTGAACTGCACCAGGTAGACCCTGACTTGACCGCCTTCCTGCTGAGTGACGCCATGGTGAGGTTGTTCGCCTCCGCTGTCTGCTTATTTGACCAAGATGGATATTCTGAGGATGTGTTTGTCACAGGCACTGATGGAGCTTGTGCAGCATGTTCTGCTGCCATACCCCGTGAGTCTATTGATGTTTCCACTGTCAGGAAGCAAACCATATCCACTTCGTTCTTCAAGTAAACTTTGCAGTGGTGCTGAAGCTGTAGCCCGGATGTGTTCGTTGTTCTGGTTGCTTGTAGGTGGCTCAAGGGGGTACAGATTTTGGCCGTCCATTAAGCCGAGGGGGGTATAAACTTTGGGAGCAAATTGATTTTTTTGGGGTATACATTTGGGGGCGGGGTGATTGCATATGCGGCACCCTGCCAGTGCTGAACAGTGGCTGTTGGGATGACAATGGCCTTGATGTACGTGGGGACCCGTGGAGGAAGAAAGGATTGTGGTGTAGGCCTTGTGAGACACGCGCACCATATATTTACACAAAAATCTATTCACTCAAGTTTAGCAGGGTGCACACCCTGTGCCCACAACGGAAGCATGCACTGCACATGCAATGCATCACACACCCTTCGTGCGTTTTTCCTCTTTGGGTCCCATCCCAAAACATGGGTGATAGCGGTGGTGGGTGTGACAAATGTGATGATGGGATTAAGAGGGGCACAAGCAACAACTTTCAAACACACGAGTTAAGCCACACTTTGCGATCTTATTCATCAATCCCCATGTGTAGGCTAGTTGCTCCAAAAGCTCAATTTGAGCAAGTGCCCACAAATGTACCAATTTCAAGAAGGGGGGAAGGGTTCAGGACCCAGCCTGCATTCCTTTGCACAAAACAGTGAAGCATGCAAGGCAATAGAGGTACATTTGCAAAAGGGCTCGCCAGCGTTTCGCTCCATGATAGCCATCCACGAGAGGTATGCCATAGGCATCCAACAACCCATTTTGTAACCATTATGCCGGCGGTATAATGTAACCATTTTCTGGCACTATGCACCAATGCATTTGTTTGTGTCATTACAGGGAGTCTCCTTGTGCCCGACTTTTCATAAGCCTTGGTAATGACATGTTTGGCACAACAACTTGAAAACAAGGGACATGGGGATGACCCGCTGAGCACTGGTCGGATCTGCTTCTGGGCCGCGAATCAATGTGGAATTGGCTTTTGGCGCAACAATTAATGCATCTTATACAGTGCCTAAGACCAATGGAACGCCTGACACACAACACACAACACACAACACACAACACACAACACACAACACACAACACACAACACACAACACACAACATAGTCCCAAGCCCCTTCAGAACACGAGTAAGTGCTAGATTTTGCCGAGCCCAAGCACTTGGACCCTGCAACACAAGCTACAACACAAACACTCTTACAGACTTGCCTTAATGGCAACACACCACCCCTAGAAAAATTGAGCATCACATCTCCATTGGGCGCACTGCCAGACGCCAGCACTGGGATGCTTTTCATCCCAAATGGAAGGAGTGAAAGCTGCAGTACTGACCAGAGACCAGAAGCCATGCCTCGGAGAGACAGTCCGCCCCAATATCATGCGAGTGAACTCTGATGATGGGGCTCCGCAAAACAAAAGCTGGAACACAAGCAACAACCACACCCTTGATACGAGTTTGCGTTCTCCCAAGCCTCAGGTACAGTGTGGTCAATGGTCGCCCAGCACTAGAAACTCAAATGGACCAGCACTGATAATGGGACCGCTACCACCGGAAGGAGGCGCATTTGTCATGCCAAGCTAAATGGTTCTTCCTAAGAATCTGTTTCACTATGGGCGATATACTTTCTGTTCCTCTTTTTCAAACGAAAATATTTTAAAATGCAGATTTTCTTGGGGACGGACGGACCGCAGTTTGCCTAGCAGCAACCTGTGCTCATGGTGGACTCAATTTGGCAACGACTGTTGATTATTTGGACAGTCCTGCGCACGAAATCGCGATGCGAACCCTTATTGAGGTTGCAGGATCAAGAGTTGGACTGCCAGGAGGAGGGTGGCCCACGGCGTGTTGACCTCCCCGCATCTCAATCTGGTAATTCAATGCGTTTGATGCCAAAACACATGGTGGACTGTTTGGCTGGGCTCCAACAAATTGCTGCAATCTCTCCCTCTGCAATGTGGTGCAAAAATACTGTCCTTCACCCACCTGCTTGCACGAAAATGCGGTGAGATGATGGTGGTGTGTAGGGGTGCATCGTAACTGCCAAGAAACATCAGCCTGCCAATACATGCAGTGGAACGCCCATACCACTCATTGCTCATGGAGCAAGCCCTCCATACCGTGGGTGGTGGATGCCATCTCCCTCGGGTGTCGTTACACTGCCAACATGAATACATGAATACAGCAGGTCATAGAGCAGCGGCGAGAACACGGACAAGCAACAGAAGAGGAGCACATTTCATCGAAAAAGTGGCGGCCAGATGACGAGCCTAACGCCAGGCCGTCGCATGTGTGCAAGCGGAGGAGGTACATATGCTGACGTGACGACCGTCACAGCCTCATGTCCCACATCCGTTGCAACCTACAAACAGATGCGAGCCCAGGCCAAGGCCCCAGGACCAGGATCGGCACGGACGGGTCCACTCATGCGGTTTGTGCCGCGCAGGTGACCGATGCGATGGTGTAAACCACCACCTCTCCTGATACCCGGGCAACAAAGGCCGATCTGACGACTGCGCGCGAGGTCATGCTGGTGCAGGGTGTGGGACCGTGGGTTAGGGGATGCATCAGTGAACAGGGAACTCAACAGTCCAACCATCTTTCCGACGGCGCAGCATTTCGCTAAAAAGGCCCAGTGACGTTGAAACAGTCCAATGAACCTGAGCGGGTGAAATAAGAGCGGAGAAAGGCTCCTGGAAGAAGATAATTAGAGTATTGCGTGGTGGTGCGGTGGGGCTGCGGGGTCCGAACGGCACGCGATCTTCTCGTTGGAGAACAAAGGCCGCAATAGGTCACAAACGAGGTTCGAGGTTCAGCGCTTAACACTGTATATTCGCCGCCATAGAATGCAGCGCCATCCCACTCATCGCGCACACGCTAGTCATTTGATCTGCTTCGATCTTTGGGGCAGATACCAAACAGCTGCATGAGGAATCGACCCCTTGTGCCAGGTTCGCGTTGCGGTCTGCAATGACTCCCAAGTGGATGGGCCTGGGCACTTGCAAGAAATATCCCTTAGCGCGCGACACCGCTGCCTTCAGAATGTATTGTCCCGATGCGTGCATAATAAACAGAAGCAGCCCATCCATTGCATCCACAGCGTCAAAGTAAGCGGGACTCGCTCCTCACAGTGCTCTTTCGGCTTGCAGCACCTGTTTACTTGGCCTGGGCTGCTAGCTCGGCGTCCTTGAAGCCATACATCTTGTGGTCTTGAATGTATTTTAGCACGTCAGGGTGCAACCACTGCTTCAACTCGTCGGGATTGTTGCTGCTCCTCACTTTTGTGGACGACACATCGGTCTGTAAAAATGTCAATACGTGACAGGGGCAGGAAAGCAAAGAAAAAGCTGATCACAAGGCCATTAGGCAGGAGCAGCGACTGAGGCTGGCATGGAGGCAAATTTTGACGGTGTCCACCACGCCAGAAATTCTCTGGAACTGCAAGGAACAAGGATGACAGAGCGAAGGCGACATCGCTTGCAGTGTGATTCAAATCCTGGAAGAAATGTGGGACAAACGATCTCCTTTCACCTTCATTGCCAGCTCCAAGAGGCCAGCAGCATTCGGACTCCCCTGGCTGGTCTGCGCGGGACCCCCGGGGGACGACGCCAAGGCCCATCGTCCATGGGACCGCGGCAGGCGCTCCTCCTCCTCCTCCTCCAGGTCCACCCAGGTCCACCCAGGTCCACCCAAGTCCACCTAGGTCCACCTAGGTCCACCTAGGTCCACCTGTGTCAGCCCAGGTCCACCTAGATCCACCCAGGTCCACCCAAGTCTACCTAGGTCGGCCTAGGGCAACGTAGGTTCACCAAGGTCCACCCAGGTCCACCCAGGACCACCCCAGTCCACCTTGGTCAACCTAGATCAACCCAGGTCAACCTAGGTCCACGTAGATCCACCTAGGTCAATTTAGCCCCCCCTAGGTCCACCCAAGTCCACCCAGGTCCACCTAGGTGCACCTAGGTCCACCTGTGTCAACCCAGGTCCACCTAGATCCACCCAGGTCCACCCAGGTCTACCTAGGTCAGCCTAGGTCAACCTAGGTTCAGCAAGGTCCACTCAAGTCCACCCAGGACCACCCAAGTCCACCTCAGTCCACCCGGGTCGCAGGTCAACCTAGGTCCTCCCAAATCCACCTAGGTCCACCTAGGTCCACCTAGGTCGACCCAGGGACCCCTAGGTCCACCTAGGTCAACCCAGGTGCACCTAGGTCCACCTAGGTCAACCCAGGTCCACCTAGATCCACCTAGATCCACCTAGGTCCACCTAGGTCCACCCAAGTCCACCTAGGTCAACCTAGGACCACCTCGGTCCACCTAGGTCGACCTAGATCAACCCAGTTCCACCTAGGTCCACCTAGGTTCACCTAGGTCCACCCAGGTCTGAAGTTGCGCAAGCAACTGAAGTTTTGCCGGGGGGGGCGGGGCAAAGTGACTGCCACAGGGACATGACAGTGTACAGTGTCAGCCCCCCCCCATTCTCTGTGTGTATATTAGTTGATTTTCCTTTCTAAGCATCATGCACGGATGGGGGGGACGCACGCACGCCAGATAGTCACCAGCGTTCAATTCCTGTGGGTGATCATAGATAAGGGTTTCAAAGATCACTTTACTCCAGAGGGTAAACATGCGCAGACCCCACGGTGACTTTGAAGCACCATTTGGCTGTTGGAGGCTACTGTGAGCGTGCATACTTACCGTGGAGATGGTGACAATCATGTTTCTCAGCCGGAATTCCTGTCCTGTCCTACCCAGACCCAGCCCAACACCCCCCAAAGACCCAAAATACCTCAGCCACAGCGCACAACACGCCTTGAGGGATGGGAGAGATGATAAAAGCCAAATGCTGCTGGCCTCTTGGAGCTGGCAATGAAGGTGAATGGAGATCGTTTGTCCCACATTTCTTCCAGGATTTGAATCACACTGCAAGCGATGTCGCCTTCGCTCTGTCATCCTTGTTCCTTGCAGTTCCAGAGAATTTCTGGCGTGGTGGACACCGTCAAAATTTGCCTCCATGCCAGCCTCAGTCGCTGCTCCTGCCTAATGGCCTTGTGGTCAGCTTTTTCTTTGCTTTCCTGCCCCTGTCACGTATTGACATTTTTACAGACCGATGTGTCGTCCACAAAAGTGAGGAGCAGCAACAATCCCGACGAGTTGAAGCAGTGGTTGCACCCTGACGTGCTAAAATACATTCAAGACCACAAGATGTATGGCTTCAAGGACGCCGAGCTAGCAGCCCAGGCCAAGTAAACAGGTGCTGCAAGCCGAAAGAGCACTGTGAGGAGCGAGTCCCGCTTACTTTGACGCTGTGGATGCAATGGATGGGCTGCTTCTGTTTATTATGCACGCATCGGGACAATACATTCTGAAGGCAGCGGTGTCGCGCGCTAAGGGATGGCCAGCGTGGGACGTCATTATGGGCCTATGGCTGTCAGGGCACCTCCTCCTGGCCCCCAAGGTGAAGTCCACCATCGCCACCCGTCGCAGGCGGAGTCTATACCGAGTCTCGTATGTGTACCTTCAGAGCAACCAGATGCCGTCCAGAATACGACAAGAAGTTGACCTGGAAGCCCACGACGTGATCATCCTGGACAGCCTCGGCCGGCACGGGCTTGCCCCCCATTTCCCAGACTGGCGCCGCCTCTGGGCCATCCATTACGGTGGCGACGGACGGGGCCTGGAGGCCGGCCTCTGTGGAGATGAGATCCCCTCATGGTGTGCCACATTGCATTCAGCCTTCTCAGCCATCCTCAATGCGGCTTCCCAAGGCCCCCGTACGGTCTTCAAGGACGTGCAGGTGGCACTGGGTCGACCCTCCCCATGGCCCTATCTACGTCCGTGATCACGTCCTCGAACTCACGCGCCCGGACCGTTCCAGCACAGCGCGTAGTCGGGCCAGACTGCGCTCCTTGTCTGGCGATGTTCTAAGTCGGGGGTGATGCCCAAGGGAGACCCACGCCTTCGCGCGCTGGCCGATTCTGGGACGCTTACTCGAGTGGATCCAGGACTTTCAGACGGTTGGTGCCAGGGACCTGGAGGCAGATCGGACCGTGGCGTTGCCGTTCGCCAACGCTGAGACCCAGATGGCCTGCTGGGAAGAGCGTTCTCAGGTGTGCGGCGAGATCCCTCTTGCTTGAGTTCGAGGACGTGATCACGGACGTAGATAGGGCCATGGGGAGGGTCGACCCAGTGCCACCTGCACGTCCTTGAAGACCGTACGGGGGCCTTGGGAAGCCGCATTGAGGATGGCTGAGAAGGCTGAATGCAATGTGGCACACCATGAGGGGATCTCATCTCCACAGAGGCCGGCCTCCAGGCCCCGTCCGTCGCCACCGTAATGGATGGCCCAGAGGCGGCGCCAGTCTGGGAAATGGGGGGCAAGCCCGTGCCGGCCGGGGCTGTCTAGGATGATCACGTCGTGGGCTTCCAGGTCAACTTCTTGTCATATTCTGGACGGCATCTGGTTGCTCTTAAGGTACACATACAGGACTCGGTATAGACTCCGCCTGCGACGGGTGGCGATGGTGGACTTCACCTTGGGGGCCAGGAGGAGGTGCCTTGACAGCCATAGGCCCATAATGACGTCCCAGGCTGGCCATCTGGAAGACCCAAGCGTCGAGGCCCAATTGGCGACGTGGTACCATTCTGGTGGAGGGCTGTTGACGAGGGACTGGTTCACGGGATCTCCCGTCGGGGGGAGAAGTGGTCAGCGAGAGGTAGGACGGGTACCGCATGCCGTTTGTGCAGGAGGACGGTGGTGAGTATGAAGTCACAGAGGAGTCAACGCAGGCTCGCAGGACGTAACCCCTGTGCTGAAGGGCATCTCGATGCGGCGGGAAGATGGCACCAAGACGTCCAACGGTATAGGTGACGAGGGCTTCGTGGGCCGGGGAGCCATCTACGGCCAGTAGGAAGGGCTCGTTACCCCAGAGGATGAGGACTCCCCAGGCAGTGGGCGTACAGTGGCGCCAGGCGTGACACCTCTGGGAGAGTCAGGCCGCGAGCCACCGATGGGTGCGGAGGAGCTGGTCCACCTGGCAAGAGAGGATGTGGTCGCCAGGGGCAGGCGGGAGGCATAGGGGGCAGGGCGTGTCCCTGGGGGGGAACAGGGAAAGGCGTATGCCGGTGACCGTGAGGTGGTCTCCCCACGAGAGGAGTCCATGACTGACGGCGACGGCTCACTCACCAAGGGCAGGATGGCGTTGAGGAGGGGGGGACTTGGCATAGGCGTGGTGGGAGACGAGCAGGGCACATCGTGCGTGGGGGAGGGCGTCGTGGACTTGGAGGCCCGCGTGGGAGAAGCAGATGCGGGGCTCCTGTAGGAGGCTTGGCCACCCTACCGTAGCCGGGCAGCTATCAGCGGACCGTCCTGCGGCGGCGTCCACTTGGTCCAGCACGGCGTCCAGCCAGGTGCCGGTGATGTGGGAGTAGAGGTGGCGGGGGGGAGGGTGGCGGTCGGCCATAGCACGGCATTCGCGTATTAGGTCTCCTTGCAGCGAGTCGTCCGGTTCCCGTCGTCCCTCTTGGGCCGTGATGTATCCCTTGCAATCGGCGAAGTGCCACGAGCTGGACCAGAAAGCGAAGGTGGGGTCGGCCGAGGGACCTGGGGCGGCCCGGTGGATGATGGCACGTAGGCTGGCGATGGTGGCTCGGGGCGGCGGGCCAAGCGGGGCGCTGGTCCACCCCATAATGGCTTGGACGCGGGCGAGGGAGAGTGCCTCGAGAGGAGATAGGTGCCGCTGACACAGCTGCTCAAGCGCAACCGCGGCCTGTTGGTGTAGATGTACCGGGACCCCCACGGCGTAGAAGGGATCCGCCGGGGGCACATAGCGGGCCCCTAACGTGCGGCGGTAGTCCACTTTGGTGGGTTGCCAGGGGGTACGGGGCAGTGGCGCCAAACCCACATCTTTCTCGAGGAGGATGACATCCCACGCCGCCCGGATCTGTTCCTTGAGGTGGGCCAACTCCACAAGGTGAGGGGAGTGGGACGACCAGTCCGGGTGTGCCGTGGTGTAGCGCTCCAAGTTGACGACGTGGACCCGGACAGCCGATGGCACAGGCTGGCTAGGCCCTCGCCCCGCTCTGTGACCTCGTCTTGCCCACGCTTGCGCGCCTGGGGATGTGCCGTCTGTGCCCCCCTTGCAGAGGCCCCCACGTGGGTGAGCCCGCAAGGCTTTGTGGGTGCCTCGGACCATACCTTCCTCCGATCTCCCTCGGAAGCTGCCCACACCACTGAAGTGCGCCTCGACTCCAGTTTCCCATCCGACCACACGCCGGTGCTGACCGCCCTCCATGACCTCCCCCTTGCGCCCCAGCTCGTGTGCCCATCGAAGAGAGGCCGTTTCCCCATCCCCGGAAAACCCCTCGCCAGCCAACTCCGCACCCTCAACGACACTTTCCGAGCCGAGCTCCCCTCGCTGCCCCCGAGCACCTCCAACGCACCACCGCGCTATGTCGCGGTGACCACGGCACTCTACGCCGCTGCCACGGAAGCTTATGGGCCCCCTACCCGACACTGGGAGGTGGGGGACCCAACGACATTTGGCGTTCAGGTCACCCGTTAGAACAACGACCCTGGCCGGCGTGAGGAGGAGGTAGGAGTACACCCAGTCCAGGATCTCTTGGAGGGTGTCGAGGTCCCCGTCGGCCGGGGAACACACGTTGCCTTGGCAGTGGGTCACGCCCGCCACTGTAAAGTGCGTGACGAGCGCGCGCCCTAAGGCAGAACTTTCGCACTTTCGCAGGCGTCGGGGCTGGTATGTGGCTGCCAGCACAAGGAGACTGGCACGGGTGAGGCCGGTGGCCGTGACAGAGACGCGGTTGTGCAACGACGGTGGGAGGACGGCATGGTGGTGCTCGGGTAGGCTGAGGGAGACGGGCGGCATGCCTTTGCGCCAGAACTGTATCTGGTGAGATCCAGACACCTGTACGCAGTGCACCGCACCCACAAGCGACAGGGTGTCGCGGGGCCATGAGTCCGCACCGCTGCACGCCCGGTAGTAGTGTACCCCCGCGGGCAAGTGCAGGCACATGTGGAGGGCGTACGGAGAGGGATGAACTGGGCTGTGTCCGGGGTTGGCATGGGCACCAAGCCCCATTCTCTTGGGGGGAAGCTGGGGGTGTATGCACCCAGGTGCAGGTCCGAAAGGCTGGGGGACGCCATCGAGGTGGGAGTGGCGGAGCCGCGAGGTCTCTCGGGTGATACCCGAAGTACGGCCGGTAGCGGTGTGGGTCGGTTGGGGGGCTCTAGGGCGGGGGGCGTAGGGGTTGTGTGCCATGGCGACCCAGGGGTTGTGCTAGTCCCCCGAGTAGGGGTGGGGCAGGAGGGGGGCCGGGGCGTGGGGATCGTGGTGGCCGGAGTGCTCACGGGAATCGAGCCGCTCATCGCGGTAGGCACTGCAGCGCCTCGCTGGCGGGCTATCGTGCCGGTACCCAGGGCTACGGCGGCGGAGAGGGGACCTATCCGGGCGGCGCGGGCTGTATTGCCGCTGGTGCTTGGCCTCCGCTTCTCCGTCTGAGTCCGAGGCCGCAGTGAGGTCCACTTCTTCCTCCGGGTCCTGCTTGCGTCGGTGCTTCTGTCCTCGCCCTCCACGGTGGGCCTTGCGGGCGGGGTATTCCCTGCCGGGGTCGGGGGCCCATGGGGTGTAGGGCTGCTTCTTGGACTCCGCCCAGGAGATCTTCCAGCCTCGGGCAATGTGGTGCCGGGTCAGCTTCATGCCCTTGTCGTAGTTGACGGGTTTGACGCCCACGATGGTGAATTTCGCCGTGTGGTTGAGCTGCGTGTCCGAGATGGACGCGAGGCCAGCACTGAACTTGTCGCGGAGGATGCCTCCCAGCAACCCCGCGTCCACCTCCCCCGCCGGGGGGTCATCGACCTCCTACCACCCCACCCAAAGCGCCTTGGAGAAGACCTGGGGCTCCACCTTCCGGGGCGTGTACCCCTTCTTCGTGGCCGCACCCTCTTCCTGGTTGGCAGCCTCGGCTTCGGCCGTGGAGGCGGCAGGGCTGTCCACGATTTGCTGGACTGGGGGAGGGCTAGCGAGGAAGGTTCGCAAAACTTCCGCGATGACGGGCAGGCTCGGTGCGTGACTGCGGACCCATGTCCATTGTGCCCGAATCGGGGACTGCAGGAGGAAGCTGGCGCTCGTGCCGTAGTGGCGGAACACTTGGAGGTGGAAGTCGTGGGCAACTTCGTCCTCGCATCCCTGTGGGATCGTGGGGATCCACTCCAGAACGGCGGCCAGCGCGGCGTCGGTGGAGGAGGGTGTCGGTGACAGTGGCCGGAGAGGAGCACCCGGGGCCCGGAGTGGGGCAGCTGCCCGGAGTTTGGGAACCGGGGCCGGGACAGCAAAGGATATGTTGGGCGCATCCGTGGGGGCCTCAGGGATAGCCACAGCTTGCCTGAGTACACCAGCCAGCTCATCAAGGTCAAGCGTCTGGGGCGAGGTGAGGACAGCGGCGCCGAGCATGACTAGCACGAGGGCCACGAACTGAGGGGAGCCGGGCGGCGGTAGCTTGAACGAGGCCGGCACCGCGCTGTGCACGGCGTTGGCGAACGCAGGTGGCGTGGACTGCAGGCTGCGGAGCCTGGTGGCTATGGACAAGAGGGGGTGCAAAGACCGGATGAAGCCGTTCGGCTTAACAGCCTTAGCTTGCCGCTGTGCAGCGGCGGAGCGTTGGACTTGCTGCAGGGCGTTGTCCCTTCAGTGCGGATCATGTCTAGGTCAAGCTTGAGGGACTCCGGGTCCTCTTGTGCAACGCGCAGTCCGTGTTGCTGGACACCACACCGGTCACTCAACTGGGCATAGTCGGTGGAGTAGGCTAATACGTCTAGGTCTAGGACAAAGGGCTCACCCGATTGTGAGGGGCTGTGGGGGGGGGGGGGGGGGCGACCTAGCGGTGGGGGTAGGCGACTCGGGCGGCGTGGGGTCAGTGGCAGCTGGCTTGACCTGCGAGGCAGGTTCGGGGATGGTGAAGGAAAACCTCGGCCGCTCGTGTAGCAGCAACGTGGGCGATGGGTCAAATCTCGCGGGAGTGGCTTTGTCTTGGGAGCGGTACAGCGATGACGCCGGGGTGTATGCAGCTGATGCAAACAGGGACCCCAGTGGGCAGGGGGCAGGTTCCCCGTTGGCGAGGTAGGGCGCGTGGCTGGGCGGGGTGAGGGGAGGGGGGCTGGTTGTGTCTTGGATGCCAGCTTGCAGGAGGACGATGGTGGGGGCTGTGGCCCACGAGTGCTCCCCGGCCTACTCGATCTAGTGCAGAAGCTCCACGCTGCGGACCGGGAGGACCGAGCACTCCAGCAGCGGCCATAGCGGGCCCACATGCCCTTGTTGGCCAGAGGAGGGGGGCTAGCGACCGGGGCCGACGTGAATTGCCCCAAGAGGCAGATAGAGGAGGCCCACGCCAGGAGGCCGAACCTAGCGGGATGAGTACCGCCGTCAGGATCTGGGCCGGTTGCAGGACTGCATGCACGTCATTGGGCAGTGCCCAAAGAGCTGCCACCACCTCGCGGGTCCGAAGGCGGTCCCCCGTCAGCCTGAGGTGGGGGGGCAGGAACTGGCTGATGGGCTTGTGAAGCTTATAGGACACCTTGTGAATCTGAATTTCCGGGGCCACGTCGATTTCAATGGGCGGGGCCTTCTCGCGGGCCGTGTAGAGGCCCCGGAACACCAGGTGGCGGAAGCGGGCTGCGGAGATGGGGGCAGCCCGGGGCTCCATCGCGTGACCAGGGCGGCAGTGAGGGCTTCGGGGTCCTTGGAGACATATTCCAGCAGCGGGCCGCCTTGCGCAAGCACTCAGGGGACGTGCTCAATAACTTTCACTTCCGATAGGCTCGTGGTGACCGTAACGGTGGCCGTGAGCAGGAGCCGCCTTGGCGTCCATGCCCCTGTCACGGTACTGATAGCTTGGATGCTTCCATCTTCTGCCCTAGGTGGATCTAGGTGGACCTAGGTGGACCTAGGTGGACCTAGGTGGACTTGGGTGGAAATGGAGGAGGAGGAGGAGGAGGAGGAGCGCCTGCCCTGGTCCCACGTACGGTGAGCCGTGGCGTCGTCCCTCGGGGGCCCCACGCAGGCTCTGCCGAGGGGGTCCTCCGTCTTACCTCCGCTAGAGTAAGACGAATCTCGTCGCACACCTGAGAACGCTCCTCCCAGCAGGCCGTGTGGGTCACAACGCCGGTGTACGACAACGCTACGGTCCGATCTGCTCTCCGGTCCCGGCCACCGACTGCCCCGATCTGTCCTGGATCCACCCGAGTCAGCGTTCCAAGATCAACGTGAGCTGAGAAGGTGTGGGTCTCCCGGGGCATCACCCCCGACTTAGGACGCCGCCGGACAAGAAGCGCGGTCCGGCACGACTGCGCGCTGTGCCGGGACAACCCGGGCGCGTGAGTTCGAGGACGGGTCACGGGCGGGGACACGGCCACGGGACGGGCCGACCCATGGCCACCTGCATGTCCTTGAAGACCGTGCAGGGGCCTTGGGAAGCTGCAGCAAGGATGGCTGAGAACGCCGAATGCAGGGCGGCACACCACGAGGGGATCACATCTCCACGAAAGCCAGCCTCCAGGCGCCGTCCGTTGCCACCGTAATGGATGGCCCAGAGGCGGCGTCGATCCGGGAGAAGGGGGGCAAGCCTGTGCCGGCGGAGGCTGTCCAAGACCACGACATCATGGGCCTCCTGCTCGATGTCCTGCCGGGTGTCGCCTGGTATCTGATTGTTCTCGACATACACATACAGGACGCGGTACGGACTGCATTTGTTCCGGGTGGGCTTGGCGGTCTTCACCTTGGGGGCCAGGAGGAGGTCCCGTGATGGCCTGGACGCGCGCGAGTGAGAGTGCCTCAAGAGGGGCAAGGTGCCTTTGGCGTAGCTGGTCCAACGCAACGGCGGCTTGCTGATGGAGACGCACCGGGACGCCTACCACGTAGACAGGATCCGCCGGGGGTACATAGCACGCCCCTAACGTGCGGCGGTAGTCCACTTTGGTGGGCTGGCCAGGGGCAGCGGGTAGGGGCGCCAGCCCTACATCCTTCTCCAGAAGGAGAACGTCCCAGGCCGCTCGGATGTGTTCTTTGAGGCGGGCGACCTCCACGAGGTGCGACGATTGGGATGCCCAATCTGGGTAGGCGAGGGTGTAGCGTTGAAGGTTGGTGACGTGGACACGTATCGCCGATGGTACCGGCTGGCTGGGGACGGGGGGCCCGTAGGCAGCCGTAGCTGCGGCGTATAGCGCCGAGGTCACCTCGGTATAGCGTGGCTGCACGTTGGGCGCGCCTGGGGGCGGCGTAGTGAGCTCGGCCCGAGAACTGTCGTTGAGGGTGCGGAGCTGGCTGGCGAGGGGCTCCCGCGGGATGGGGAAGCGGCCCTTTTTCGAAGGGCACACCAATTGGGGCGCTGGTGGGAGGTCATGGAGGGTGGCCGTCACGGGTAGGTGGTCACATGGGAAACTGGAGTCGGAGCGCACCTCCGTGGTGTGGGCTGCTTCCGAAGGGGAGCGGAGGAAGATGTGGTCTAGGGCACCTGCGAAACCTTGCGGGCTCACCCACGTGGGGGCCTCAGCAAGGGGGCGCAGACGGCGCATCCCGAGGCGTGCGAGCGTGGGGAGGACGAGGTCACAGAGGGAGGCAGGGGAGACAGGGAGGTGCGAGACCCAGCGGCAATTGGCGTTCAGGTCCCTTGTCAGGACAACTACTCTAGCTGGGGTGAGGAGGAGGTACGGGTATACCCAATCCAGGATTTCTTGGAGGGTGTCGAGGTTCCCGTCGGCGGGGAAATACACGTTGGCGTGGCAGTGGGTCACGCCCGCCATGGTGAAGTGTGTGACGAGGGCCCGTCCCGACGGGTGGGCGCTGTGGCTGGTCACGGCCAGGTCCGGGGTCAGGTAGAGGAGGGTGGCACATCCCCCAGCCACCCTTGCGGGTGACTGGATGGTGTGGTATAGGGGATGCACCCGCTGGATGATCAGGGGCCCGGCGTCTTGAACATGCCGGGTTAGCGGGTACTGGCACTCGCGCACCAGGACGTCCAGGGCGCGAAGCTTGGGTCGCAGGGACATCTGCACGTTGAGGGTCATCACGTCCGGGCGGGGTGACACGTGGCCGGAAAGGGGGGGACCAGGGCAGGAACCGGCGGCAGTGGAGTGCTGGGTTAGTTTGCGGTCCACGGCTGCGGGGAGGGCGCGAGGCAGGCCTCGCACCCACTTGCGGAGGTGCCGGTGGTGGTACGTGGCCGCTATCGCCAAGACACTGGCCCGGGTGGGGCCTGTGGCTGTGACTGAGATACGGCTGTGCAGGGATTGTGGGAGGACCACGTGGTGGTGCTCGGGCAAGATGAAGGAGGTGGGGGGTAGGCCCTTGCGGCAGAGCTGCAACTGATGGGAACCAGCCACCTGCACGCAGTGCACTGCGCCCACTAACGACAGAACGTCACGGGGCCAGGGGTCCGCCCCGCTGCACGCCCGGTAATAGTGCACACCCACCGGCAGGTGCAGGCACATTTCGAGGGCGTAGGGGGGCGGGATGAACTGGGCAGTGCCTGGGGCCGGCACCGGTACCAGGCCCCACTCTCTGGGGGGGGAGCTGGGAGTGTATGCGCCCAGGTGCAGGTCCCGGACGTGGGGGACGCCGTCGAGGTGGGAGTGGCGGAGCTGAGACACGGCGTCAGGGATGTCTTCGTTGCGCCCCGCCATGTCCCGGGCTACCGGTCTCTCGGATGCCGACCGAAGTACGGCTGGAAGCGGTGGGGGTCGGCTGGGGGGCTCCAGGGCGGGGGAGCGTAGGGGTTGTGGGCCATGGCCACCCGGGGGTCGTGGGGGTCCCCCGAGTACGGGTAGGGCTGGAGGGGGGCTGCTGCATGGTGGTCGTGGCGGCTGGAATGCGCTCCGGGTTCATCGCGGTACGCGCTACGACGCCTCGGCGGCGGGCTGTCGCGGCGATGGCCTGGGCTGCGGCGGCGGGACGGGGACCTGTCCGAACGGCGGGGGCTGTACCTGCGCTGATACTTGGAGTCCGGTTCTCCTTCCGATTCCGACGTCGCCGTAAGGTCCACCTGATCGTCTGGGTCCCGTGGACGGCGCCGCTTCCGGCGGCTTCCCCGATGAGTTTTTCGGGTCGGATGGTCTCGGTCAGGGTCAGGCACCCAGGGCGTGAACGGTTGTTTCTTTGATTCGGCCCAGGTCACTCGCCAGCCGCGAGCCGTGTGCTGCCTGGTCAGTCGCATGCCTCGCTCATACTCTGCTGGTCGGATTCCGACAATCGTGAATTTGGCTTTATGATTTAATTGTTCATCAGTAATGGAGGACAGGCCTGCGCCAAATTTATCCCTAAGGATACCACCGAGGAGTCCTGCATCAACTTCACCGGACGGCGGATCGTCGACTTCTTGCCAGCCGACCCACGGGGCTTTCGAGAAAGTCCGCGGATCAAGTTTTGGGGTGTATACCCCTTCTTTTTCGCTACGCCCTGTGCCTGGTTGGCGGCTGCAGCTTCGGCTGGGGAGGTGGCTGGACTGTCAGCAACCCGTTGGACCGCAGGGGGGTTGGAGAGGAAGGAGCGCAAGACTTCCGCGACGCCGGGCAGGCTGGGCGCATGGCTGCGGACCCAGGCCCACTGTTCCCGAATCGGCGACTGCGGGAGGGTGCTGATGTTCGCGCCGTACTGACGGAAGAGCTGGAGGTGGAGCGCGTGCGCCACCTCGTCCTCACAGCCCTTGGGGATCTCCGGGATCCACTCCAACAGGGAGGCCAGGGCGGCATCAGTAGGCGACGCCGTAGGTGACGGCGGCTGGGCAGTGGCGCCCGGCGCCCGAAAGGCAGAAACCGCCTTGGGCTTAGGGATCGGGTCCGGGACAGCGAACGACAACCCGGGGGCACGCGGAGGGGTCTCCGGGACCGGCACGGCGCTTGGCGCGGCCATAGCCCTGCGGAGGACGTCGGCTAATTCCTCGAGGTTGGGTGCCTGGGGCGAGGTGAGAACTGCTGCGGCGAGTATGACCGGCACGAGGACCAGGAACTGCTGAGAGCCGGGGGCAGGCAGCTCGAAGGAAGCCGGAACGGCACTGCGCACGGCGTTGGCGAACGCCGGCGGCGTGGACTGGAGGCCGCAGAGTCTGGTGGCGTTGGACAAGAGGGGGGGAATCGACCTGATGAAGCTGTTGAGCCGAACGGCCTCGGCTTGCCGCTGTGCCGCGGCGGAACGCTGGGTCTGCTGCTGGGCATTATCTCGTTCTGTGCGAACCATGTCCAGATCCCGTGTGAGGGACTCGAGGTCGCTCCGTGCCACGGCCAGCTCCTGCTGCTGGGCCTCGTACTCGTCACGCAATTGAGCGTAGTCGGCGGAGTAGGCCGTGACGTGCAGGTCCGGGACGAAAGGCTCCCCCATCTGGGAGGGACTGAGGGGGCTGATCCGACGGCCGGGGCTGGCGACTCCGGAGGCGTGGGGTCTGCGGCAGCCGGGGGTACCTGGGAGGCGGGCTCAGGGAGATTGAAAGAAAGCCGGGTCTGCTCGGGCAACAGTGACGAAGGCGATGGCTCGGACCCCGAAGGGGTGGGCTTGTCCTGGGACTTGTACAGGGCTGACGCTGGGGTGAACGCCGCCGTGGCGAACAGAGTGCCGGCGGGACTGGTGCTGCTTGTCCTTTGGTGAGGTAAGGTGCGTGGCTGGGTGGTGTGAGCGGGGGCGGGCTGGCGGTGTCGGCGATGCCGGCCTGCAGCAGGGCGAATGTGGGGGCTGTGGCCCAGGAATGCTCGCCAGCCTGCTCGATCTGATGCAGCAGCTCCACGCTGCGGATCGGCAAGACCGAGCATTCGAGCAGCGGCCGCAGCTCCTCGGGGGTCCACATGCCCTTGTTGGCGAGGGCGGGGGGCGTGGGAACCGGGGCTGGCGTGTACTGCCCTGTGAGGCAGACGGAGGAGGCCCACGCCAGAAGTCCGAACTTCAGCACGACGAGGTCTGTTGTCGGGATATGGGCTGCTTGCAGGACCGCATGCACGTCGTTGGGCAGCGCCCAAAAGGCCGCAACCATCTCGCGGGTGCGGAGGCGGTCCCACGACGGTCTGAGGTGGGGGGCAAGGAACTGGCTGATGGGCTTGTGGATCTTGTGGGAGACCTTCTGGCTTTGGATGTCTGGAGGGGCGGTAGTGTCGATGGGCGGCGGCTGTTCGCGGGCCGTGTACAGGCCCTTGAAGACTTGGCTGCGGAGGCGTGACGCTGAGATCGGAACACGGCTTGGACTCCATCGCGGGACGAGCGCCGCTGTGAGGGCCTCAGGGTCCTTGGAGACATACTCCAGCAGTGGGCCTCCTTGCACCACCGACAGGGGGACGTGTTCGATGACCTTCGTGTCAGACGGACCTGCGGCGACTGTTACGGTGGCTGTGAGCAGGAGCCCCCGCGGCGTCCACACCCCCGTCACGGCTATAATAGCCTGGATGTCGCCGTCGGCAGCCGTTCATCGCAGGGCGTCACACAAGTCAGCCAGGGCGGGGTCGGTGGCCCGGGTGGCTGTATCTGCTGCTTCCAGCGCGTCATCCTTCAGCATGTCCAGCTCTCGTAGGAGACGGTCAGCATCTTCGGACTGGGCGATTTCCATCAGAAACATGGGGAACGGCCCCCGACGAATGGTGCCGCCTCGACCGGTGTCGGGGGCGGGAGAGGGGGTGTCCTGGAACGGCGTTGAGCGGTCTGACATGGTAGGCTGTGGCAAGAAAAGTGCGGGTGGCCTGTGGCCGCAATGTGTCGGGGGGAGTAACAAATCGGGGTGTTGGCAAACGAAGGCGCACTGACAACATAGGCAGCCCGAATCGGATGTGGCGCGCACGAAAGAAACAAAGGGTACCACGAGCGTGGCCATAGTGTGACGAAACAAAGAGCATGGCGCGATGGCGCATAGCAACATGGGGCCGCCTGGCGGATCGGGCCGGCGAGTGGGGGTCCCAGGACACACGAGGGCGGGGGTGCGAGGGGAGCACCGCGCTGGCGCGAGGTGCTAAAACCCTAGTGGCGCATAGGCGAGAGGGGCCCCACGGTGGGACGACGAATCTGACGACTGATGATACCCCTGCACAAGGCGTCACGCTTGAGCGGCGGATACGTCGAATGCAGTCCCCGTCGCGGCTCCCCGCGTAGCGGCCTGGAAGATTGCCACGGCGAGGTCGACGTCTTGCCAGAGCCGAACGTAGAACGCTGTGCCCACTGTGAGCAGGAAACGGCTAGCAAGGGGGAGGGACGCACCCGAGGTGCGGCACTCAGCCCTTGGAGGCACGGGATTAAGAGGGAGAGACAAAGTGCACCATACGGGTGGAGCTGAGCGGAGGGGGGGCCAGGATGGCAGAGCTGAGTCACGTGGTGGCACGACTATCACGACGATTCACGACTGGCTTCGAGCGTGGCAGTGCGTGTAGGCAATCCGTCCTACAGCTACCATCGTGAGGATTTTTAGACTGGTGCCAGGTCACCAGGAAATGTGTGGACGTAGGTGGACCTAGGTGCACTTGGGTTGACCAAGGTGGACCTAGGTGGACCTAGGTAGATTTAGGTGGACGTAGGTGGACCTGGGTGGACCTAGGTGAGACCCACGCCTTCACGCGCTGGACGATTCTTGGACGCTGACTCGGGTGGATTCCGGACTTTCGGACGGTTGGTGCCAGGGACCTGGAGGCAGATCGGACCGTAGCGTTGTCGTTCGCCGGCGCTGCGACCCAGATGGCCTGCTTGGAAGAGCGTCCTCAGGTGTGCAGCGAGATCCCTCTTGCTCTTGAGGAGGTAAGACGGAGGATTCCCCTGGCTGGTCTGCGCGGGACCCCCGGGGGACGACGCCAAGGCCCATCGTCCATGGGACCGCGGCAGGCGCTCCTCCTCCTCCTCCTCCTCCTCCTCCTCCTCCTTCTCCACCTAGATCCACCCAGGTCCACCCAAGTCCACCCAAGAGCATCAGGTCCACCTAGGTCCACCTAGGTCGACCGAGGTCCACCAACGTCCACGCAAGTCCACCTAGGTCCACCTAGGTCCACCTAGGTCCACCTAGGTCCACTTGTGTGGATCCGGGTTTTTAGACTGGTGCCAGGTCACTTAGGTGGACCTAGGTGGACGTGAGTTGACCTAGGTGGACCTAGGTGGAGCTGCTTGGACCTAAGTGGACCTGGGTGGACCTAGCTGTAACTAAGTGGGCCTAACTAGATCTAGGTGGACCTACTCAGGATGGTAGGTGTGCAACGGATTGCCCAGACGCAATGCCCACCTCGAAGTCGGTCGTGATACGTCGTGGTTCTCTGTGCGTCTGCCGTGTGTCAAGCCGGGTCCACCCCGCCCGCAACCGTCCAGGACCCCTTCCTAGGCCAGAAATGTAGTCCTGTGGGGGACGGACCCACCTACGTGGCCCCCCCCGACCGCCAGATGCTGACGTGGCGCCGGCTCAGTGGCAAGGTACCACCGTGCTGCCGACGACGAATACGTGTGTCATCGTGGCGTGACCACCACAGCGGAGCGCCACCGTGGCGCTAACCCGACAGCCATGCGCCGACGTGGCGCTGGCTCAGTGGAAGGGCACCACCGTGGTGCAACGAACATACCCAATCACCGTCGGGGCGCGGCCTTTGGCGCAGACCGCCGCCATGGCGCCGCCCAAACAATCGAGCGCCAACGTGGCGCCACTTCGGTGGCAGCACACCATCGTGGTGCAGTCAACGTGCACGTGCGCCGCCTTGGCACGATCTTCGAAGCAGGGTGCCATCGTGGCACTGCCCAGACAGACCTACGCCGCCGTGGCGCCAGTTCAGTTGCAGAGCGCCATCGTCGTGCCGCCACAATACACGTGCGCCATCACGCCGCGATCTTCGGGGCAGAGCGCCACCGTGGTGCTGCCCACACAGCCCTGCGCCGACGTGGCGCTAGTTCAGTGACAGGGCAGCACCGTGGTGCAGTCAATGTAGAGGTGCGCCGTCGTGGCGCAACCTTTAGGGCAGAGCGCCACCGTGGCGCTGCCCAGACGGCCTTGCACCGCCCAGGCGCCAGCTTAGTGGCAGAGCGCCATCGTGATGCAGGCAACATACACGTACACCGTCATGTTGTGCCCTTCAGGGGAAGCGCCGCGTGGCACGGCCCACACAATCGTGCGCCGACATGGCACAAGCTAAATGGCACAGCACCACATCGGTGCCGCCGCCGTGCGCGCGTGCTGCCATGCCGCGAATTTCGCGCGCTAGCCTGGCCATGGTGTATCCTCCAGGCCAATATTCGAGGCACCATGGCGGGGTCTGCACTTGGCGCTCCGCCAACCTCCATGACACCCCATGCAGAGGTGACGTGTCGTCGGCGGTACTCATCGCCTCAAGTGTCGTCGGCGAACCTCGCCGTCTCCCTCGGGCGCCGTGGTGTGCCACTTTCTCATTCGCTTGCCGCCTCGGTGCACGCATCGTAGGGCTCGTCGTTTGGGCTCGGCCTTTGCGGCCAGGCGTCGTCGGTGACCTTCGCGGCGATGCGGCACCGAGATGCCGTGGCTGTGACGCACGTCCCGCACTCACAGAGCCCGGGGGTACCCAGGCCACCGGCAATGCGCCTGATCGTGTTATGTGACCGTACTCGCGGCACGGGCGGTACTCCGCCCGCCGGCAGTGCGCATAGGCGTGCTGGGCCCCGTTCTCTTGGCCCGGGAGCCAGCATAAGTCGGGGGTGATGCCCCGGGAGACCCACGCCTTCACGCGCTGGACGATTCTGGGACGCTAACTCGGGTGGATTCAGGATTTTCGGACGGTTGGTGCCAAGGAGCTGGAGGTAGATGGGACCGTAGCGTTGTCTTTCGCCGGCGCTGAGACCCGGATGGCCTGCTGGGAAGAGCGTCCTCAGGTGTGCGGCGAGATCCGTCTTGCTCTTGAGGAAGTAAGACGGAGGACTCCCCTGGCTCGTCTGCGCGGGACCCCCGGGGGACGACGCCAAGGCCCATCGTCCATGGCACCGCGGCAGGCGCTCCTCCTCCTCCTCCTGCTCCTCCTCCTCCTTCTCCACCTAGGTCCACCCACGTCCACCCAAGTCCACCCAAGACCATCTGGGTCCACCTAGGTCCACCTAGGTCCACCGAGGTCCACGAAAGTCCGACCAGGTCCACCTGGGTCCACCTAGGTGCACCTAGGTCCACCTGTGTCAATCTCTTAGGCGTCACAAGTTGCCCACCCCCCACCTGGCGCTATGGCCCACGGAAGTCCATGTTGTAGTGAGGGGAAAAGTATGTGAAAAGGGGTGTTATTTTTTGGGTATCCAAACCCCCCTGGTGGCAACATGCCAAAACAAGGTGTGTATTTCAAATATATGCCATTATTTGCATTTCTGGAAACACACAGATTTTCAAAATAAAGATATTCAATCACCAAAATGTAGTGTTGTTTTACATTTAGACCACTGCATTCCAGTGCGGGGGGGGGGGGGGCTGCCTATTCTTCTCTCTCCTTTGTTCCAGGTTGATCACAGAACCCCCCTATACACCACAAATAAAGGAACCCCAAACATACCTTTCATTGAAGCACATAGAAAACTATCCCAAAGCATGCACTTGTATTTCCTATTTTGACCAACGTGGCCGAAATTTCGGCCAGTTCTTCGAAAAATGTCCAAACACATGGTCGTATTTGGCAGACAGGCCTAAGCTGGCCGAAATTTTGGCCAGGTCCATCGAAACTCCGAATATGATCACTGAAATGGGTACCTATGACAGTAGACATGAGCAAGGAACACAGGAGCGGTGACATGTGAACAAGGTGTGCAACATAATATACTCTATTACAAGCAAATACTTGCCACTTGACGAATCAAATCAGACTTTTGCAGTGCCTATGGGGAAACACAATAATAAGAGGCTGAAGAGGCTGAGGACTGCATGCTGGCCAAAATTCCGGCCAGACTTCATATTGATACGCAATATAAGCAGTAGGACTGGCATTAGCGCTTGCGTAGACCACATGCACGGGGCTTCTTAGCACATGTGTTAGCAGGAGGCTTGGCAGTGGCAGAGTTCTGTGACTGTGTGGTTCCACCCTGGGATGGTGAAAACTGATTCACAAAAGCATTCATACCTCTGCCAGTAGGGGCCACAGTGCCTGAGGAGGAAGCTGGGGTGGCCTGAGCGCACTGCGTGCCACTAGGTGAGGGGGCAGGGGCAGCTTTGGGTTTCTTCTTTGGAGTGTGTGTCTCTGGTTGCGACTCTGCCTCCCCATCTTGCTCCTCAGGATCCTCATCTACATACCTAACCCCAGAATAATCCACAGGAAAACCTGCCCCCAAGTCGTGGTACACATCCTCCCATGACTTGGGGGGGCACGTGTCGGCGTTGGTGATAGCCGCTCTGATGGACTGAACAAACTCATCAGGCACAACAGTCTCCTGACCCAAAAGGGCACACACAACATTACAGTCCTTGGACAACTTGGTAGACATCATGCTTGCAAAACACACAGACAGAGTCCCCAGCAAAAACCAGTTGCCTGCCCGTTCTGGGACCGGAACCAGGCTCAAAAGAAATGAGAATATCTCAACAGGCTTGACTGACGACATGGGTCCTTCAGTAAAAGCCACGTAACGGGGCAGCCTATTATCAAAGGCGGTGACAGAACAAACGGAAACCAGATGGGAAGTGGAAGTGTACAACGGGGTCTTGGTTGACAATTTGCAAATTGCAACATCACACTAATACATATCCTCAGCCACAGTGGCCTTCAAAGCAGCAACAGTGGCTTTCACATCAGCACACTCACCCGCAATGAACACAGGCGCACCGGGACAGAAGCAGCTGCGCAACCAGGTTATGCAAACCAGTTGTATAGAGGCGGGGCACATCAATGACACAAGCAGCAAAGGGCAGTGAACTAATGATACTGGGAACAGGGACTCCACAACGCATTGCCATGAGTTCCACACGGCCTGACTCTGCAATGAGTTTGCCTGTGCTTGTCTCAACGAGGGACTCCCTAGCACACTAGATACTAACCAGACCAGTATCAGATTTTTCCCAAACAGGCTTAGCAACAGGCTTCTGCAACAATCCCCGCAACCCCTCATATTTGGGTTCCTTCCAAAGAGGGGCCTTAATTACTGCTGAACACGGTGGCCAGGGGTTTTCTTCAGTCCAGGTCCAGCTGCCATAGGCTAGCTTCATGTGTGATGCAATAGCGCACTGCCTTTTGGCCATCTCGATAGTACCAAGTGTAGCTGCAAACAAGTGTCACAGGGTGGGCTCCTATTGTGCATTAATTGAACGACACGCAAGCTGGCCGAAATTTCGGCCACGTCGGTCAATTTATTCGAATACAAACCCCTGTTTGACCAAAACATACCTCTGGTGTTGTTCACAAGCTCATTGGTAACCGCCTCGGGATGAAGAACGTGCCAGGACCACATCTGGGCCTTTTTAACATCTTTTATAATTTTTTTGAGACCAGGTAGGGTACTTTTTGTCCCATCCATGTAACCTACAATGTCGCGAAGTCGGTCGGGCGTGATGCCTTCCACTTCCTTGAACGTACCCAGTGCGGGATGTAATCCACGCTTCTCCATGGCTGCCATGGCGCCTACTGCAGTAAGACCCACAAGTTTAACCAAACGCCCAACGCCACCCCACCGTTTGGCAACAGCACTCTGCACAGGAGAACATGTGGAACAAAGAAGCTGGCCGAAATTTCGGCCAGGTCGATCGACAAAACCGAATTGATAAACGAAACACACCACAGTGCCTTCCTCGGCAGTAACACCACACTCTTCAAGCATAACAGTAATGTGATGGTAAAGGGTGTACTCATTGGCATCCTCATCCTCAAGCCTATCCAGGAGTAGGGACATTCGCTCCGATGTGGTGGATGCTGAGCCAGCAGTGGTCTAGACTTGATGTAAGCCTGCAAGCCGGCGCCTAGTCCGAAGGGGGCAGTCCTGTTTGACTTCATAACCACCAAATACCAGGGTCCAATCCGGAGTCTCCATATTTTTCATCTCAAATTCCGTCCTGTGTTTTTGGGCAGCAGTGTAAACATGCTGACCCCCCAACAGAACCCAGCGAGTGGCTGTGCAACAGGAATATTCGAAACAGCAGGGTCGAAAATTCAGACACGAAAACGGTACTATCGAGAAGAATACCACAACACATACCAGTGACTTTATAAAAAAGGAGAGTTTGGTGCGGCCTTAGGCTTCTTTTGAAGTCCCTCTGTGCTTGCGTGGTCCTCTTGAGACTGGGATTGCACTTGAGATTGCCCATTGTCTGCTGCAGGCTCACCATCTGGCGAAACAGCCACGTCCTGTGATACCTCTCCAAGCTCAGTCATAAAATAAACTGCTACACGGCATCATTTCATGAAGGGGAGAGTTCCCAAATAGCAAAAAACAAGCACAGATAAACCAAAAAAGGACCAAAACGGACTGCCTGACAGGAAAATCGGATAACGTGGCCGAAATTTCGGCCAGCACTGCTCTGCATGTTAAACCATTGTGCAGAAATACCATTCTGAGAGGCTGGCCGAAATTTCGGCCAGAACCTTATGTCATTTGTGTTCTGGGGGTAGCCATATGACGAAACAACAAGTTTGGCCGAAATTTCGGCCAGAAAAACATGAAACAGCAAATAGACACACCAAAACCACTGGCAATGCGTGGCAGAACCCCTACCACAATGCCAAACACAGCTGCAAACAGAAATCAGTCCCAATCCTGGGTATCCACACCGATGTGTTCTGCCTGATCTAGGGCTTCAAAGGAGGCAACACTGTCTGCATCACAATCAATATCCCGGTCACTATCACAAGAGTCGATGGCAATGGAATGATCAGGGGCGGGGGGGGGTACTAGGCGGGGGGGGGGGCTGGGGGGGGGTACTGGGGGGCTCTGGCTCGGGGCTTCGGGGGTGGCTTTGGGGGCAAGGCAATTCCACCAGGAGCAGCAGCAGGAGCAGCAGGCGGTGCACGGTTGGCAGCGCGGATGGAAGCATGTGCAGTACGCAACACCCCTTGCTGGGCAGCAGTGCGAGCGGGTGCATTTGTCTGTAAAAAATCCTCAACACCCTTAGGAACCCTTGTACGCGCAACCAGATTTTGCATTGCATGCAACAGAACCACTTTTAAACGGTCTGTGGTGATTCGTGTCCTAGACATGGTACCCGGGAACGTCAGATCCTCAACTGCATCCAGTCTTCTCACCGCAACTTTATAGTCCGGAACGGGAACACATATGGGCAGGCTCCGTGTATGGGCTGTCAAGATGAATTGCTTAAGATTGGCTGAGAACATTGCCACGGATCTCTCAGTCAGCACGCCACGCAAAACTTTCTCTCCCGGTTGCACAGGGGGGAGTGTCAGAAATAAATCAGACGACTGTTGGACACTGGTACAGGCAGTGTTGCGGCGACAGTGGGCTGAGAACCGACTCAGAAGTGCCTCACCCAGCTCCTCGGAGTGGATACACCCTAGGGAGGCGGAATGCCACTGACTCCAAAACAAAAGAGCATCAGCAGTGGTTTTCACATACTCCGTGGCTAACTGCTCCTCGGGCTTTCGTATGTTCAGCATGAGCAGTAGGGACATCTCAAGTGCCTGCCTAGCAACAATCTCGGAACCTACCCCCCGGCCCTCCCAGTTGCACTCACGAACCAAAGTCCCAATGCTGAAAGCAGCTGGACAGTATGTGTATAGCAAAGCCTTAACGGCTAATAACATACTCAAACCCTTGCGCTGAATGGGTGTCAAGTCCCGCTGGCTATTGAGCAGGGTAGTTACGCGCTCATCTAGTCTGCCTCTATTGGACGATGTGGCTAGCATGAGTCCAAGCAACGTGTTCTCCATATGGATGACCTTGACCTTGCGAGGAATGATAGACCCAACCTGAAGGCTATTCCCCTGCTCCAAAAACTTAATGAACGGCAGGAACGCCCTGTAGATCAATTCAACGCAGTACTTATAGCTATGCCATACTCCGTGCATCAAAGGAAAACCCAACAGTAATTGTGGTACATTCCACGGAACATAAGCAGCACCACAACACAGCTTAAGTAGGGCAAAGTGTATTTTCATGTCCACAAGCAGCGGAGCACAGTGTGTGGTGCGGTGTTCCACACATGACAAATCAACCACGAGTTGCAAAAGCTCTTTTTGTGTGCCGGAGCGGAGCTCAAACAGGAAAAAGGGTCCCCAGTTGAGGGTACGAACATTTTTTCTGGCAATATCTAAAGGAGCACGAACCCAAACTCTCTGAATACCTTGGTTGGCAACATCAATACGATCAAACAATGCTCTATGTGAGCGAAAGATGTCATCTGCAACCTTTGGTACCCTGGCCTCAATTTCGGCCAGCTCCGGCAGACCCCGGTATGCAGGTAGGGGAGTAGTGTGCAAAACAGCAACAGGTGTACAGTTTAGGGTTAAGTCGGGTGAATGGGGATCAGCTCCCGACCTGTAACGCCTCAGGTTATCAAACCATATACAAACTTGCCTACGGTGCATGGTGTTCCACAAGTTGTGTGCTGCTAGTCCAGCACGATGGTGAATGGATGCCTGCTTAGTGTTACACTGACCAAGAACTCTTACCTTACGGCGTTGGCGGCAGGACATAATACCCCAGTTGTAACCAGACCCACAGTTAGAGTATGGGAGGGCCATACGACGCAACAGGCAGTATAGGGCATGGAACTGTGACAAAAATGTCATGTACCATCGTGGGGGCTTCTTCTCAGTGGCGGCAGCCTTCAACTGTGTCACGGAGTGCCGGCTCCTGCGATTCTTCCGCAACATGAGGCAGAATTGCAAAAGCTTTTGCAGAGTCCTAACACGTAATGCATTTCGCAACAGCCCTTTGGCTGTAGTAGCAAAAGCACCAGTAACTGCAGCATGCACCACATTGACAGTAATAGCAGAAGACATCCATGCTGAGACAAGAAAACAGTTATGTAGGAGTGTAAGGTGTAATGCTCATGAACAACGACGATTGCAAGCTGGCCGAAATTTCGGCCAGGTGTGACCGAAGGGGAAATAATTGCTTAATGTTCAAAAATAGGAAAAGTTGGCCGAAAGTTCGGCCAGACCGCCCAAAAACCGGAATATAAGTGCTTGAATAGTGAACAGACCAAAAAGCGGGCCGAAATTTCGGCCAGCCCGAAGAAAAATGAAAATAACTATGCCTATTCACTAGGAAACCAAAAAGCTGGCCGAAATTTCGGCCAGAAGGGTCAAAAACTGCATATACACATAGTTGTTTGGAATGCTACCCAAAAGCTGGCCTCATTTTCTACCAGCTTCAGAAAAACGTCAAATACAACACACTAGAAGAAGGGGATACACAAGGCTAACACATCAACACGTATTTCAATGGTTGTCACACAGCTCTGCCAACAACTTTGGTCACATATGTCAAATAGCATACTCAAAGTAGAAATGTAGAATATTGTCACATCGCGCGTATACGGGGTCCTAGAGGGTGGGCAACTTGTGTCGCCTAAGAATCTAGGTCTGGCTCCCGGGCCAAGAGGACGGGGCCCAGCACGCCTATGCGCACTGCCGCCGGTCTCAGTACCGCCGGTGCCGCGAGTACGGTCACATTACACGATCACGCGCATTTGCGGTGGCTTGGGTACCCCAAGGTTCTGTGAGTGCAGGACGTGCGTCACACCCATGGCACATCGGTGCTGCATCGCCGCGGAGGTCACCGAAGACGCCTGGCCGCAAAGGGCGAGCCCAAACGACGAGCCCTACGATACGTGCACCGAGGCGGCACGTGAATGAGAAAGTGGCACAGGACGGCGCCCGAGCGCGACGGCGAGGTTCGCCGACGACACGTGAGGTGGTGAGTACCGCCGACGACACGTCACCTCTGCATGGAGTGTCATGGAGGTTGGCGGAGCGCCACGTGCAGACCCCGCCATGGTGCCTCAAATATTGGCCTGGAGGATACACCATGGCCAGGCTGGCGCGCGAAATTCGAGTCATGGCAGCATGCGAGCACGGCGGCGGCACCACTGTGCTGCTGTGCCATTTAGCTTGTGCCATGTCAGTGCACAATTGTTTGGGCGGTGCCACGCGGCGCTTCCCCTGAAGGGCACAACACGACGGTGTACGTGTATGTTGCCTGCATCACGATGGCACTCTGCCACTGAGCGGTGCAAGGCCGTCTCAGCAGCGCCACGGTGGCGCTCTACCCTAAAGGTTGCGCCACGACAGCGCACCTCTACGTTGACTGCACCACGGTGGTGCCCTGTCACTGAACTGGCGCCACGTCGGCGCAGGGCTGTGTGCGTGGCACCACGATGGCACTTTGCCCCGAAGATTGCGGCGTGATACGGCACGTGTACGTTGGCGGCACCACGATGACGCTCTGCAACTGAACTGGCACCACGGCGGCGTAGGCCTGTCTGGGCAGTGCCACGATGGCACTCTGCCTCGAAGATCGCGCCACGGCGGCGCACGTGCACGTTGACTGCACCACGATGTTGTGCTGCCACCGAAGTGGCGCCACGTTGGCGCTTGATTCTTTGGGCGGCGCCATGGCGGCGCTTTGCGCCAAAGGCCGCGCCCCGACGGCGATTGGGTATGTTCGTGGCACCAAAGTGGTGCCCTTCCCCTGAGCCAGCGCCACGTCGGCGCAAGGTTGTCGGGTTAGCGCCACGGTGGCGCTCCGCTCTGGTGGTCGCGCCACGATGACACACGTATTCGTCGGCGGCAGCACAGTGGTACCTTGCCACTGAGCCGGCGCCACGTCGGCATCCGGCGGTGAGGGGAGGCCACATGGGTGCGTCCGTCCCCCACGAGACTGCATTTCTGGCCTACGAAGAGGTCCTGGACGGTTGGCGGGTGGGGTGGACCCGGCCTGACACAGAGAAGACGCACAAAGAACCACAACATATCACGACCGACTTCGAGGTTGGCAGTGTGTGTGGGCGATCCGTTCCACACCTACCATCCTGAGAGTTAAGAGACTGGTGGGTCACTTAGGTGGACCTAGGCGGACCTGCGTGAACCTAAGTGGAGGAGGAGGAGCAGGAGGAGCGCCTGCCGCGGTCCCACAGACGATGGGCCTTGGCGTCGTCCCCCGGGAGTCCCACGCAGACCAGCCGAGGGGGTCCTCCGTCTTACGTCCGCTAGAGCAAGACGAATGCCGTCGCACACATAGGAACGCTCCTCCCAGCAGGCCGTCTCGGTCACAGTGTCGGTGTACGACAACGCTACGCTCCGATCTGCTCTCCGGTCCCGGCCACCAACCGCTCCGAACTGTCTTGGATCCACCCGAGGCAGTGTCCCAAGATCAACGGTCACGGAAGATGTGGGTCTCCCGGAGCATCACCCGAGACTTAGGACGCCGCCAGACAAGGAGCGCGGTCTGCCTGGACTACGCGCTGTACCGGAACGGTCCGGGCGCGTGAGGCCGAGGACGGGTCACGGGCGCAGATAAGGCCACAGGGCGGGCCGGCCCAGGGCCACGTGCACGTCCTTGAAGACCGTACAGGGGCCTTGGGAAGCCACATTGAGGATGGCCGAGAAGGCTGAGTGCAGTGCGGCACACCATGAGGGGATCACATCTCCAGAGAGGCCGGCCTCCAGGCTCCGTCCGTCGCCACCGTAATGGATGGCCACGCGGGGCCGGTCTGGGAAATGGGGGGCAAGCCCGTGCAGGCCGAGACTGTCCAAGATGAGCACGTCATGGGGTTCCAGATCAATTTCTTGTTGTATGCCCGGCGGCATCCGGTCGTTCTCGATGTACACATACAGGACTCGGAACGGGCTTCGCTTGCTACGGGTGGCGATGGTGGACTTCACTTTGGGGGCTACGAGGAGGTCTCCTGACAGCCATAGGCCCGGAATGATGTCCCAGGCGGGCCACCTGGATGACCCAGGCGTCAGGGTCCAGTTGGCGACATGGTACCACTCCGGCGGGGGGTTGTTGGCAAGGGACTGGTTCACGGGGACCCCGTCAAGGGGGAAGAAGTGGTCGGCAAGAGGCAGGACGGGTACCGCATGCCGCTTGTGCAGGAGGACGGTACTGAGTATGACGTCACAGAGGAGGCGACAGATGTTCGTAGGACACAGACCGCTGTGTTGAAGGGCATTCCTGTGCAGAGGGGAGATGGCCCCGAGACGTTCGACGGTGTAGTGGTGATGGCGCCTTGGGACGGGGAGCCATTCACGGCCAGCAGGAAGGGGTCGTCGCCCCAGAGGACGAGGGTTCCCCAGGCAGTGGGCGCGCAGCGGCGCAGGCACGACACCGCTGAGAAAGTCGGGCCGCGAGCCACCGATGGTAGTGGGCGCGAAGGAGCGGGTCGAGTGGGCACGAAAGGACGTGGTCGCCAGGGGCGAGCAGGAGACAGAGGGGGCGGGGCGTGTCTCTGAGGGGGAACAGGGAAAGGCGAATGCCGGTGACCGTGAGGTGGTCCCCCCACGTGAGGAGTCCATGGCTGACGGCGGTGGCTTACTCACTGAGGGCAGGGTGGAGCCGAGCAGAGGGGGTCTTGGCGTAGGCGTGGTGGGAGGCGATCAGGGCGCGTCATGCATGGGGAGGGCGTCGTGGACTTGGAGGCCTGTGTGGGAGAAGCAGACGCGGGGATCTTGTAGGGGACTGAGCCACCCCACCGTAGCCGGGGAGTTGACTGCGGCTCGCCCCGTCGCCGCGTCAACGTGGTCTAGTAGGGCGTAGAGCCAGGTGCCGGTGATGTGGGAGTAGAGGTGGCGGGGGGGGGGGGGGCGTGGCCACGGGCCATAGCGCGGCACTCGCATATTATGTCCCCTTGCAGCGAGTCATCTGGTTCCCGGCGCCCCTCCTAGGCCGTGATGTATCCCTTGCAATCAGCAAAGTGCCACGAGCCGGACCGGAACCCGAAGGTGGGGTCGGCCGAGGGGCCACGGGCGGTGAGGGCCACCCACGCCGTGTATAGCTCTGCCGTGTAGGCGTTGTCCAGCCGTAGGGGGATGGGGACAAGGTACACCTGTACCGGAGAGTGACGGGGCAGAACACTGCCACGGCCCGGCCACAGGGCCGGGTCCCATGACGCATCATGGAGGATTCCATAGTTCGCTGGGAGCTAGGAGACCGTGGGAACGGTCGCAGTCACCGCGTGGCTACGGCCGACCGGGGGGGGGCGTGCCAACCGGGGGGGTGGGACGTGAGGACACTCGAGGCCATCCTCCGTGGTGCGCATGCTCCGTGCTTCAGTGGCCCGCAACCATCCATGCATGGGTGTCCTGGACCTCGAGTCCGGGGGACGATAACGCCATCACGTGGGGAGCGTGGTCCGGCAGATGCTCGGCGGGGGGCAAGGGGACGGAGATGTCGCACTGGTGGCAGAGGGCGACAAACAGGTCGTCGGTGTGGAAGCTCAACGCCGCCCTGCTCAAAGGCCACTACCAGCTCTGCCTAGTGGCGGGTTGCATCCTGCCACCCTACCAGTTCAGGATGTCCCCCCACTGCTCCTCCGCGTCCTCCACGACGTGTGGTGCGACCGTTGGAGGAGGCGCCTTGAGGCGTGGGTCCTGTCGGACGACGTCCGCCACGCGTACGGCTCCATCAACCACACCACCGAGTACGCCATTCTGACCACGGCCGGGATCTCCACGGCCGATGCCACGACCCTTCAGCGGCATGACACGCCCTGGAGGTGCACATGGGAGGAGCTGATGGCCGGTCTCCGTCCTCCACCCACCTGGGTGCCGACACGGGGCAGGGGTGCCCCGTGTCGGGCATGAAGTACTGCATATATGGCGAAGTCCGAGGACGCGAAGCCTGTCGCCACGTCCCTCCCACCGAAACCGCCGCTGGACCGCTGAACCGGGTGCTCCTGATGGCTGCTACCCGGCGACCGTGGCCACCTCGCCACCCTCACCCGCGGTATTGAGCGGGCGGGTCGTCTCACCAACCTCCACTCAGACCCAACCAAGACGGTCTTGGTGGGCATGGAGATGCGCGATGGCAGAATCCACTTCCTCAGGGACACAATGTACCCGACCGGCCACCCAGTACGATGCGCCGCTGGCCAGGACTATGTCCGCGTCCTTGGGCGCCACGCCCTCCCGCACCTCTTCCATCCCGTCAACTCCCGACGTTTGTTTTCTGGCGCCAGAACCGCATGCGGGGCGCTCCGAGCCCCCAAAATACTGGCCCACTACCCCCTCGCCATGTTCATCGCCAAGTGCCACGGGACGGTGGACTGGTTTACCAGTGTCCGCCCCCCCTCCTACGGAGCCATGCGAGTGCTGGACGCTATGGCCGCCTCGGCCTTGCGCGCCACCGCTGGCTGGGCCCTCTCAGCATCTGCCCACTTCCTCCGTGAAATTCCCGAAGGGGCCGTTGGCGTTCCCCCGGCCCCAGTCGTCGGGTTCGACAACTTCCTTAGCGTCTACATCCGACACGTGAACCACCCCAACCCCCTGGTTCGCCGGTCCCCGCGTCACGGGCTTCTGAGTGCCCTCTGGCGCCTCTACCCCTCGCAGCCCCGCCTCACCTCCGAGCTCGGGCTCCGGTGTGCTGCCCATTCCACAGACCAGTGGCAAGATTCGTGAGCGGCCTTCCGTTGGCGATGGGGCCGTGTGGCATCTTCTTCGGGAGGTTGATGAAATACGCGGAGTACGCTTGGGGTACGGGCGTCCCTCCGAGAACGTTGTTGACCAAGTTTGTGACAACGGTAAAGTGGGCGTCCTCCAACTGCCCGAACAGCCGGTATTCCGGCAGATTGTGGTACGGCACAATGGCCGCGGCTCGGTGGATGAAGGCACGCCGGTTGGCGATGGTGGCGCGGTAAGGCGGGCCAAGCGGGGCACTGGTCCGGTCCGTGATGGCCTAGATGCGGGCCAGGGAGAGTACGTCGAGGGGAGCCAGGTGCCGCTGACGCAGCTGGTCCAGCGCAACCGCGGCTTGCTGGTGGAGCGGTACCGGGACCCCCACGACGTAGACGGGATGTGCTAGGGGCACGTAGCGGGCCCCCAACATGCGGCGGTAGTCCACCTTGGTGGGCTGCCCGGGGGCACTGGGTAGGGGCGCGAAGCCCACATCTTTCTCAAGGAGGATGACATCCCAAGCTGCTCGGATCTGTTCTTGGAGGCGGGCTACCTCCACAAGGTGAGGGGACTGGCATACCCAGTCCGGGTGCGTGACGGTGTAGCGACGTAGGTTGGCGACCTGGACCCGGACAGCCGACCGCACAGGCTGGCTGGGGGCAGGGGGTCCGTAGGCTGCCGTGGCAGCGGCGTAGAGCGCCGTGGTCACCGCGACGTAGCGCGGCGGCGTGTCAGGGTCGCTTAGGGGCGGCGAGGGGAGCTCGGCCCGGAAAGTGTCGTTGAGGGCGCGGAGCTCGCTAGCAAGGGGTTCCCGGGGGATCGGGAAACAGCCTTTCTTCGACCGGCACACGGGCTGGGGTGCAGGGGGGAAGTCATGGAGGGTGGTCAACACGTGCAGATGGTCAGACGGGAAACTGGAGTCGGAGCGCACCTCCGTGGTGTGGGCAGCTTCCGAGGGGGTCCGGAGGAAGGTGTGGTTTAGGGCACCCACGAAGCCTTGCGGGCTCAGTCACGTGGGGGCCTCTACAAGGGGGCGCAAGCGGCGTAACCCTAGGCGCGCCAGGGTGGGCAGGACGAGGTCGCAGAGCGGGGCGGGGGAGACTGGGAGGTGTGGGACCCAACGGCAGTTGGCGTTCACATCCCCTGTCAAGACAACGACCCTGGCCGGAGTGAGGAGGAGGTAGCGGTACACCCAGTCTAGGATCTCCTGGAGGGTGTCGAGGTCTCCATCGGCCGGAAAATACACGTTGGCGTGGCTGCGGGTCACGCCCGCCACGGTGAACTGCACGACGAGAGCGCGCCCAGAGGGGTGGGCGCTGTGGCTGGTTACGGTCAGGTCTAGGGCCCTATAGAGTAGCGTGGCGCGGCCCCCGGCAACTTTCGCGGGGGGCGGAATGGTGTGGTAGAGGGGGTGCAGTCTTTGGCCGATCGGGGGACCAGCTTCTTGAACGTGCAGGGTCAGCGGGGACTGGTATTCGCGTAGCAGCACGTCCAGGGCGCGTAGCTTGGGCCGCAGGGACATCTGCACGCTGAGGGTTACGATATCCGGGCGGGGGCGGTCGCGAGGGGGGGCACCGGAGGAGTGGTGGGTGGTGGGGGGGTGCTGAGACAGTTTGCGGGCCACGGCCGCATGCAGGGCGCGAGGCACAACCCGAACCCAAATATGCAGGTGTCGAGGGTGATATGTGGCTGCCAACACCAAGACACTGGCCCGGGTGAGGCCGGTGGCCGCAATAGAGACGTGTTTGTGCAGGGACGGCAGGAGGACAACATGGTGGTGTTCGGGTAGGATGAGGGAAGTTGGGGCATGCCTTTGCGGCAAACCTGTATTTGGTGAGACCCAGACACCTGTACGCAGTGTACGGCGCCCACCAGTGACAGGGTGTCGCGGGGCCGGGAGTCCGCCCCGCTGCAGGCCTGGTAGTAGTGTACCCCCGCCGGCAAGTGCAGGCACATGTGGAGGGCGTAAGGGGACGAACTGAGCTGTGCCCGGGGCCGGCACTGGCACCGAGCCCCATTCCCTTAGGGGGGAGCTGGGGGTGTACGCACCCAGGTGCAGGTCGCTCAGCTGGGGGACGCCGTCGAGGTGGGAACCGCGGAGCTGCGAGACGGCGTCAAGGATGTCTTCGTTGCGCCCCGCAGGTTCCTGCTCTAGCGGTCCCTAGGATGCCAATGGTGCTGGTAGCGGCGCTCCGTCGAGACCTGCAAGTTCTCCTGTCGGAGAGGCGTGCATGTTAGAGGGTTTATGGGTCAGCATCCCCGGATGGGGAGGAGACGGCCAATTTTTTGGACGCATGGCCGGATATTGCTAAGTGCCTCGGCATTAGGCCAAGCACGGCCAAGTACAAGGCCATCGCGAACATGTGGGACCTGCTGCAGGCCCTCTATTGTACATATCAGGGCCCTAACCCTTTGAATTGTGCTGCTGTTGCGCGCAATTTCCGGCGACACTGCACTGTTGGAACAGCATCATGGTATCTACTAAGCCTTGAGCAGGATGTAGATACCATGTTGCAGAACATTAAGCCGTTTGGCCTGACTATGTTCTCCGGTGACATTTCGGATAGCATTAACCGCTTTCTGAAACATGGTCACAACGAGCACAGCAACGGGGGGGGGGGGGACTGTCGGGTGGGGGGGGTGGACAAGGTGTCGGGTCGTCAATTGTCGGCCATCCACAGGGAGCCCAATGTGCAAGCGCAGTGCATGACATGGTTGTTTGCGTACTTTGACGTGTCGTGGGTTGTGCATGGGGGGCCGCGGTCGCAAGTGCCATGCTCGGGCAGGGATGCCATGGAGGTAACGAGGGGCCGGGGTCACATGCATGCTTCCCTGAACCAGAATATTGCAATCCAAGATCGCTACACGGGAGCAGTTGGACGAGCTGGTGAGGCAAGTATATTTCGTGCTGTGTGTTCTAGCGGTGATCTAGGGAATCGTTCTAGTCTTGATCCAGGCAGCACGATCGGCCGCTAGACTGTCGCTAGAACGCCGCTAGAACAGCTACCTAGAACGCCGCTAGAACGCTCCTGTGCTACAGAACGCAGCGACCCAGTCGCTGATTGCGCAAATCCTGGAGGCGGACAGGCGTGCGGCGGAGGAGCCAAAGGCCGAGCAGGCCCCGCACCCCAAAGCCCCCATCGGCAAGCCCAAGCCCAAGCCCAAGCCCCAACCCCAAGCCCAACATCCACCGTCGCCACCCCCTCCCCCATTGGTAGCCCGGAAGGGGGCAGCGGCACTGGAGGAACCGGCGGACATGGAGGAGGCGCGGGGAGAACTCAAAGGGTTCTTGGATTCCCGCGCCGCCTCCAGGGCGGCCAAGACAAGGGCCGAGACGAAAGTCTCGGCCTGGGAGGCAAAAGTGCGCAGCCTCGTGGAGGAGGGAGCGGAGGAGGAAAGGGTGGAGCGGGCGGAGGCCAACCTTCGCAAAGCGAAGGCGAAGGTGGCCGAGAAGCAGGCGGCGGTGGAGGGGTTCGATCGGGCGGTGAGGGAGAGCGAGAGGCAGTTGGCGGCGATGGTGGCGAGGGTGAAGGACGAGGAGGTGGACGTGGTGGTGGAGGTGGACGTGCATGGCGAGAGAGAGCAGGAGGCGAGCGTGAAGGATGAGGAGGAGGAGACCAAGGTGGTGGAGGCGGCGCCGGCGGCGGGGGGGGGGGACGAGCGACTGGCTCAGGGGTTGATGGGGTCGAGGGCTGCGGGGGCCCTCCACGACCTGCCATGGGACCCGGCAGTCCTGGCTGGCCCCCACCCCCCAAACCTGGACACCCCCCTCCTCGTCGCCCCAGGGAGTCCGGTATGGACTCTCCGCTTTTTGTTGGTGCGGGTGCACCACCGGCTGTTGGGGGCGGGGCGGTGGGTATGGGTGGACGGGGGGGGGGGTGGTTGTCCACCTGGACAAGCCCCTGCGCCTGGGGGTGGTGGAGGGGTCCTGGGGGTGGCAACGTGAGTTACCGGGGCAGGGGAGTAAGCGGTGGGGGGAGGTGGGGGCCCCCCCCGAAAGGGGGGTGAAGATGTTTGAGTTGGCGTCGCCCACTGCTGGCAGGGGCTGGGCTTGGGGGGGGTTGAGTGGGTGGGGAAGGCCTGGGTCTGGACGCCAACCAGGTCGGCGCTGCTGGACTTCGGGGGTTTCAACCCCGAGGCGGCGAACCAGGGGGTGTATGCCGGGGTGGTGCACGGCATCGCCACGGCCCAAGCCCAAGCCCAAGCGCGCTGCAGCCCCCGCTGGCGGCCCCCCGCAGCCGCACCCACCCGACCCCGCGGACGCCTTCGCCAAGGCACTGGGGGCCATCTCCCCCGCCCTGGACCGCCAAGGCACAGTATGTCTATTGCGTTCTAGCGTTGATCTAGCGAACCGTTCTAGCGCTGATGTAGTCACCGCCGTGCTGCCGCCGCTAGAACGTCGCTAGAACGCCGCTAGAACAGTTGCCGAGAACGCCGCTAGAACGATCCTGCATTTTGTTTGTCTGTTCAGGTTGTGAGGGTGCAGACGTGCGGGGACGACCCTCGCGGGGTGCGCGTGGAGTGGCGCGATGGTGGAGGGCGGACGCGCCTCGTGGGGGTCAGCGAGTTGAGCCGGATGTTGGGGACGAACCCCAAATTGGCCCTCTCGGTGCTGGAGGGTTTGGGTAGGTGAAAATCGGGCGGGAGTGCGGGGGGCAGGGACCCGCAACGCAAGGGTTGGGCCAGGTTGCAGGACCGTGGGGGGGGGGGATGACGGCAGCAGCAACAGCAGCAGCAGCAGCAGCAGCAGCAGCACCAGCAGCGGGGGGAAGACACCCCCCCCCAAAGCCCCCAACCCCCCCCCCAAGGCCCCCAAGAAAAAACCCCGCCACTTCGAGAGTAGCGACGAAGAAGAGGCCCCCCCCCCAAGCCAAAGCCCAAGGCCAAGCCGCAGGCCAAGGGCAAAGGCAAAGCCCCCCCCCCCCCAAACCCCAGCCCCCCCCTATGCAAGAAAGGGGCCGGGACCCCTATGGGAATGTGACGGGTGTGGGGGACACCAGGGCGGGGGAGCGTAAGGGTTGTGGGCCATGGCCAGGCGGGGGTCGTGGGGGTCCCCCAAGTATGGGTAGGGCTGGAGGGGGGCTGCAGCATGGCCGTCGTGGCAGCTTGGGTGTTCATGGGGATCCACCCGCTCGTCGCGGTAGGCACTGCGACGCCTCGGCGGTGGGCTATCACGGCGATGCCCAAGGCTGCGGCGGCGGGACGGGGACCTGTCCGAGCGGCGCGGGCTGTACCGTCGCTGGTGCTTGGCCTCTGGTTCTCCTTCCAAATCCGAGGTCGCTGTGAGGTCCACCTGCTTCTCCGGGTCGCGTTGGCGGCGGTGCTTGTGCTCTCGTCTTGCTCGGTGGGCTTTGCGGGCGGGGTAGTCCCTGTCCAGGTCGGGGGCCCATGGGGTGTAGGGCTGCTTCTTGGATTCCGCCCAGGAGAATTTCGGGCCTCGGGCGGTGTGGTGTCCGGTCAACTTCATGCCCTTGTCGTAGTCGACGGGCTTGCCACCGACAATCGTGAACTTGGCCTTGTGGTTGAGTTGCTCATCGGAGATAGACGACAGGCCGGCACCAAATTTGTCGCCGAGGATGCCTCCCAGGAGCCCCGCGCCCGGTTCCCCCGATGAAGGGTCGTCCATCTCCTGCCATCCCACCCAGAGCGCCTTGGAGAAGATCTGGGGGTCCACTTTTTAGGGCGTGTGCCCTCTCTTCTTGGCCGCGCCCTCTGCCTGGTTGGCGGCTGCGGCTTCGGCCAGGATGGCGGCTGTACTGTCCACGACTCGCTGAACAGGGGGACGGCTGGCGAGGAAGGTGCGCAGGACGTCTGCGACGACGGGCAGGCTAGGCGCATGGTTGCGGACCCAGGTCCACTCATCCCGAATCGGGGATTGCGGGAGGGAGCTGACGCTCGCGCCCTAGTGGCGGAATAGCTGGAGGTGGAAGGCTCGTCTTCACAGCCCCGCGGATTCTCGAGGATCCACTCCAGGAGGGAGGCCAGCGCAGCGTTGGTGGGGGAGGTCGCGTGCGACGGCGGCTGGAGAGGAGCGCCTGGGGCCCGGAGAGGGGCAGCCGCCCGGGGCTTGGGAACCAGGGCCGGGACAGCAAACGAAATTTCGGGAGTATCCACGGGGGCCTGCGGGGCAATCACGGGGCTGGGTGTAGCCACAGCCTGCCTCAGCACGCCAGCCAGTTCTTCGAGGTCCGGCACTTGGGGCGTGGTGAGGACTGCAGCGGCAAGGATGACGGGCACGAGGGCCACGAACTGCAGAGAGACGGGCAGCGGTAGCTCAAAAGAGGCTGGCATCGCACTGCGCACGGCGTTGGCGAACGCGGGTGGCGTAAATTGGTGGACACGGAGCCTGACGGCAATGTGTACCTACGGTTCACTTGGAAATGTGAAGTTGGGGCTCAGTTGGGGCTAAAACGGTTCGTTTGGGGCTAAGTGGTGTTTTTCAAGGGGTTTCATGTGAAAAGTTGTGGCTTTCGGGGGTGGGTTGGGGTTTTGGAATGTCCCCAAAGGGATCCCAATCCCTAGTGCAAGAGGAATCGACTGGGGGGGTTTCTGTTTTTCGACGGCTCAGATGACTGAGCACCCCGACGGAGCCGTCACTGAGCCGTCACTGAGCCGGCTCACTTAGCTCTCACTTAGCTCTCACTTAACTCTCACTGAGCGCGCCAAATGGCTCACTGAGCGCTCAGGGAGCGCTCAGCGAGCGCTAATTAGGGGCTCACTCAGAGCTGACTCAGGAGTTTCTCCCCCTTTCCGCCCTCTCTTCCCACCCTTGTTGGCCCACACTTCACCCTTTTCACACCAACATTGGTCCGCAGTCCTCACCATGTCTTATCTCCAACAACTTGAGCGTGCATGCACATATACATACTTGCATACATGTGCCCGTGGCGACCAACACACAAACATCCAAACACACACACTTCGTGAGGGAAACAAATGTCCAAACACATACACACACGCACATACACCATACACACGTCCACAAACACACATGCACATGCACAAATTGACAACCACATTCATTCTTGTGTGCAATTATCTTGCGTGTACATAAACACATGGCCACATTGAACCATGTGAAGTGAAGGGCTAGGGAGAGATGGTTACGGGGTTGGGGTTCGGGGATATGAATCTAACCATTTGCGAGGGTGTTCCTTGTTGTCTCATGACAATGCCACCCCCCCCCCCCACACACACACACACGGGCGCGCGTGCCAAGAAGCACAAATAGGGCACATTGGATATTGCTCGCTTTTGTGAGGTTCATCAAACAACCATCTTGACCTACACCATGACACACTCATTCCCCTCCCTCCTTATCCCCTCCCGTCCCGTTTTGCCATGCCTCATCCCCCCGCTTACCCCATGCGAACGCCTTCTCTTATTTTGCATGTCGCGTCCCCTTGCCCTGCCCTTGCCATGCCTTTCCTATTTGTTGGCCATGGCGTCGAGTGCATGATGGTGGCGGCAATGACGATGACCTTTGCAGGTATGTTGTGCTATTGTGTGTGTTCGTGGGTGCGTGCTTGTGCCCATGCGCATGTGCGCAAGTGTGGATGGTTTGTTCCCTCTTTGTATGTATGTTTGTGAGTCGGGGGGGGGGGGCTTGCTTGGATCGATGCGTGGGTGAAGGTGTCCTTGTGCGTCACTGTGAGTGTGTGATTGCATTCTTTGAATTTTGGTTGCCTAGGTTTGTGTCCGTATGTGGATTCGTGAATGTGTGTACGCGCAGGTGTGTGTGTGTGTGTGTGTGTGTGCCAACGTGTGTGTGTGTGTGTGTGTGTTGCAGCTTTTGCAGCTGTTGTTTTGGATGTTGTTGTTGGTTTTGGTGTTGTGTGGCATAGGCTTTGATAGTGTGCGCATAACATTGTGTTTGTGGCTGTAGATGCAGGTATGGTTGTGTTTGTGGTTGTGGATGTGGTTCTGGGCTTGCGTGAGGTTGTTGCCATGGCCGTTGTGGTAGCTCTCGTTTTTGGCGTGGTTATGTTAGTGGTTGTGGTTGCGGTTTTGGTTGTGGGTGTGGGTGTGGGTGTGGGTGTGGGTGTGGGTGTGGGTGTGGGTGTGGGTGTGGGTGTGTTTTTGATAGCTGTGTTGTGTGTGGATTTGGTTGTGGTTGTGTCAGTATGTGTGGCCCTGACTGTGGCGAAGGCTGCAGTTGCAGCTTGCACTGTGGCTGCAGCTGTTCTTTGGGTTCTGGCTGTAGCTGGGGGGGGGGGGGGGGCGGGTTAAAGGACTGCAAAGAGGGGGGCTCAAAGTACCATCCGGCCCCCTCCAAAAAAAATCGCACCAAGTTTATAGTGACAGTGTATAGTGACAGTGTACAATGACAGTGTATGGTTGGAGCATACAGAAAGTGTAGAGTGACAGTGTAGAGTGCTAGTGTAGAGTCTTGGCCGTTGTGGCGGACGTACTGTGTGTAGGGATACATTTTGTGAGACCTTGGGGAGTACGGTGTACAGAGTACAGTGTACAGTGTACAGTGTACAGTGTACGATGACAATGTACAACGCCAGTGCATAGTGACAATGTGGGGTGGCAGTGTGCAGTGTGCAGTGACAGTGTACAGTGCCAGAATGCAGTGTACCATGTACAGGTGAAAGTAGACAGTGACAGCATTGATAGGGTACATGGACAGTTTACAGTAACAGTGTAGAGTGAAAGTTTACAGTGACACTGAACCATGAGTGAGCCCTCACTGAGCGCTCACTGAGCCATTTGGCGCGCTCGGTGAGCGCTCACTGCGCCGTTTGGTGCGCTCACTGAGCACTAAGTGAGCGCTTAGTGAGCGCGCGAAGCGGCGCAGCGAGCGCTCAGTGAGAGCGCCAAATGGCTCAGTGAGGGCTCACTCATGGTTCGCTGTCACTGTAGACTGTCACTGCACACTGTGTATTGCACACTGCACACTGCATACTGTGTATTGCACACTGAACACTGCACATTGTGTGTTACAAATTGCACACTGCACACTGTAATGCACACTACACACTGTAATGCACACTGCACACCGTGTAATGCACACTGCACACCGTGTATTGCACACTGCACAGTGCACAGTGCACCGTGTGGAGTGTGCAATACCCACTGTGCAGTGGCACACTGCACACTGCACAGTGCACCGTGTGCAGTGTGCAATACCCAGTGTGCAGTGTGCAGTGTGCAACACACAGTGTGCAGTGTGCATTACACAGCGTGTAGTGTGCAGTGTACACTGCGCACTGCACGCTATGTACCGGAAACTGCACACTGTGTATTGCACACTGCACACTGTGTATTGCACACTGCACACTGTAATGCACACTGCACAATGTGTCATGTACACTGCACACGGTGCATTACAAATTGCACACTGCAAGTTGTAATGCACATTGCACATTGTGTATTGCACATTGCACACTGCACACGGTGTGTTACAAATTGCACACTGCACACTGTAATGCACGCTGCACATGGTGTATTGCACACTGCACACTGCACACTGTGTATTGCATAGTGCACACTGCATACTGTGTATTGCACACTGCACACTGCACACTGTGTGTTACAAATTGCACACTACACACTGTAATGCACACTGCACACTGTGTAATACACTCTGCACACTGTGTATTGCACACTGCACACAGCACGCTGTGTATTGCGCACTGCACACTGCACACTGCACACTGTGTGAGGTGTGCACTACACAGGGTGTAGTATGCCGTGTGTGATGTAAACCACACTGCACACTGTGTAATGCACACTGCACATTGTGTCATGCACAATACCCGCTGCACCCTGTGTATTGCACATTGGGTATTGCACAGTGCACCGTGTGCAGTGTGCAATACCCAATGTGCAATACACACACACACACATCTGCGCGTACACACATTCACGAATCCACATACACACGCGAACCTAGGCAACCAGAAACCAAAGCATGCAGTCACACACTCACAAACACTCACGCACAAAGACACCTTCACCAATGCATCCATCCATGCAACCCTCGTGGCGCCGCCCCCATGGCATAGCGCCACCATGGCGCCTACTCAGTGGCAGGGCGCCGCCGTGGTGCAGCCAACGTACAGGTATGTAGTTGCTGCGCAACCTCCAGGGCAGTGCGCCACCACGGCCCGCGCCCCGACAGCTCTGCGCCGACATGGTGCGGGCTCAGTGGCGGGGCACCATCGTGGTAGACCGCCATCGTGGTGCAGGCAACGTACACGTGCGCCATCGTGGCGCAATCCTCGGGGCAGAGTGCCACTACAGCGCTGCCCACATAGCCCTGCGCCGACGTGGCGCCAGTTCAGTGACATGGCACCACCGTGGTGCAGTCAACGTCCACATGCGCCGTCGTGGCGCAACCTTCAAGGCAGAGCGCCACCGTGGCGCAGCCCAGACGGTCTTCATGCGCCAGCCTGGCCATGGTGTATCCGACAGGCCGACACGCGAGGCACCATGGCGAGGTCCGCACCTGGCGCTCCGCCAACCTCCGTGACACCCCGTGCAGAGGTGACGTGTCATCGGCGGTACTCACCGCCTCACGTGCCATCGGCGAACGTCGCCGTCTCACGGTGCATTCGTGCACAGGATGCACCACGGTGGCGCTCTGCTGCTGAGCTGGCGCCATTCAGGCGCTCCGTCCTAGAAGAAAGGGCAGGAAGGGGCATGGGGGGGAGAGGGACGTGAAAAATTGTAGGACCTACCAGTTCCCCGGCAAACACGTGGCCGTTGCCTGGCTGTGCTTGTTGGCAATCCGTCCCACAGCTACCATCCTGAGGGTTTTTGTCCCGGTGCTAGGCCACCAGATATCGTGGAGGTGCACTGTGTATGGCAGTGGTGCTTCTGCCCCTCACAGGCTGCACCTCTGGCCCAGGGAGGAGCCCTGGACGGGTGGTGGGCGGGGTGGGCCCGGCCTGACGAGGTGGACCTGGGTTGACATAAGTAGACCTAGGTGACCTCGGTGGACGTGGGTGGACCTAGGTGGACCTTGATGGACCTAGGTGGACCTGAGTGGACCTAGGTGGACCTTGGTGGACCTAGGTTGTGCTTGGTGGACCTGGGTGGACATGGGGCGACCTAGGTAGACCTAGGAGGAGCAGGGTTGACCTAGGTGGACCTAGATGCACCTAGGTGGACCTAGGTGGACCTCAGTGGGCCTCGGCTAACCTAGGCGGACCTGAGTGGACCTACGTGGACCTGGGTGGACCTAGGTGGACCTAGGTGGACTTGGGTGGTCCTGGATGGACCTGGGTAGACCTTGGTGAACCTAGGTGGACCTTCGCTGACCTAGGTAGACGTGGGTGGACCTGGGTGGATCTAGGTGGACCTGTGTCGACGGGCGTGGACCTAGGTGGACCGAGATGGACGTGGGTTGACCTGGGTTGACCTAGGTGAACCTAGGTGGAGCTAGGTGGACCTAGGTGCACCTAAGTTGACCTGGGTGGACGTAGGTGGACTTGGGTGGTCTTGGGTGGACGTAGGTGGACCTAGTTGGACCTTGGTGGACCAAGGTTGACCTCGGTGGACCTGGGTGGACATGGGGCGATCTAGGTAGACCTAGGTGGACGTGCCTTGACCTTTGTGGACCTAGCCGGGCCTATTCGGACCTTTGTGGACCTAGCTCCACCTAGTTGGACCTGGGTGGATCTGGGTGGACCTTGCTTGACCTAGGTGGACCTAGTTGGACCTAGGTGGACCTTGGCGGACCCAGGTGGACCCACGTGGACCAAGGTGGACCTATAGGTGCACCTGGGTGGACCTAGGTTGAAATGGGTGGACCACGGTAGACCTAGGTGGACCTGGGTGGACCTAGGTGGACCTGCCTAAACCTAGCTGGACCTAGCTGGACCTGGTCGGCCCTCGGTGGACCTAGGTGGACCTGGGTTGACCTAGGTGGTCCTAGGTGGACCTAGGTGGACCTAGGTTGACTTGGGTACACCTAGGTGGACCTTGGTGGACTTGGGTCGACCTAGGTGGACCTTAGTGGACCTAGATTGCCCTCGGAGGACCTGGGTGGACATGGGGCGACCTAGGTAGACCTAGGTGGACCTGGGTTGACCTAGGTGGACCTAGGTGGACCTGGGTGGACCTGGGTGGACCTGAGGGGACCAGGGTTCACTTGGGTGGACCTGGATGGATCTGCCTTGACCTAGGTGGACGTGGCTAGACCCGGGTGGACCCAGGTGGACCTAGGTGGACCTGGGTGGACCTAGGTGGACCTGCCTAAACCTAGCTGGACCTAGCTGGACCTGGTCGGCCCTCGGTGGACCTAGGTGGACCTGGGTTGACCTAGGTGGTCCTAGGTGGACCTAGGTGGACCTAGGTTGACTTGGGTTGACCTACGTGCACCTTGGTGGACTTGGGTCGACCTAGGTGGACCTTAGTGGACCTAGATTGCCCTCGGAGGACCTGGGTGGACATGGGGCGACCTAGGTAGACCTAGGTGGACCTGGGTTGACCTAGGTGGACCTAGGTGGACCTGGGTGGACCTGGGTGGACCTGAGGGGACCAGGGTTCACTTGGGTGGACCTGGATGGATCTGCCTTGACCTAGGTGGACGTGGCTAGACCTGGGTGGACCAAGGTGGACCTAGGTGGACTTGGGTGGACCTAGGTGGACCTGCCTAAACCTAGCTGGACCTAGCTGGACCTGGTCGGCCCTCGGTGGACCTAGGTGGACCTGGGTTGACCTAGGTGGTCCTAGGTGGACCTAGGTGGACCTAGGTTGACTTGGGTTGACCTACGTGGACCTTGGTGGACTTGGGTCGACCTAGGTGGACCTTAGTGGACCTAGATTGCCCTCGGAGGACCTGGGTGGACATGGGGCGACCTAGGTAGACCTAGGTGGACCTGGGTTGACCTAGGTGGACCTAGGTGGACCTGGGTGGACCTGGGTGGACCTGAGGGGACCACGGTTCACTTGGGTGGACCTGGCTGGATCTGCCTTGACCTAGGTGGACGTGGCTAGACCTGGGTGGACCCAGGTGGACCTAGGTGGACGTGGGTGGACCTTGAAGGACCTGGACGCAGCTGGGTGGACCTAGCTGGACGTAGGTGCACCAAGGTGGACCTAATTTGACGTAGGTGGACCTCAATGGACCCTGGTTGCCCTAGGTAGACCTAGGCGCACCTAAGGGGACCTAGGTGGACCTAGGATTGGCTAGGTGGACCTAGGTGGACATAGGTGGATCTAGATGGATCTAGCTAGACCTGGGTGGCCCTAGGTGGAGCTGGATGACCTAGGTGGGCTTAGGTGGACGTGGGTGGACCTAGGTGGACCTAGGTGGACCTAGATTGCCCTCAGTGGAAGTGGGTGGAGATGGGGTGACCTACGTAGACCTATGTGGACCTGGGTTGACCTAGGTGGAACTAGGTGGACCGGGGTGGACTTGGGTGGACCTTGGTCGACCTAGGTGGACTTGAGTCGACCTAGGCGGACCTAGGTGGACCTAGGTGGACCTAGATGGAATAGGGTGGAGCTGCTTGGACCTGAATGGACCCAGGTTGACCTAGGTGGGCGTAGGTGGCACTCGGTGGACGTAGGTGGACCCACGTGTACCTAGGTGAACCTAGGTGGACCAAGGTGGACATAGGTCGTCCTAGGTGGACCTGGGTCGACCTAGGTGGACCTAGGTAGAGCTACGTGGACCTAGGTGGACCTAGTTTGACATAGGTGGACATGGATGGTTCCGGGTTGACCTAGCAGGACGTAGGAGGACGTAGGATGACCTAGGTGGACCTAGTTGGACATAGGTGGACCCAGGTGGACGTGGGTGGACCTGCGTTGACCTAGGTGGACCTAGGTGCACCTGGGTGGACCCAGGTGGACGCAGGTGGACCAAGGTGCACCGGATTTGACATGGCTGGACCTCGATGGACTTGGGTTGCCCTAGGTGGACCTAGGTGGCCCTAGGCGGACCTAGGGGGACCTAGGCGGACCTAGGGGGACCTAGGATTGCCTAGGTGGACCTAGGTGGACATAGGTGGATCTACGTGGACCTAGCCGGAGGTAGGTGAACCTAGGTGGCCCTGGGTGGACGTGCGTGGACCTAGGTTGAGCTAGTTGGGGGTAGGTGGCCCCGGGTGGACCTAAGAGGACCTGGGTGGACCTAGGTGAACCTAGCTTGACCTGGGTGGACCTAGGGGGACGTGGATGGACCTGGGTGGACCTACGTGGATCTGGGTTGACATATGTGGACGTAGCTGGACCTAGATGGAGCCACGTGGACTTGGGTAGATGTAGCTAGACGCAGGTAGACCTGGGTGGACCTGGGTGGACCTGGGTGGACCCAGTGGACCTAGGTGTACCCAGGAAGACCTAAGTGGGCGTGGGTTGTCGAGGGTTTACCTGGGTGGACGTGGGTGGTCTTGGGTTGACGTGGGTGGACTTGGGTTGACCTAGGTGGATCTAGGTGGCCCTAGGTGGGCCTCGTTGGAGCTAGTTGGAACTGTTCGGACGTAGGTGGACGTTGGAGGACCTAGGTGGAACTGGGTGGACATAGGTTCACCTAGGTGGACCTACGTGGACCTAGGTGGACCTGGGTGGACCTAGCTGGACCTAGGTGGACCTAGGTGGACCTAGGTGGACTTGGCTGGGCCTAGTTGGACCTGGGTTTACCTAGGTGGACCTAAGAGGAACTAGGTTGACCTAGGTCCGCCTAGGTGGACCTAGGCGCACCTAGCTGGACCTCGGTGGTACTAGGTGGACCTAGGTGGACCTAATTGGACTTGGGTGGACCTTGGTGGACTTAGGCGGAGCGAGGTGGACGTAGGCGGAGCTAAGTGGACGTAGGTGGACCCAGATAGACGTGGTCCACCCAGGTCAACCCACATCCAGCTAGGTGGACTTATGTCCACCCAGGTCCACTTAAGCCCACCCAAGTCCGCTTAGGTCCGGCTGAAACCATCCAGGTCCAGCTAGGTCCACCTAAGTGCACCTAGGTCCACCCGAAACCACCCAGGTCCACCTAGGTCCACCTATGTCCGCCCAAGTCCACCTAGGTCCACCAAGGTCGACCTAGGTCGACCTAGGTCAACGTAGTCCCACCTAGGTCCACCTAGGTCCACCTAGGACCACTCAAGTCCACCTAGTTTCACCTAGGACCACTCAAGTCCACCTAGGTCCACCTAGGACCACTCAAGTCCACCTAGGTCAACCTAGGTCCACCCCGGTCCACCTAGGTCCACCTAGGTCCACCTAGGTTCACCTGCGTCCACCCCGCTCCAACTAGGTCCATCTAGGGCCACCTCGGTGTCCTAGGTCCACCCAGGCCCACCTAGGTCCACCTAGGTCCACCTATGTCCACCCAGGTCCACCTAGGTCCACCCAAGTCCTCTTGGGTCCACCCAGGTCCACCTAGGTCCACCCAGGTCCACCTAGGTCCACCTAGGTCCACCCACGTCCACCTAGGTCCAACCAGGTCCACCCAGGTCCACCTAGGTCCACCTAGGTCCAGCAAAGGCCCACCCAGCTCCACGTAGGCTTTCTCACTATCTATCTTTTTTCTGATCTGAATAAAATCCCGACACCGCGTTCGGGCGGGACGGCGCTGGGCCCCTTTTTCACAATGACGCAACCTCGCGCGCACCACCAGTCTCCTCTCGCCTCCGCTTTGCGTTGCGTCCCGTCGTTGTGGGCCCCCACGCGCATTTGGGATCCATGGGGCAAAAACGTGCGCCCCGCCCACAGCCCACAAGCCCCGCTAGGAGCCCCGGCCCCAGTCCCAGCCCCATTGCTAGCCCCAGTCCCAGTCCTAGCCTCGATACTCACCTCCGCCTGCGTCACCCAGTTCGCCCCATCCCCTATGGTCATGCTCGGCACCTGTGGTAGCAATGCTGCTGAGTTGTCCGCCGAGTACGGCCCTCACTGTAATAAGTGGTTGGGCCCAGTTTCTGAGTGCCCCACTTTTGCCGACCTAACACGTGAGTACCCTGCGACACCGCTGATTCGGGTACTGACCCAACCACCCTTCAGTGGTACCGTGAGGCTGAGTTGATCCACGCCCGTTGGGCTATGTTGTGAAATTTGGGCTGCTTGACCCCTAAGATCCTGGCCAAGTACTCTGGTCTCCAATCCGGCAAGCCTATCTGGTCCGAGGTTGGTGCTCGCATGTTCTAGGAGGGGGGTCGGAATTGCTTTGGCAACCCTTCCCTGATCCACGCCAAGTCCATCCTTGCCATCCTGGCCTGCCAGGTGTTGTTGATGGGTGCCGTTGAGGCCTACCGTGCAAACTAGGCTGGCCCTGCCAGTAAGGGTCTTAATTTGCTGCCTTGTGAACCTTTTGACCCTTTGAGTTTGGCTGACGACCCTGACAGTCTCGCCAAGTTGAAGGTCAAGGAGACCAAGAACGGCCGCTTGGCCATGTTTTCCATATTGGGCTACTTCGTCCGGGCCACCGTGACCGGTGAGGGACCAGTTGGGAACTGGGTTGCCTGTGCTGCTGACCCATTCGGCACCAACGGACTGTCTCTTGCTCTGATGTGCCAGCTTGCACCATCCCCTGTGGCCATGTTCGCCGCCTGTGGCCGCAATGCTGCTGAGTTTTCCGCCCGGTACGGCCGTGACAAGTGGTTGGGCACATTCCCTGAGCATTCCACTTCTGCCTACCTGACAAATAAATACTGTGGTGACTACGGTTGGGACACCAGGCAGGCCCAATGAATTGGGAAGCAGAGTACTTGGCCACGATCTCCGGGGTCAAGCAGCCCAAAATTCCAAACATAGCCCAACGGGCGTGGATCAACTCAGCCTCACGGTACCGCTCAGGGGTGGTTGGGTCAGCAGCCAAATCAGCGGTTCCAAGGTGGTGCTCAGATTTTCAAGGAGGGTAGTGTGAACTACTTTAGCAACCCTTCCCTCATCCACACCACGTCCATTTTTGCCATCTCGGCCTGCCAGGTGTTGTTGGTGGGTGCCGTTGAGACCTACCGTGCCAACTAGGCGGGCATTTGGTGAAACCTAGTATGCACGTAGCAAAACCTAGTAAAATGTAGCAAAACCTAGTAAAATGTAGCAAAACCTAGTAAAAAAATTTGTTTTAAAAAAAAATTTTACTAGGTAAAAAAAGCAAAAAAATTAAAAAAAAATTTGAAATTTTTTTTTTACTAGGTAAAAAAAGCAAAAAATTTAAAAAATTTTCCCTTACTAGGTTACTAGGTAGTGACAAATTTTGGACTTGAATTTGAACAAAAAAAACCAAGTTTATGGGGGGGGGGGGTCAACGGTAGGTGGTATTTATGTTTAAGGGCATGGTGCCCCCTGGTCCATTCCAGGCCACTTGTGTAAGTGGCGCGCCACCCGGGCCAAACCGTTTATTGCAAGGTCAGCAAAAATAAAATGAGGCTCAAGAAAAGAAGGAGCTTTTATATGATAAATATATATATACATATATGAGGTGCACACACGCGTGCTTTATATGAAGTCGCAAAACACGCGCTTGTAGATGAGGTCCGACTTCTTGTCTTTGTAGGTGGGTTGTGCAGAGGGAGGGTTGTGCTTGCACATGTTGCGAATCACGCCCGTGGTCTTTTCTTCCAACTCTTTGATTAGATTTTTGTCATACTCCAATCTCCCACAGGCATCTTTGGGGTAATGCTCTGAAAAAAAAAATTCTTCACCACGGATCACCACCTTTGGACGGACCTCATCTACAGAAGGCGGCTTGTCAACCACAAGCCGGTCACCCAAGGCGAATGCCAACACAATGCATGCCAGTGTGGCAGTAAATTGCACATTCCATTTGCGCAATGCCACACATATCTCCGTGGAACAGAAACCGGAAGCATGCAGGGCACAGTGATAAACTCCACATTCAGGGCACGTGATGTGGGCTGTGTCGTCGCAAAAAAAGCACGACGAACGGCTGGGTGAACAATAGGGCGTAGCATACATCTGTGCCAAGGCCCAACTCGGTGTGGTCTCAATAGGGGGGGCAGGCGGAGAACTGCGATAGTGCAAAGCTGCCTGTGCAATCTCACGCAACAACCACAATCTGTCTTGTGGAAGTTGGATGCTACCGTTGACAACACGCCTAGACAAAAGGCAATGTAGCATCATAAGGCAGGCAGGATGGCAGCTCACACCGTCGTCGTGATGTAGGAAGGTGGAGTAGAGGGGGGCTATAGCAAAAGCTACACTGCAGAACTCACCCAAAAACTTGTCCCACCTCTTCAGCGCCCTTGCCTTAATGCCTTCTTGTTCGGCAATGAGGTTCACTATTGCCAACTCCTCGGTGTTTGCACCCGCTATGTACGGCTTGTAACACAGCGGATCGAACACGAGGCACAAGAAAGTACGTGTTGGGGAAACCAACAACAAGCGCAGCACCCAATGTGCATTGCGCTTATTATAAATCTGCGCCACGAGCAAGGGGGGCGCATAGATCATATCAATGGACGCCGCGTTCAAAGTACGCCGCGCCCATGACTCAGCCAACACCTCCCTACGAGCCAACGGTAAAGCCGACACATTCCACAATGAGTCACGCACAACCCACGCCACACCCATAACATCCCAGTCCGCACTCAAAGCTGTCCGAGCGGACCACCAGTAATACACAACAATCTCGGCGGTATCTGTGACGTAAGATTCTGAGTAAACATCCCTCAAATGGCGTGCCTCTAGCTTATATTGTTGAGACCCAGAACTTGGAATGATCACGTCAAGTGGTCGTTCCCATTCGTCATGGAGCAATGACTCAACATGCTGCAATTGGGCAGTAGGGCCGCCTGGGCCATTAGTCAGGGCATGGCACACTGCGGCCAAGACGTCATGTCCACAAACAGGCCTCGTAATAACCATTCCCGTCTGACGCCGCACTCCCCAGAAAGCAGTCTCACATTTGCCTGAGGCGGAAGAGTGCTTGGGTTTCAGGTAGGCACCTTGGGCCTTGATGAACTCACTCACCTTGTTGCGGGTGGCATGAGGCACCTCGCTGACAACACGTTGGAGCAATGGTTTTGCCCAAACAACATCGGTCTTTTGGAGCGTAAACTCCAAAGTGGTGGCAACCCACTCTTGAAGGGTGACCGCAGGTTGAATGTCTGCCATCGAACACTCTGGACAAAATGAGGGTTGAAAAAAGATACGCTTATGGCAGACCCATAAGCTCTATTGGGTTTTGCACCTGTCACATGCAAAAGGGCACGTTACCCTGGTGTATATATAGACTTTCTGGAGTGGTATTTCGCTTAGCCCGCTTTACAAGGGGGTTGGGCATCGCGACTCCACACTGATGAGGAGCCCCAGGCGTCCCCGGTCATCAGTTTTTTCTTTTCCCCCCTCTCCGGCTGGAATATTGAAGCTGCACACAACTGCCAGTTTGCGTGGAGGCAAGTGCGTACGTATGGCCATAGCAACTTGAGGTGGTGGCCTTGGACCACACAGCGCCAGGCTACAAGCACCTCTCCCCGCTTACACCACACGTTGAACGCAGAAGCCTCCGCACTGGCATGGTTGCTTTGCAATGGAGACGGATTAGCCACAGCTCAGCCAAAGAAAAATATTGTGCTGTGTTACCGGATGGCGGGTGGTGCGGCCTCACACTCGGACCCAAAATTTGTCTCACGGGAAAAATTGCCACCCATACCCCGCACCAGGGGGTATGTTGCGGGGGGTGGCCAAAACACAGTTGCGGCCACCCCCCACTAGTGGGCAAATTGGCTACCTCACCCCTGCCGTATCGGGGATCCCCACCGCTGCAGAGCGGGGGGCAAAATCAGAAGTGGCCCACAAGTGGGCAAAGTGGCTACCTCACCCCTGCCGTATCGGGGATCCCCACCGCTGCAGAGCGGGGGGCAAAATCAGAAGTGGCCCACAAGTGGGCGAAGTGGCTACCTCACCCCTGCCGTATGGGGGAGCCCCACCGCTGCAGAGCGGGGGGCAAAATCAGAAGTGGCCCACAAGTGGGCAAAGTGGCTACCTCACCCCTGCCGTATCGGGGAGCCCCACCGCTGCAGAGCGGGGAACAAAATCAGAAGTGGCCCACAAGTGGGCAAATTGGCTACCTCACCCCTGCCGTATCGGGGAGCCCCACCGCTGCAGAGCGGGGGGCAAAATCAGAAGTGGCCCACAAGTGGGCAAAGTGGCTACCTCACCCCTGCCGTATCGGGGATCCCCTCCGCTGCAGAGCGGGGGGCAAAATCAGAAGTGGCCCACAAGTGGGCAAAGTGGCTACCTCACCCCTGCCGTATCGGGGATCCCCTCCGCTGCAGAGCGGGGGGCAAAATCAGAAGTGGCCCACAAGTGGGCAAATTGGCTACCTCACCCCTGCCGTATCGGGGAGCCCCACCGCTGCAGAGCGGGGGGCAAAATCAGAAGTGGCCCACAAGTGGGCAAGGTGGCTACCCAGTAACCTAGTAATAAAAAAAAAAATTGTTTTTACTAGGTTTTGAAACCTAGTAAAAACAAAAACTTTTTTTTTACTAGGTTTGAAAACCTAGTAAAAAAAAATTTTTTTTTTACTAGGTTTTGAAACCTAGTAAAAAAAAAACTTTTTTTTTTACTAGGTTCCCAATACCTAGTAAAAAAACGTGTTACCTAGTAAACTGTTACCTAGTAAAAAAAAAAACTTTTTAAAAAAATTTTTTTTACTAGGTTTCACTACAGACCCCAACTAGGCTGGCCCTACCAGTAAGGGTCCCGATTTGCTGACTCGTGGAACGTTCGACCGTCTACGTTTGGCTCACAATCCTAACAGTTTCGCCGCGTTGAAGGTCAAGGAGATCAAGAAAAGACGTTTGGCCATGTTCTCCATGTTGGGCTACTTCGTCCGGGCCATCATGACCGGTGAGCGTGCAGTTGAGAACTGGGCTGCCCACGTTGCTGACACATTCGGCACCTAACATTTGTCCCTTGCTCTGATGGGCCGGTTCGCTCCTGCCCCTGCGGCCATGTTCGCCACTTGTGGGCGTGTCTCTGACACCTTGACTGCCTGGTACGGACCTGAGCGCAACAAGTGGTTGACCCCCCCCCATATGCCTCCACCCCTTACTTGCTAACTGGTGAGTACCCTGGTGACCTCAGCTGTCCGGCCGCCATCGACTCCGTAAAGTAGATACAGGGGACGTCTCACATGGCCCCAGCCCGAGTAGTAGCCCTAGCACCAGTGCCAGCCCCGGCGCTAACCACAGTGCTCGCTCCAGCCCCTGTACCAACCCCAGTCCACGCCCAAGTCCCAGTCCCAGACCCGGACCCATTGCTAGCCCCAGCCCCAGACCCAGACCAAGTCCCAGCCCTAGTCCCAAACCCAGTCTCAGCCCCAACGCTAGCTCGAGTCCCTGTGCCAGCCCCAATGCCAGCTCCAGCACAGGTACCACGCCCAGTGCAAGCCCCAGCTGCAGTGTCAGCCCCAAACCACGCCGCAATGCCAGCCCCAATGCCCATCCCAGCCCCAACATCAGCCCCAGCATCAGCTGCAGACCCCACCCCGGTCCCAGCCCTGGTGCCAGTCCCCACTGAGATCGCCAAGCAGGTACTGATGATAACTGCGAAAGGTTTGTCTCCGTGTGTGGAGGTCATCGGATACTATGACAACCATCACTGGCCCTTGTGGAAGCTGCCAATGTTCGGGTGCACTGACACCAACCAGGTACTGCATGAGGCCGCGGAATGCATGGAGACGTACCCTCAATGCTATGTACGCTTGGTCGCCCTCAACTCCGTGACGCAGGTGCAAGTAATGTGCTTCCTCCTCTCAGCCCCAGTCCCAGAAGGTGTAACTCAGTGTGCAACAGGCCACGGCCTCGCACCACTACTAGACCTAGGCGCAGCGGGCACTAACCTCTCGTCATGGCATTGCATTGCCGAGCTCGCCCCCCCCCCCCCCTCCCTTGGGGACACGTCCGCTGGGCTACACCTGGCACTCACCCCTGGGACCGTACTCGGTGCCCCTGGCTAGCATATGGACACTGTGGCTGCCTGGTACGATGCTCACCACAACAAGCAACGGGCCCCATTCCCGGCTGGGAGTCATGCGGAGCCGAGTGGGGCCCACGATGCATATGCAGACCTGGTGGATGAGAGCGGTCTGCCCCTTTCCTTTCTAGTGATTGCCTGCTGGGACACCACAGGTGTAAACGATGGAGCAGTGCTGGGAGACCAGTGTGCAGCAGGCCACAGCCTCGCACCACTGAGCCCTGACGCCGCAGGCACGAGCCTCGCGTCTCACCACCAGGGCCCCGCCTCCATATACCCTTTGGGCCTGACGGACGACCCTCTCGCCCTCGCCGCCGTGGGTTGCCTGGTCCCTGCTCACTTCGACGAGCCGGCGTGGCCCACGGCTAGCCCTCCTGGAGATCCCTTCGCAACAGGCACTGATCTGACACCGAGCCCTGTATCTGAAGCGCGCTTGGGGCAGTTGGGGCAACCCCCCGACTCTACCACTACCACGCCTCCCAAATGCCCTTTCGACCTGGGAAGCAGGGGCAAACGCGTATTTGTGCAAACGGCAGTGGGGGGCAAACGCCGTCACCCCTCCAACACCGAATCCTCCCCCTCCTCCGACGCGACCTGTACGGCCTCCACCTCCTCATCCCCTCGCCGCGAACCACAATCCAAAAAAAACAAGAAACACAGGCGCCATCATTAGCGCAAGAAACAGAAAAGACACCCCCCCCCCCCTGCCGATCCGCACGCATGCATGCTCAAAGCCACATGTTTCTCCTCTTGACCACGGCCGTTTGACCAGACATCACCAGCGTCGTCACTGTTCGCTGACCACTGTCAATCGGCCGCATTTTGCGAACATAACCACTGGGACCAACAGGGCTGGAAATGGGGGTCTGGGAGAAACACGGGTCGCACGACAAACACAAGCACAATGCCGATGTCCGCGGCACAACACAATGCACACCGTGTCATCGAGCACGTGTTTGGTAATCCCTTCTGGGATTTCATATTGCAACTCGACTCCAGGGCGCAGGACTAACTGAATGTGCACCATTTGCGGAATCAATTCACTATTCTTCCATTTGCCGGCCCTGCGCAAACAAATAAATACGGATGGCCCCTATGCTAGCCACCAAACCAAAAGCTTGTACACATCAGAGTCTGTTGCCTTTGGCAAATCCACCTTGTAGAGCCTTACTGAGATACCACAAATATGGCCAATAGTTGCATCTAGGCAGCCTGCCTTGGTTTTATGTGGCACATTGGTATGTCATGTTCAAATGGGATCATAAGGGATACTTCTAGGTGGCCATAATGTCAAAAAATCAAGAAACTTTCGATTGTCTGAGCTGTTGAGGCTGAAAACTGCTGAGAGAGCTTTCCACCAGCCCCGCCCCCATCCCCACAAATATCATGGTTAAATAGGGTGCCAAACGCATGGACAGGGCGTAGAGTATGCTTTACATGTGATATTTGATCGTCACAATATGAAAAAAAACATCGGATTTGGGAGTTCCAGTGTTTGAGCTGTTGAGGTCAAAAAATGCCTCAGCAGTTTTGACCATATCTCCAGTGCACACAGTGATTTTGTGTCTTTCAAATGTGCCGTGCCCGGCCCTAGGTCGGGCTTAGAGGCTGCAAAACATTTGCTTTGGCCTCCTACCATGGGTACACACATTGGGGTATGCTACGCGAATGACCCCCAAAAAGGGGGGGTATACGATGCACGCGCCTGCGCTTGATCTAACAACCTCTCTTCGAGGTGATTTTTGTTGCTTGAAATCCCAAGTGCTGGTCTCAGAGTGAAAGGTGGCCAATAAGTAAATCTAGGCAGCCTTCCTGGGTTGCATAAGCATCCAATAGACAAATAGGGTGAAAAAACACGTGAAAAACACATCAAGAGGGCGCCAACCATGCTTTACAAGGGATATTTGATCACAGAAAGTAGTCCCATTTGTCCAAAAAAAACTCTAAGAATGTTCGACTTTTTGAGCGGTTGAGCCTGAAACTGCTTGTGCAGTAAACCCTTATGCCCCTGAAGGAGAAATCTGCGTTTTGGCAGGACGCAAGCCCACCTTGGCGAGACATATGGCCAAAAAAAAGCTCAGCAGTGGCCATGAGAGACCACAGGTATCTTTCTGTCACAAGAACAGGCTGGGTGGGTGGCTTGTGGGTGGGATACCGACAACAACAGCCCTGCAACGACATGCATCAAACTGCTGGCACCAGGTCGTGACTGGTGGACCTCTTATACCAGTCAAGTGTCCAAGCAATGACTTCATGGGGCAGGCAACACATGCAACCGCCCGAGCTCCAGAATAGGACAGATGGATGACCTTAGCAACCTGCCAAGTGGTATGAAACATGCATCACAGAATGTGTTGTTGCATAGTCAAGCCCTTGGATGCATTGCTTGCCGAAACATTTCCAGCGTGGATATATTGTCACCAACCGCGGCATCGGCAAGCCACGCCCTCCACCATGCACAATCCACCACTTGTTGGTCCCCAGTGACTCGTGAGAGCTCACATCACCTAGTCAACCCAAGCTCCAATCACCAAACTGCCACCGCAACGTGGCCTTTACCCCGTTGAGAAAAAGAACGAAGACCAAAAACAACAAAGACCAAACACAGGGTGGTGGACCTCAAAAAAAAGGGCCACAACCAAGGGTGGCCTGGAACACAAATGTGATGGTGAAGGCATGTCATGTGGTTGTTGGCATGTGCAGCAACCAGCAGGGTTCCTAGATGCCCACGGGACGATGCCAAACAGGCACACATCCCCTACTGGCCTAGCATGCCAACAAAGATGCCAACAAGAGAGATTGGGTATGTTTTTTTCACAACATTCATCATTGCTGCATGACGTGTTGCAGCCACCCAGAACATCATCCATCCCTTGTGATATCAACATGCCTCCTTGGTTTGACGAGGGGAAACGCACTCTTCATGAGGAGTGCGCTTCAGCTCATCACGTGGGTGTTACATTTGTTACAACAGTTGCATGATTTACAACGATTTGTTAAGACAGTTGGTGGTTGCTACAAGAGTTGCATGATTTTAAACATCTCTCATTAGGCAATTTTACCACTCAGGTTTCATGCATCCCCATTTCAATCCTGTTCAAGATGGTTTCCTTTGTGCGCTTGACCACCACATTGGCCACCCTGCAGGAACAGTTTTCTACAGTCTCCACACAATCACCGGGGGGGTGTTCAAAAAAGCTCCTCAAATGCACATTTGCGGCACCTGCAACCCTGTTATGGCGGTTTCCAATGCCTGCATTGCTTTGCCATCACCCAGCACGGCATCAATGTATCACAAGCACCAACTTAACAAAAATGGCCAAAAACTGCATGCATGAGTGCTCGTCCCACTCTGCATAGAGCCGATGGAGTGGGGATCCAAAAATACTTCCTCAGCTCAAAATAAAAACACCAAAAGTTTTGTGATTCTTGACCCAAAAACGGGGGGGGGGGAGAAAATAAAAATACCAAAAGATTCGTGATTCTCAACCCAAAAACTGGTGGGGTTGACATTCTTTGACCCCCCCCCCCCAACACCGCAGCCCTCCCAAAATGGATTTCAGCGGGGGTTTTCGAGGGATATTTTCATTGGGGAGCATGCGGTGTTTTTCCACACGTGTGGTTTTGATCTAGCAACCTTGCAAGGTGATTGTGGCCTGATACTCATCGACACCAATAACTTTGAGTATAGTTATACACCCAACACACCCTTGACCACCTTGATCCCATGCAGAGTGTTGTGTGGCTCGATATCTGGAGCCGACAGTTTGTGCAAGCACACTAGGGCCTCATCAACCTCATCACCCTCATCCACACCTACACGAAGAGGAGTCTACGCAATTGTATACCATTGTGACGTCCTTCCAAGGGGCCAACACGTGAAACAATTTGGAATGATCATATTTAAGATCACAGGTCTTAAACATAGACACCTATGAGTCGTGCTTGGCACAATCAAGTGTTTAAATCACCACCACTCTATTTATTCAACATAAGCCGCGAGGGTCTTGATTTGTTCCAAGCCACACCACACCTAGTTGTGGATGAGCACTGTTGAAACCCACCCCCAGGAGCCCTCCAGTTTTTCCTTAAATAGAGTCACTGTCAACCCTTGCCATTCAAAGTGGGGGGAGAAGAATTCATGCAGTTGCCAATTCCGCAGAGTTTTTAGATGCTTGCTCTGTCCCACAGGTTTTGGAAAGTAGCTATTACGTATTGTATCACAAAACGCCCTGGGAAGCATTAGCACGTGGCCAAACACCTGAAGTACCAGATACCTTGGTGCGCAATTTGTCTTTGTTGCATTGGGGCTCACATCTCATTTCTTGATGAGCCAAGAGGCAGAAGGCAGCATTCATGTTCAAACAAGGACCTTTCCCACCCTATATGTGGTCCCAAAAGTTTTTTCTCGAATTCTGGTATGCATGTTGTTGAACCAACAAAAAAAGGTCTTATCATGGGCTCCACCAGGGGTGCCAACTAAAACCCCACACAATGCCATGGCCATGTTTAGCGTAGTTGAGCGACATGAAAAGCTTTGCAGCGAGTGCCAACCTATCAACTATGTTCAATGAAGCCCGCCACTAACCATAGGGGATGTGGAGGGGCATTTCATTCACCTTCAAGATCCTCCTATAGCACATGTGAACGGTAGCATAGCTGAACGGTAAATGATTCACCCATAGGGCGGGGAGGGGGTTGCGTAGCCCAGCCAGTGCATCCAGCATTGCATGATGCTGCTTGGTTCTTTGTTGAGTGTTTCTCATGCGTCTTACTGCCATTTATGGGTTGTTGCAACGTCAAGGTTACCCTAGGGGTGCCAATGGAACAAGGTGGCTTCAACCCACCAACACCAACCCATCCCCGCCCTTCACCCTACGCCACTCACTACGCCACCCATCACCCACCACGTCACACCGCCCCACACCAGGTGCACACAGGAGCAACCCATCCCTGCCCAACACCGTAGGCGACCTGCCACCCACCACACCCGCGCACACCACGCATGGGAATGGAGACACAATACACACACTATGGTCATAAAGGCGGGGGGGGTAGGGGGTACATGATGCACTCGCCACAAGAAGGACTGAGCGCGGGAATGAATAGGTAGAAGATTGTTATTTGCCCGCGGCGGGGAATAAACCCCACAAGTGGACATCCCAGGGCCAAAATCCGCCGTTGGGGAGGGAGCCCACACCACCGGTTTGGGATGACCGCTTGGACGCACCTGGCCAACGGCGGGCAGTTCCCCTCCTCTGTGTGGACCCGACACAGAGCAATGAAACAGGGAGAGTCCGGGCTCCGTTGGCACAACCGACCAAGGGAAAGGAAAGGAAAGGAAAATAGAGAGAGAAAGATAGGACAAGGAGGAAGAGGAAGGACACAGGGTGGTGAGAGGCCGATGGGCACCATCGCCTATGGAGGGAAAGGGTCCAAGGGAAGGGCAGTGAATGGCGATCGGCCAATGGGCGCCGCCGACTGCAGACGAGAACAACACACTAGGTCGCTAGACTATGCTGAACCTAGGCACGGCAAGCTGCCTGGCTGGCTAGCTTGGTGGCCGCTATTTCACTCACTAACTAAAGCTTTGTGCTCTCGTGACTAGAACACCCGAGAAGGTGGCAAACTAGCTCTCCTATCCCCTAGTCAGCTTCAGTGGTGACGGCAAACCTCAAATCATTGAAAGTGTCACCACCCATTATCCATGAGATGTCGTACTCAGGACTCTTGGCCTTGATCGCGTTCAAAAGGTCATAGCTACCCACGGTGAATGTCGATGGGTCGATGCCTAATGATGCACGGATTTGCGCAAGAACGGGTGTCCGTTTCGCAAGTGTGTGTCAATAGTCGCCGATTGCAAGCACATTACTCAAACGTGTCGAGTAGATAAAGCACGAGTACTGCCATGCGACAAGGACAAAGCCTTAGAAAAGGGGATGCCCACAAAACGTGAATTGTGTTAGCTTCGCGTTTGCACGACGACAGTGGTAGCATTTTACAGTGTTGGCTTGAACGGGGGGGTCTTCGTGTGCCGAGTTGTGCAACCTCTTTGCAATCGCTGTGCAAAAAATGGCAAAACTTTTGCATTCGGCAGGTGGCAACATAATGTTTGAAGATCTCCATCCTACTTGCACCCCACTCTTGGCACGCTCTTGCAAACGAAGCTTCCATGCCAAGCATTTCCGTTTTGAAAATTTCTCGGTCTCACCCCTTGCGATTCATGTGGAAGAGCATGGTAGAACACACGAAGAAGCCTTCCCGATCTAATCCGCCTCCTAACCTCGAGGACAATCGGGCTTTGGACCTTCAGCCATGGCCTTGTTCAACGCCTCGGTGACCACTTCTTCTTCTAACCGAAGCACTTTAACATTGGCGGCCACGCTTTCAAAATTGAGCTTGGCCATGTTGATGCGATCATTGAATTCGGCCAAGTCCCTTTTAGTTGCAAAAGCGTGCTTGAACACTACATGAAGAACAAGGCAAATGTGGGCCAGAACAAGGCAACACTCATGGGACAATTGCATATAGTAATCGCTTCAGTTGAGTGCTTACCACACTGCTCAGGGTACAAATTGCACCCACACATTGTCAAAGGGATTGGGTGGCGAACAAGACGTGCAAAGGTAGTGGAAAACGATAGCAAACGTAACTAGTTGAATATTGGCCACGCATGGCATCAAAGTTCGTCGCCGCTCCAACAACCCTTGTTGGTCCCTCTGCCAAGGGAACTTGTGCTACTCCTCTCGAAGACAACCAACACAACAACCCTATGCTCCTCCATCTTGTTGGCATTAACTAGAATCACACACCTGGCAGCACCCAAACCTCTTCGAATTTCTCTGCAAAATACTTCACCAAGCTGCGGTGTCCACCATCCCCGGTTGGAGGGTTGCAACTGCTACCAAATAGGCATATTTTCTTGTGCGCCATGTTTGAAAAATCTGTAGCAGGTGAGTTTCCTCTTTATGGCTAGAAGGGCGGTTGGCATCCGCTGGTCGTAGACTTGCCACTCGTGGGAGTCACACAAACTTTCAAGGAACCGTAGACTGCCATCAATTGGCATCCCATGAATGTAGCGTAAAAGACATTGAGTGCACACACCGGGCGGTGTGTTGTCAGCATGGGCATCCGACGTTTACGGTCAAGCATGCGGACGTTTAGGGTGAAGCATGTGGATGCGGATAATGAGCACTCAACGGTCAACTGGGTAAACCCCCCTCCCCCTTAAAACTCCCCTTTTTGGTCGGGGACCTGTTATGTTCTCGTGCAGGAGGGTGAGGTGAGGAGGGCGCCGCCAAGAGGAGATACTTTGTGCTGAGCACTATTGGTGCTTCGCTCTTGGTGAGCGGTTGCCTTTTGACGTGTAAATGACACCACGGAGCCAAAATAACACCACTTTTAAGCCACCTTCCGAGGCTTTGAGTAGTTCCTCAATAAGGAAAGCTACAACATGCAAATTTGTGTCAGCTTGAGACAAGGGTTGTGCCATTGATTAACAGCATTCATGAACACTTGCTTGGTTAGTCTTGCCCATGCCAAGGTTGGAGAACTTCTTCGGTACGAGCAAATTTCCCTATTTTTTCTTGCCTTTTGATATTTTGGCACTGAACCTCTCAAGTTCCAGCCACAACAGTGGCCATAGCCTTTCCCTTATTCTTTGAGTGTGCTGCACTGATCGCTCCGCATCATCACTTCCGATGTGTGCTGCACTTGCACTCATTCTCGTGTGAGGACATCTTTCCAACATGAATGAACTTGCTTGCTTGTTAGCTAAATTTAAGGGGAGAGGGGTGTAGTAATATATATATGTATACATACACACACACACATATATATATATATATATATATATATATATATATATATATATATATATATATATATATATATATATATATATATATATATATATATATATATATATATATATATATATATATATATATATATATATATATATATATATATATATATATATATATATATATATATATATATATATATATCCTCCAATCTACACCCCTCTCCCAACTCTTGGTGGCTCCACCACACGGCTCCAAGGTACGTGCGAAGGGCACAAAGTGGTGCATACATTTGGTCGAAAGGGCTAAACTCGGTCAAAACGGGCTCAAAATGGGCTAAAAACACTTGTTTTAGCATCCCAAATGGTCCGGGATCACTTTTGCAAAAACGCGTTTTTGACCCATTTTTGACCCATTTTTGGTCCCAAAATGGCCCATTTTCGAGGCATTTTGGGATTTTCCATGAGCCAAGACCCGTCGCCACGGGCTCAAAATGGGCTAAAAACACTTGTTTGAGCATCCCAAATGGTCCAGGATCACTTTTGCAAAAACGCGTTTTTGACCCATTTTTGACCCATTGTTGGTCCCAAAACGGCTCATTTTCAAGGCATTTTGGGATTTTCCATGGCCCAAAACGCGCCACCGCGGGCTCAAAATGGCCCAAAAACACTTGTTTGAGCATCCCAAGTGGTCTAGGAACAACTTTGGAAAAAATGATTTTTTTCGCCCCGGGGACCCTGGTGGACCCACCATTGGCCCCCACCGTGCGCGGGCCGGGCTGCCCTCCGGCTCCACCGAGTGACCACTGGTACGGGGGTCTGAGTGGCTCGTTGGGCGATTCTGAGGCTTGAAAACCACAAAAAGTGGGGGCTTGCGGGTGGACTAGGCGCCCTCGGAATTCGGATTTGAGCCACCTAACCCAAGATACGGCCCGTTCTTGGTTTCGGGGTGGTGGTGCGCATTGCGCAGGTTTTTGGGGCTTTTTGGCGCCTTTTTGGGCTGTTTCTCGGACATATCGTGGAATTAAAGGGCACTAGAGAGCTCTTTGACACGGTGAAGTGAAGCCGCACGTGCAGTGTACTCACCGTATCCCTTCGTTTGGGCGTGTCGCCCGGGTTTTGGGGCTGTTTTGGGCGAAAAATGGCTGTTTTTGGCCCAAAACTGCGCAGATTTGGGAGGGCACCTCCCGATTTGGCGCCCCCCCCCCGGGCCGCCACCGGTGAGTTTTTGGCTCAAAACTTGGATTTGTCAAGGCCACCACCTAGGCTCCAAGATGGCTAGAGTAGAGTAGAGCCCGGAGCGATGAGGCGGAGCAATGGCCAAAACGGTGAGGAGAAGTGCTTGTTGCTTGTTGTTGCTTGCTTGTTGTTGCTTGCTTGTTGTTGCTTGTTAGCTAGATTTAAGGGGAGAGGGGTGTAGTAATATATATATATATATATATATATATATATATGTATATATATATACATATATATGTAGATGTAGATGTAGATTAGAGGATACATATATATGTATATATATATACATATATATGTATCCTCTAATCTACATCCCTCTCCCGACTCTAGGTGGCTCCACCACACGGCTCTAAGGTACGTGCGAAGGGCACAAGTGCATACTCGTGGTGGAAGGGGCTAAACTCGGTCAAAACGGGCTCAAATCGGGCTAAAAACACTAGTTTGAGCATCCCAAATGGTCCGGGATCACGTTTGGAAAAACGCATTTTTGACCCATTTTTGACCCATTTTTGGTCCCAAAATGGCCCATTTTCAAGGCATTTTGGGGTTTTCCATGGGCCAAAACCCGTCGCCACGGGCTCAAAATGGGCTAAAACCACTTGTTTGAGCATCATAAATGGTCCGGGATCATTTTTGGAAAAACGCGTTTTTGACCCATTTTTGACCCATTGTTGGTCCCAAAACGGCCCATTTTCAAGGCATTTTGGGATTTTCCATGACCCAAAACGCGCCACCACGGGCTCCAAACGGCCTAAAAACACTTGTTTGAGCATCCCAAGTGGTCTAGGAACAACTTTGGAAAAAATCATTTTTTTCGCCCCGGGGACCCTGGTGGACCCACCTTTGGCCCCCACTGTGCGTGGGCTGGCCGGCCCTCCGGCTGCACCAAGTGACCACTGGTACGGGGGTCTACGTGGATCGTTGCGCGATTCTGAGGCTTGGAAACCATAAAAAGTGGGGGGTTGCGGGTGGACTAGGTGCCCTCGGAATTCGTTTTTGAGCCACGTAGCTCAAAATACGGCCCGTTCTTGGTTTCGGGGTGCTGGTGCACATTGAGAAAAGTTTATAGTGGTTTCAGCACTGTGTTTTTGTCTCTCCTGCTGCTTGCTGCTGGTGTAGGGTTTCCTGCTGCTTGTTTTTGGAGATGAAAAGCTTTTGTTTGCTGAAATATTGTAAATCCAGGATAGCCCAAGCCAGAGGTGTGCAAGGAGAAGAGAATCAGGATCAAAGCATGAAGGGCTGCAGTGTAAACAGTGAAAGATGAAAGGATATTCACAGAAAATGCAGCTGAGGTCAAATCGGAATGCATATTCACAAAGATAGCTGAAAAGTTTTGGAAAAGAGTTGGAAAACTGCCCCATGGTCACTCTATCTCCATAGTGCCATCTCAGGAGATGTGCACTCTTTGTTTTGGGTCCCATATGTGCTGAGGTGGCAGGGCATGTGGCGATGAGGTCACTGCCATGTCACATGGGATCTTCCTACTTAGCTAGGCTGACCGGGAATTGAACCCAGGACCTCTCAAAAAAAGGTGCCCAGCCCCCTAGGGTGCATACCACTAGGACAGCTAAGTATTCATGGAAAAACATAGAGGTAGGTAGGTAGGTAGGTATCTTCGGGAGCTCGGGATGCCTCCTTTGACGGTGCAGGAAGAAGGTCTTACCAAGGGGACGTCCTGTCCCTCCCACTGCCCTATGTTAGGTGCCTCTTGAGCCGCTCCCGCATGTGCTTGGGAAGGCATTGTCGCGGCCACCCGGTCCATGTGTCCCAGGTGGGAGGGTGTCCCCACATGTGTCCATGAGTAGGGCCACATGCCCCCTCCTTCGGGCGGCAGCTCTGGGGGCTGCCCAGCCGTGTGGAGTATCTCTCACCACAAGGGGTCTTGCTCCCGCTTGTCTACGGTACGACCGCCTCACCCTTGTGGCTTGAGTTGCGGGGCCGCTCCGCTTGGCAGGCGACCCCCTCCTGGACTGTGTACCGGCTCGCCTGTCACCGGTTGCATCCATGGCTCCGGGTGACGTTTGCCATGGTCCCCGATGCAGCCTGGCCGGGCTCGGACCAGCAGCCTTGGAGTACCGCTCCTGCCACTGGCCCGGTGGGTCGGCTTGGTCGCCCCAGTGTGTCCGACCCATGGGGTGTTGGTTCTTTCCTGTCCCCCGGCCGCCCTACGTGTGTGCGGCGTCCTGGGCCTCCCGGCTCCTGTTCACCGGTGTGCCCGCTCGCCGTGTTGTGTTGCGTGTGCGGCGTCCTGGGCCTCCCGGCTCCTGTTCACCGGTGTGCCCGCTCGGTGTGGTGTGTTGCGTGTGCGGCGTCCTGGGCCTCCCGGCTCCTGTTCACCGGTGCGCCCGCTCGGTGTGTTGTGTTGCGTGTGCGGCGTCCTGGGCCTCCCGGCCTCTGTTCACCGGTGCGCCCGCTCGGTGTGTTGTGTGGCGTGTGCGGCGTCCTGGGCCTCCCGGCTCCTGTTCACCGTTGTGCCCGCTCGGTGTGTTGTGTTGCGTGTGCGGCGTCCTGGGCCTCCCGGCTCCTGTTCACCGGTGCGCCCGCTCGGTGTGTTGTGTTGCGTGTGCGGCGTCCTGGGCCTCCCGGCTCCTGTTCACCGGTGTGCCCGCTCGGTGTGTTGTGTTGCGTGTGCGGCGTCCTGGGCCTCCCGGCTCCTGTTCACCGGTGCGCCCGCTCGGTGTGTTGTGTTGCGTGTGCGGTGTCCTGGGCCTCCCGGCTCCTGTTCACCGGTGTGCCCGCTCGGTGTGTTGTGTTGCGTGTGCGGCGTCCTGGGCCTCCCGGCTCCTGTTCACCGCCGTGCCCGCTCGGTGAGTTGTGCTGCGTGTGCGGCGTCCTGGGCCTCCCGGCTCCTGTCCACCGGTGTGCCCGCTCGCCGTGTTGTGTTGCGTGTGCGGCGTCCTGGGCCTCCCGGCTCCTGTTCACCGGTGTGCCCGCTCGGTGTGTTGTGTTGCGTGTGCGGCGTCCTGGGCCTCCCGGCTCCTGTTCACCGGTGTGCCTGCTCGGTGTGTTGTGTTGCGTGTGCGGCGTCCTGGGCCTCCCGGCTCCTGTTCACCGGTGCGCCCGCTCGGTGTGTTGTGTTGCGTGTGCGGCGTCCTGGGCCTCCCGGCTCCTGTTCACCGGTGTGCCCGCTCGGTGTGTTGTGTTGCGTGTGCGGCGTCCTGGGCCTCCCGGCTCCTGTCCACCGGTGTGCCCGCTCGCCGTGTTGTGTTGCGTGTGCGGCGTCCTGGGCCTCCCGGCTCCTGTTCACCGGTGTGCCCGTTCGGTGTGTTGTGTTGCGTGTGCGGTGTCTTGGGCCTCCCGGCTCCTGTTCACCGGTGTGCCCGCTCGGTGTGTTGTGTTGCGTGTGCGGCGTCCTGGGCCTCCCGGCTCCTGTTCACCGGTGTGCCTGCTCGGTGTGTTGTGTTGCGTGTGCGGCGTCCTGGGCCTCCCGGCTCCTGTTCACCGGTGCGCCCGCTCGGTGTGTTGTGTTGCGTGTGCGGCGTCCTGGGCCTCCCGGCTCCTGTTCACCGGTGCGCCCGCTCGGTGTGGTGTGTTGTGTTGCGTGTGCGGCGTCCTGGGCCTCCCGGCTCCTGTTCACCGGTGTGCCCGCTCGGTGTGTTGTGTTGCGTGTGCGGCGTCCTGGGCCTCCCGGCTCCTGTTCACCGGTGTGCCCGCTCGGTGTGTTGTGTTGCGTGTGCGGTGTCCTGGGCCTCCCGGCTCCTGTTCACCGGTGCGCCCGCTCGGTGTGTTGTGTTGCGTGTGCGGCGTCCTGGGCCTCCCGGCTCCTGTTCACCGGTGCGCCCGCTCGGTGTGGTGTGTTGTGTTGCGTGTGCGGCGTCCTGGGCCTCCCGGCTCCTGTTCACCGGTGTGCCCGCTCGGTGTGTTGTGTTGCGTGTGCGGCGTCCTGGGCCTCCCGGCTCCTGTTCACCGGCGTGCCCGCTCGGTGTGTTGTGTTGCGTGTGCGGCGTCCTGGGCCTCCCGGCTCCTGTTCACCGGTGTGCCCGCTCGGTGTGTTGTGTTGCTGTGTGGGGTGCCGCTGCGGGGCGCTCACTCGTCCATCCGGACGGCGGCTATCGTAGCCGGCAAGGGCTGGGTACCCTCCGGGCGCACACACGTCCATCCGAACGGCGGCTGTTCGTAGCCGGCAGGGGCTGGGTACCCTCCGGGCGCGCACTCGTCCATCCGGACGGCGGCTGTTCGTTGCCTGCAGGAGTTGGGTACCCTCCGGGCGCGCACTCGTCCATCCGGACGGCGGCTGGCGTGCGTGTGCTTGCTCTTTGTGGCCGGGTCGGGCGGGCCGGGCTCCCGGGCGCGTTGTGGTGCGCCTCACCTTTTCCTTTGGCCGCTTTGTCTTTCTGCTTTGCTTGGCCCCCTCCGGGCTGGGGTTGCCCCCCGCTCTCTTGCTGCCCTTGCCGTTCCTCGTTGCCTTGGCGCCGTGCTTTGGTTGTTTTTCTCGGCCTCCCGCTGCCTGCCTCTTCGTGCGCTCGCGCGTCGTTTGTGTCTCCTGCTTGGCCGTTGGCTGCTCTTTGGTGGTTTCTCCCCCCACCCCCTCCCTTTTTGTGTCTCGGTGTTTTCGTCGCTCCTGCTTGGTGCCTTGGTGTTTTTTTTTTTTTTTTTTTTCCGGTCCTCTCCTGTGCGCCCCCGTTGTCTCCGGCTTTCTCTGGTTTCCGGCCCCGGGTGCCCTGGGCCTCGGCGCTGTGCGTTGTTTGCTTTGTTGGCCTTCCGCCTCTCGGCTCTCCGTGCGCTTGTCCCTCTTTCGTGCTTTCCGCCTGGCTGGTGCTTGCTCCCCGTCGGTTGCTGCCCCCCCCCCCCCCTTTTTGTCTCGCGGTTTTCGTCGCTGCCGCTCGGTGCTGTGTGCCGTGTGCTGCGTTGTGCTGTGCGTCCTTCGCTGCGGTGCTGTGCCGCGTTGTGCTCGTTGGGTGCTGCTGCTTGTTGCGCCGTGCCCTCTGGCGCTGCCCGTTGCCCTGGGGCCCTGTGCTCTGCGGCGCTGCGTTTTGCGGTGTTCCCCCGTGCTGTGTGTGTGTTGTCGTGGCGCGGGGGTGCGTGCTGTTGTTGGCCGCTCTGCTTTGTGCTGTGTGTGTCCCGGGGTGCTGTGCTGTGCGTTCTCTGTCCTCTCCGCTTTGGCGCCCCCGCCCCGGGCCTCCACCGGTGAGTTTTTGGCTCAAAACTTGGATTTGTCAAGGCCACCACCTAGGCTCCAAGATGGCTAGAGTAGAGTAGAGCCCGGAGCGATGAGGCGGAGCAATGGCCAAAACGGTGAGGAGAAGTGCTTGTTGCTTGTTGTTGCTTGCTTGTTGTTGCTTGCTTGTTGTTGCTTGTTAGCTAGATTTAAGGGGAGAGGGGTGTAGTAATATATATATATATATATATATATATGTATATATATATACATATATATGTAGATGTAGATGTAGATTAGAGGATACATATATATGTATATATATATACATATATATGTATCCTCTAATCTACATCCCTCTCCCGACTCTAGGTGGCTCCACCACACGGCTCTAAGGTACGTGCGAAGGGCACAAGTGCATACTCGTGGTGGAAGGGGCTAAACTCGGTCAAAACGGGCTCAAATCGGGCTAAAAACACTTGTTTGAGCATCCCAAATGGTCCGGGATCACGTTTGGAAAAACGCATTTTTGACCCATTTTTGACCCATTTTTGGTCCCAAAATGGCCCATTTTCAAGGCATTTTGGGGTTTTCCATGGGCCAAAACCCGTCGCCACGGGCTCAAAATGGGCTAAAACCACTTGTTTGAGCATCATAAATGGTCCGGGATCATTTTTGGAAAAACGCGTTTTTGACCCATTTTTGACCCATTGTTGGTCCCAAAACGGCCCATTTTCAAGGCATTTTGGGATTTTCCATGACCCAAAACGCGCCACCACGGGCTCCAAACGGCCTAAAAACACTTGTTTGAGCATCCCAAGTGGTCTAGGAACAACTTTGGAAAAAATCATTTTTTTCGCCCCGGGGACCCTGGTGGACCCACCTTTGGCCCCCACTGTGCGTGGGCTGGCCAGCCCTCCGGCTGCACCAAGTGACCACTGGTACGGGGGTCTACGTGGATCGTTGCGCGATTCTGAGGCTTGGAAACCATAAAAAGTGGGGGGTTGCGGGTGGACTAGGTGCCCTCGGAATTCGTTTTTGAGCCACGTAGCTCAAAATACGGCCCGTTCTTGGTTTCGGGGTGCTGGTGCACATTGAGAAAAGTTTATAGTGGTTTCAGCACTGTGTTTTTGTCTCTCCTGCTGCTTGCTGCTGGTGTAGGGTTTCCTGCTGCTTGTTTTTGGAGATGAAAAGCTTTTGTTTGCTGAAATACAGTAAATCCAGGATAGCCCAAGCCAGAGGTGTGCAAGGAGAAGAGAATCAGGATCAAAGCATGAAGGGCTGCAGTGTAAACAGTGAAAGATGAAAGGATATTCACAGAAAATGCAGCTGAGGTCAAATCGGAATGCATATTCACAAAGATAGCTGAAAAGTTTTGGAAAAGAGTTGGAAAACTGCCCCATGGTCACTCTATCTCCATAGTGCCATCTCAGGAGATGTGCACTCTTTGTTTTGGGTCCCATATGTGCTGAGGTGGCAGGGCATGTGGCGATGAGGTCACTGCCATGTCACATGGGATCTTCCTACTTAGCTAGGCTGACCGGGAATTGAACCCAGGACCTCTCAAAAAGAGGTGCCCAGCCCCCTAGGGTGCATACCACTAGGACAGCTAAGTATTCATGGAAAAACATAGATAAATTCATAGGCTCTGCCTTGGATATGTCAGTTCTCAGTCAACTCAGGAAAAGATGATTTGCCTCACATTGAAAGGGGATTAAGGGGTCCACTCCATATCCTGATTGGGTGTTTGGTTCCATAGGTCAAAATGTGTTATCACCAGTTTTGGTGGGTCCAATACTAAGATAGAAATGCCTGGATGCTCAGTGCATCTCTAATACAACTAGAGTATGCCTCAAAGCATTGGAAAAGCACTTTTTCTTACTCCCCCCTTGTGCTGTGGTGGCCACCACTGTCGCATTTTAGGAAAAAGGGATTTTTTCTTGGCCTTTCCTTGGTTTCCACATCTACTTTAAAATACCTATAGTTTCCCTCACACAGAAAAATGGGCGCTCACCATGGCTGGCGCTCTTTTGCTGCTCTGTTTGTAACATTTCCTACAGAAGACTCAGCGCTCATGGCGCTGCCGGGGCTCCTGTGGCTTGGTTGGGTTAGTTTGGGAGCATGCCAAAACATGTGCATGTGCATCCCTCCCTCCAAGACGCAGCACGACACAAACCCAACGCAAGACACAATATACACACTCGCATGGGTTCTCGTAAACCTGCTGGCGACCTGTGACCTGTCTTAGGGCCAAGGGAGTCGTAAAAAAAATTAAATTGCCCCTTGGTGGGTGGGGTCTCGGGTTTCTGCTCAGTCTCTCCAGGCTGCTGCGTTTCGGCCCGAACACGGCCTACTCAGCAAGGCTGCGCGTGGGTATCTGCAGAGGCAGGAATGGGAGAATTATGGACGAATCCACGCAAAAGCGAAGCGACGACACCAAAATCCGTCAAATGACGGCCTAGAATTTTTCTAAGACAACACACCTGAGCAGAATCCAATTGTGCATCAGAAGCACATTTTTATAAAAATTATAGTCATCTCTGGATTTTTTAAATCAAGAAATTCCTACGCATAAAAAGGCGGCGCGCAGGAGCGGCTCCTAGCGAAGCGCCGGAAAATGCAAAAATAATGGCATTATAAACGTATGTCTCACGTAGTCTTGAAAATGACGAGACACACATTAATAAATAAACATACACATTCCACCTACACTAATAGAAGTATCAAAAATTCAAGAATTCGAAAATCAACGAAAAGACTTCAATGAATCAGGTATAAACTACAGGTATGCTCGTCTCGTATGCCGCATACACATTGCTCGTCTCGTGTCTCCGTGAACGAGTCTTGTAGCTGCGCCAACAAACGATAGAGGGCTAGATTAGAAAGATTGCAGATGATTAGAGGTGAGATTAGGGAAAAAACAGATGGCCTTCGGCCAGGGAGTGGTTGTCACGGGGGGCTACCGTTCCTGCCCTGCGGTGCAATGCGGGACAACTGTGACAACTGCTCTTACAGCACCAACCTCCCTTTTTGTAGCACTGGTTAGAACATACACACCGATGCATAGCGACGATTTCGCTTGCGCTTCGTTTTCCGCCTCACCTTGCTTCACTCTCCAGCGGTAGGTAAGGTGAGTAAGCCCAGGAGGGGCCACCCCCTGGTAGAGTTCGAGATTGAGGTTGAGATGGGCAGGTTTGCCCAAGGTACTCGTGCATGCTCGCGCATTCACACACGCATTAAAGGGTAGGCCACGCGAAGTGCGCACGGTAAACCTTGTTTACGCTACCCAGGGGCTCCTCGGTACATTCTTTAAGAGAACCTGAGGAGTCCCTTAACGCTTGCTTGCTTGACAGGGGAGCTGATCCTTCAGCGCGTTTGCGGACAGTGTATTATAGGTCACACTGAGAACCGTATAATACGGGGAGTGTGGCTTGGTTCCTCCGCCGCAAACACCCCTTCATCTGCCTTTGCTTTACAGGTGGGCAGGTAGGGTGATTGGTGCAGCAGCATACCATTTTTTTTCATGCCCTGCTAAACAAGGGCGCAGATCACACAAACAAGTAACTCCGCCTCTGCCTGTGGCAGAGCAGGGAGTCCGACTTCATCGACATCTGCGCCGTGCACGCAAAAAGAGCACCTCTTCCCTCCAAGCCCTAGCAGGGGAAACGCGTTGTGGCGTCCCCTGTTAGGCCACAGTTGCTTAGCAGCGCTGTGTTCTCTTGTTTTCTTCACAGGAGGGTCGCTAGGACCCACGACATGTTCTTCAACAACACCAAGTAGAGTGTGCGTGTAGGAGTGGTAGTCCTGAGTGGGGGCTTGAGCCAGCTGCAGCAGTGCTCGCCCACCAGGATGGTGCCACTGTAGGGTGTGTAGGACCTGTAGTGCGTGTGTCACTGTCCCACCCGTTTCCTGCAATTTTAGCAGGGTTGGTGGGCTGTGGCAGTGGTTAGGTCAGTGTTTTGGCCACTTAGCAAAACGGCGTTTTCATGCCTTCATAGCTTTTGGCCACCCCTCCCTGTAGTAGACAGATAGGTAGGGAAAACAATACCTGGATTAGTACGCTGGGTATTCCCCAAAGGTTTTGCGCCACCACAGAAATTGGGCGCTTAGGGGAGGGGAGACCCGGGGCGTACCCCGTGGCATCAATAAGCCAACCCTCCAGGTTTAGCAAGCGTGCAGACTTGGGTATAATTAGGACACCACTTCTGCGGCTTGCTCTCAGGACCTTAGGACTAGCACACTCACACATACGCTTTGGCAGGTAAGGGTAAGGTTCAGTCCCTATCTTTAGTCTTGGAGGCAAGCACCTCAGCGAGCCTCAGCAACTCACCAAGGTTGTTCTGGGACAAGTAGTCAACCAGAACTGAGATTAGGCGTCCCTCAGGTAGGACAAATGCAGAGAAGGGCTCCCAAGTGGCCTCTTCGACTCCAAACCCTTCCCAGAGGGTGAGGAAGCGCCAACCCTGGCGATAGCGGTGGCGTAGGACAGACTTCACCAGGTAGAAGCCCTCCTTAGCCATCTCCTCGGCGTTCATGTCGGGGAGTTCACCTTCAACTTCCATAGGGCTGGCAGCCCCTTGTAGGTCCAGAGCGGCGATTTCCTCGTCATTCAGCTCCCACTCCTCCCCACAGAGGTCTTCAGGATCATAGTACCGCTTCAGGTGTTGAGCAGCGCACACCAGGGTCCCCCCTAGACGGGGAGAACACCGCACGGTGATACGGTGTCCATCCACTGATAGAATCTTTTACGGCCCGAAGTATGGGTCATCGCTGGTAGAGCATGGCCAGGCGGGTAGTCAACTGTGGTGCACCAGCACCCAGTCCCCCTCTTGGTAGGTGGCCGGTACTCGGTGCTTGTTCTTCTTGTTCCACTGACGCTCCCTCACTCTCTGGAGCATAGCCTTGGCCTTGTCCACCTTCGCTTGTTGCTCTTGGACCCATTCACCCACAGAAGAATGGGTGTCCTCTGGATAGGGGGCATGTAGGAACCATGCCGGGCGCCCTAGGAATAGCTCATGGGGCGAGTAGCCAGTAGCTGAACTCTCTTGGGAGTTCATCATCAAGGATATGACGGGGAGTAGTCTCACCCAGTCTCTGGTGCGTTCAGTTTTGCACCATATCCGTACATTCTCCTTCAGGACACGGATCTGTCGCTCACATAGGGGGTTGCTCGTGTGCGAGTAGGGAATCCCCGTAGACACCTGGACATTGAGGGATCTCAGGACCCTCTTGTACCAACCGGTATCTGAGCGTACTCGTACGTCCTCATCGGAATTGATCTCCTTGGGCGCCCCATAGACACAAAACCACTCCTCGAGGAGTATCTTGATAGTCTCCTCCCCGGTAATGTGCTTGGTACATGTGAACACCCTGGTAAACCTGGTCAACCCACAGGTTACCACGAGGGCGAAGTCATAGCCCCCGAACTTCGGCATCTCCGTGTAGTCCACGTATAGAACACTATTAGCACAGTAAGGGATGGGCAGGGTCGAGTAGAGACCTCTGTCCCTGATATCCCCTGGTTTACAGGACCTACACGGGCACTTGTCCACGATAGGCTGGAGGGTTTTCCTGAAAGTGCTGCCCTGGGTCGTTGATGGTGCCGGAGGGCTCGGGGCCGGCAAGACCAGTGGGGCAGGCACGCGAGGAGTCGACCTGAACGCTGCTGTTGGGGGCAGAACCGGATACACGGACACAAACGGAGGCGAGAGCAGCAACAACGGAAGCAAGATCCATGCTGATTGTTATCCGGCAAAAAATCCCAGTCTATGAAGAAAATTGATGCGGATTATCCTAAGTACATCTGAGTGTCCATATCTGTCTGAAAAGATTTATATAATCCGATTGTGAAAAAATATTTGGCTGATTTGGCTTCGGGCGCGCATCAGCGGCAATTGGCGATTCCAGGTAAATGATCGGAACGCGACAGATTTACGATGAATGGACCGCGGAATCAGATCCGGCATATCAGAAATATATAGGTCTGATCCTGAGACTGAGCTGCGAGGCGGCGATTCCGCCGAAGCAAAGAAAATGACCAAAATGTAGCCAATCTGGGGCAGATCTGCTAAAATCTGAGCAGATGGGGGTTAGCCGCACTTACACTCCCCCTCCAAAAACACACTGGGGTGTGTCACTACGTCAACGAAGAACGTAGTGCGGGTAAGTCCCAGAAAAAAATAGAAATGTAGCCTCGATGGGGCGAAATCTGCTTGATCTGACCTGATTTGGGCTGAATTGGCACTGAATCAGGATGCATGAACCTGAAATGAGACAGAATGAGGAGTGACAAACAGTCCTCCGTGCAGTAAAACATTAGGTTAGAGGCTAAAAAGCATGTAAACGTATCGAGAATCGATACCAAACCATGCCCTGGTTAAGAATGAGGTAGATTATTGATGGATTGAGTGGGGGAATCAAGAAATGGAGTGACATCTCGGCGCTTTGGCACAGTTTAGCTGTCGCGGGCACGCTACGGTGTCCTCCACGTACTCTACATCGTGTTACTCCCGCTTTTCTCGTTCTGAAAAGTGCAGCATGTGCTTCAGATTTGGCGCATCTGGTGGATGATCACAGGATTCAGCAAGATTGAGAATCAATTTGAGCAGAGATGAAGGAGATGAAGCAGTCACAGAGAGGGAAAACAAATACAAATGTAGTCTGCAACTCCTAAGTGAACCACAGATGGTAGGGATGTTTTTCTGTTCACTTATCTGCACACAGATCTTCGAGGAATGAGAGGAGATGACAAGGAAATCAACCTAAAATGTCCTAAAATCAGCAAATTCCCTAAGATGAAGGTGAAATGAAGCGGAATGTCTAAAACTGAAGCTACTAATACCTTCGTTTAGACTAAAGTTAATATATATTGTCGTTTATTCAGCTCAATTGTGCTTTCTGGCACGTTGGTTCGCGAGCATCCAACAGATTCTATGAAAATGTAGATCATGTGATGATGCATCATGATGGGACATGCTGGCCCTGGATCCTTGGCATGTAACGCGCCGAAAGTTCGCTGAAGGCGCTTTACTGACAGTATATAACTGAGAGACACCGAATGGTCCCTTATTTACAGTGGCGGCGGTGTCAATCGACTTGGACAAGGCCAATCTTTCGATTGAGTCCCACAAGACACTTGGATTCACCATTTTCGACAGTTTCAGGTCGGATTGAGCTCACATTGGCGTGTGCCAAAAATACAACGAAGCTTACGGACTTCAGAGGTTGCTGTTAGAAGTCCCTAGAGCTCCTATCTGAAGGTTGTCTGAACAATTGACGTCTGGGTTTCGTGCAACAGTGGCAGAATGATGGACAAACCTGAGGAATTCAAGGTAAATTCAAGGAATCTGGATCTGAATCTGGACTTTGGTGATGCTGAAGCCAAGGCAAATGAAGGTAAGATCTGAGTTCCTGGCGTCGCATCTAGTGCAGCCAGTACTACAGGGGGTGCCTGTAGGGGTGAATGTCGCCGGCCGGCGTTTTTACTATGTACATTTGCTTCCATCTGCACGAGTAGCCAAATTCCAAAAATGCACAGACCAACAGAGACAAGATTACCCCGAATCTGCCTGAATTAAGCCTGAGTTTGGTTTTTTCTGAACACGGCAGCACACTCCGTGGCTTTCGGCAGCGTATCTACGCCTTGTCTGGCGAACGGAGACCAAAGAAAAGTTGCTTGACGTCAAATTATCGAACATTCGCAGTTCTCCACATCATCACGTAATCAGGAAGAATGAACAGTGGATTGAGCAGAATGTGGTTTTTTCAAGTCGTCAGAACACTCACATTGGAATAAGTGGTCGACGGGGCGAGGCTGGAGCTTTTGTAGGAGTTGGACATGCAAGGGTTTCGAACCTACACCCTTGAGCCCTAGCGACGAGTGCCATGACGCCCTGGACTAGACGACTGTTACCCAGATTATGGCGTCGGCGACTCAAGTCACGACGGGTCTCCCTCAATTCGGCCAAGCACGAATACATGTGACCACCAACCTGTCTGGTGGGGCCCTCGTACGGCTTGGGCGCTGCAAATCAGCGGCCGAACTCGAAGCTTGGTCCTCATTTGGCTCCTGGGCTGGCCTGACCGCAGGAGGGGGGATCGACGGATCAGCCCTGGAATGTGGCTGCTGAGGGCCGTAAAAGGCTGGATCTCGATTCACCACAGGTCTTTTTCCGTCGCTCTCCACCTGTCTGTCTGGTTTCGACAGACAGTCCGTCAGGAGTACGCCAATTTCGGGGTGCTTCTTGAGGAAGTCGATGAACCCCTTGGTGTACCCATGGACAAAAGAATGGGCTGGTTCCCAGTTGTTGTGACTGGAATCAAAGCCCCTCCACTCACATAGAAATTCCCATTCGCCCTTTTCGTCACGTCTTGCTTCTAAAATCCTCTTGAGTTCGTACTTCCCCCCTTCGATGACCCGATCGGACAAAAATTTCGAAGTCCAAAAAAGGGGTTTAACCCGATCCCTGGGGGAGGGGATCTCTCTCTTGAGGCGATCGCCCGAAACATCAATTTCCCTGCTGACATCCACACGAATCCTCCACCTGTTCTCACCTAGACGCGCTGTAACAGCGAATGGCCCCTCCCACAAGGGAAGAAGCTTATCATCTCCGTCCAGGGTGGTTTCGGATTTTCGAAGCCAAACTCGATCATCGACTTCAAAATTGTGGGGGTTTTTTCGGCCTTGATTCTGGACCCAAAGCCAGTCAGCTTGATGCTTATCGATTAATTTCGAGACAGTTTTTTCTGCTCGTTGGATTTCGTCCAAAAACAACGAAGCATCTTTACAAGGGCGAGGATTATTCAACGGCATGTTCCACCAACACTTCTTTCGTCCAAAGACAATTTCATTTGGAGAAAGGCCATGGTACAAAGGCGTGTTGTGGTAACGGCGAAGCAATGCGAACAGAACTTCAAGCCAATGGAAATCTTTCTCACTCGCGAGCTCCTTTCGAAGCATATTTATAATAGAGGGGCCGGCTCTTTCGCCAGGCAGCGCTCGATGCGAGTGGATTTCACATCTTAGGTGGTGGATTCCAAGGCGAGCACATAGTTCTCTCCACCATTCGGAGGTGTACTCTTTGCCTGAGTCCGTAACCACCTCGGATGGGACGTCCCAACCTCCCATCCAGGTCTGCGCGCACCATTTGGCGGCAGCCTTGCCAGTCATCGACTCGATGTTACAAGGCAACACCTGAATGTAGCCGGAATGACGGCACTGAATAAGGAGCACACCATTGACTTTTTTATTCGTCCAATGGCACTCTTCGTCGTCGAGTTCACCAAGGTAGAAAAAATCACTGGTGACTCTGTTAAAGAGGCGCTCCGGAATAGGATGTGGCCTCAGATGGCCGTGCTTCTTCGCGCTGGGTGGCGTCGCGACAGCACCTTGGGCACATCCGGCGGCGACTTTCATACAGTGAGTATATAGCCTTGAGCCGAACAACCTATGTTTAATCATCGACCATAATCTACGGCCATGTGCGTGGGGGGACTCCCATTTGTGCCACCAGTTTAACACTCGGGGGGCCAGGGCGTCTGGTACGCACAATTTACCCTCCATCCACAGCTTCCCCCCATCCAACGAATATTCAGCAAAAATTCCATCCTTGTGAGCATCTTTGGATTTGAGATTCTCAAAGACCTCTTTAAACATGGAATCATGCAGATAATCGGACGTCCAGTCACGGATGATCAGGGAATCTTTCGGCAGGGGTGGAGTTTTGGCCGGATCTCGACGCTTAATGCCCTGGATCAACCGAAATCCACTTACTGGTCGGGTATACTCAAACCGTTTCACACTCCCTGAGGAGGGATCGGTGACTTTCTCCACGACTTTCAGTGATTTGGTTATAATCTCATGAGCATGCGCCGGATCTGAAAAGGCCGTGATGTCATGGCACGGTAATGCATGCTGTTTAACAGCGCATTGCATGCATTCACGTCGTAGGAGCTTTTTTTCTTCCTGATCCCACTCGATTACGACGTGGCGGTCCTGCTCCGTACCATGGATGTTGGTACTTTGCAGCCCCTCTGAAGCGGGGTAAGCCCATCGGCTCAGAGCATCCGCTACCGTGTTGTGTTTTCCAGGCAGATACGACACATGGAGGTCAAACAGACTGAGAAATTCGTGCCATCTGGCCCGTCGACCAGCTGGGCTCGCGACAGTATCAATGTGTTCGGTGGCCCAATACTCCAGAGATCGATGATCCGTTAGGACCTCGACTCGATTGGTGCCAACCCACGATTGGTACTTTTTCAAAGCACAGATTATGGCGTAGGTTTCTTGCTCACGCGGCGACCATTGCATCTGGCGTGGAGCTAGCTTCCGAGACCAAAATGCAAGAGGGTAATGATCACCTGTGGCTTCATCAACCTGTTCAAGGACAGCTCCGATCGCGTACCTAGAAGCGTCGGTTCTTATGTAGAAGGGTCGGTCGAATTTCGGCACATCCAACGTGGCGACTTCGCAGAGGGCCGCCTTCAAGTGATGGAAGGCCTCCTCGCACTCGTCAGTCCACTTGACACGAACCTTTGAACCTGCCTTGCCCGCATCTCTCCCTACCTTCAATAGTTCAATGAGGGGGGCAGCAAATTTGGCATAATTCGGCACAAAAGTGTGGTAAAAATTGCAACAACCCAGGAATCCTCTCAATTCCGTGATCGTCTCAGGGCGCTTCCACTTCTGAATAGCGACGAGCTTCCCTGGACTGGGTCGTCGGGTGCCATTCTCAAGGAGAGAACCACAAAATTCGACTGATTTTAAAAATAGTTTTCCCTTCTTTGGCCCACAAATCAGCTGATTGGCATCAAGAATGTCCAAAACCTGGTTCAGCTGCTTTTCATGTAGGGCCACCAGCTCGGCTTCGGTCGGTCCCTCCCCTTCTGTCGCGATGATTATGTCATCTATGTACACACTCACGAAGGCACGAAGCTCAGGATGAGCTGTAAAAAGCACATCTTCCATCATTCTTTGAAAAAACGAAGGGGCGTTCTTCAGGCCCATGGGCATGACCGTCCACTGGACTGGGCCACATGGCGTGCACATACAGGTGAGAGGTCGGCTGTCCTTCCTCAACGGCATTTGGTGAAAGCCGTGACGGAGATCCAGCACAGAAAACAAACGACCTCTTGCCCTCTTGGCGATTTCCTCCTCAATGAGGGGCAGGGGGTGTGAATCCGCCTTGGTTTCGGCGTTGAGGTTGCGAAAATCAACAACCATTCGCCAACCATCAATAGTGTTCTGGTCTGCAGGCGGCGGCTTCGGGACTGTGAAGGGTGCACAGCACCACTCGCTGGTCATACAACCCTCAAGCCAACCAAATTCCCTGAGATTTCTCTCGATTTTTTTTCTGAGTATCTCATGTTTCTGTCCATGGTTCTCATAAGGACGCTGTTTCTTCGCCTTCTACCCTTCACGAAGCTCGATGAAGGCTTCACCGAACTGCCCACGGACAGGGGGGTCTTTGATCAACTTCCCCGAAAGGGTTGTGTCCTTCCGTTCCTCAAAAATCTTGTCTCTTTTCTTGGAACACAACTCAGTGTCCACCTGATCGCCAGGAATTACTGTCGAAAAAACTTTGGCGATTTCTTCGGCCTTGGCAGGAAGAATCTTCTTACGGATGTCCCTAAAAAGGTCCGTATCAACTGCCTCTTGAAGATAGGTGGGTCGAGTGTCGACATTCCAGAGATTCTCTTCGTGATCCAGCTCCTCGAAAGGATCTATGAAAGCTTCCACACGGGGTTTTTCATAAAAAACTCTGAATTTGCGGCGCGAAGAAAATTTTTTTGTCGTCCGTGCGCCATAGATTCTTTTGGATGTAGATCGTATTGGGGAAGAGGGAGACGAGGCGGATCCATTTGACGTTGGATCACCTTGGGCATCTGACGGACAAAAATCAGAAAAAATAGATTCATCATCAGTACCACGCTCAACCTCAGATTCAGACCCAACACAGGAATCAGTACTAGAATCAGCAGAATCAGAGTCAGAAAGCTTTCCATCCACCAGGAATGCAAGCGAACTCCAGGGCCGCTGTGGCAGGGGACCTGTGTCGTCCCTGGCATACAGCTTAATCTTCCTGGGAAGTTCGATGTAATCTACACAAATGTCTTGCAATTCCCGAAACCAAGGTTTGTCGTCCCACAAGGGCACAACTAAAATCGCCTGGGTTTTATCTTGCTTGATTTTGTGGATGACCTGCTGGATTAAGTGAAACGGAGGATTAATCCACAACTTCTTGTCCCATTTATGGGTCCAAGCGTCGCGAAAATGCTTGTCAAAGCGCTTGTTCTCGCGGTTAGCAAAGGCATCATACTGTGGCCAAAAGGAATGGTGTTCATAAAAATATTCACAAATTGTCTCGCGCCATTTGTCGACAACTCTGTAGGATGAAGAGTGCCAGCGCGAAGGGCGTCGTGGCTGGGAGTCCCTACGAAGACATTCTAACTCTCGGGAGTAATCGGCACTCCCATTCACCTCTGCAATGGTGACATCTTCGCCAAATTTTGGTGTAACCTTTTGCTTCAAAAATTCTTCTGCACTTTTAAACCCTGCGTGCAAAAAACGAAATTCAGGACGCTCCAAGGGACCTGACTCCAGCAAAAAACAACGCCGATAACCTACGGGCGCTACCCTGTTCTTGCGAAGCCAAGGATGGCCCAAGTAAAGGTCATACTTTATGTCGGCACGATAGAAGTAGTCATCCTTAAGGACAACTTCCTCCACATTACCTTCTTCCCAAAGGTCTTGAGCGACCAAATGAGTTAATATATAACAACCGCGTTGCCCACCTGCGAGAGAATGTCCAGAAACTCCCTCGAGGGTAACAGGAAGAGGCGAATCAAACACGCAGTCGTCAGGCAAAAAGGAATTGGATTGGAGATTTACCTCCGATCCATTGTCACACAAACAAGTGGCGAGGTGGAAATTGCCCTTGCGATCAGAGACCCACATCTTTGTGACAAACTGACGGGCCCTGTGCTTGGACTGTACACCAACCTCGTCCACTACAACAGAAGGATCCGCTGCCGGATCCAGGGGAGAGGAGACAAGCGACCCTACATCAAGTAGTGGTCGAGAAGGAATCTGGGGATCATGCCTGAAATCGCCTGGGGAGGGGCGATTTTCGTGGCTCCCCTAGGCGTTCTGACCTCCAGTGGCTGCGTTAACATTATGGACACACCCTGATTCGTCGACCCACTCATCTTGGAGCGGATCATCTGCTGGATTCAAGGCATTTTCCACATAATCTCGATCCGCATCGGACACCTGATCTGCACCTGAGACCTGATCCACACGATGGTTGCCCTTTCCACGTCCACGGCCACGGCCGCCGGACGATGGACCTCCACCTTCGCCACGCCCTCTGCCCTTACCAAAGAAAGGGGTTCCCGAAGGATTTCCCTTACCTTTACCCTGGAATCCTGGAGCATTTCCCTTGTTTGTACCGGATTGAAGGGTTTGGCCTGGATTTCGATTTCCGCCTCCGGCGTTGCTATTGGGATTTTTCTGGCCGTTCGGCTGCCCACCGGAGCCGGATGGAGTCCGATTTCCTGTGCCTTGGGAACCGCCAGGGCCTCCAGGATTTTTGTTTCCACCGGAGGGGGTCGGATTCCCTTTTCCAGCCTTTCCACCATGCACCTGTCTGTCATTCCTGTCTGAATTCTGCGAATTACTGATATTTTCACCAATCACCTTGTGATCGTAAGGAGACCATCGGTGATTATCAGTAGAATGCGTCTTAGCTCGGTTCGTAGAACCTAAAAGAAGGCAGATGCTACAGTGCTGCTGAACATTCCGGGTGTCATTCACCTTTTTGTTGCCCTTTTGGGCCCCATTTTGGGTGTTTTGCTGGGTATTCTTGTTTCCCCCCAGACCCTCATGGAAATTGTGGTTGGCGGCGTCGGCAAATCGCTCAACCTCCTCCCAGAGTTCCTTCGGGGTGAACGAAAACACCCAGTTCTTGGCCTTCAGGCGATGGCCATGGAAGCTTACTCCCCTGTTGAGGACTTGGACAAACAAGTCCCGATCCTTGTGTTCATTAAACTTGATTTTCCACGTCTCCTCAGTGAATTTCACCTTGGAGAAGGACGTGGGGGAGCACTTTTGAAGTGCCTCCCTGACGGAAAACCTATTGGCAGAGGCATCGAAGCCTTCCACCTCCGCCCACCAGGTCTTGACCTTTTCTTCGGACTGTTTGTTCCGAAGGGTGGTGGCAGTTTCTGAGGGGATCTTGTCAAAAATCAGATTTTTCAGCTCGGCACTAGAAAATTTTTCGCCTGAATGTTCAGCTTCTTCCACTAAATTCCAGAAGCGCTGTTTTTTGTCTTGCACTTCGTGCAAGATTAATCGCGAGAATGAAGGAAAATTCTTCAACATTTGGTGGTAATGGTCCTCTGGCAGCCGGGATCCACGTACCTCCAACTGTTCCCACACCTCATCAAAGGTAAGGGGGGAACTTGTATCCTCACGATCACTCCAAGTCCTGAGCCAAGTGTTGGCCGGCGCTCCCTCAAGGCAATCCAAGAGGGCCATCAGGAACTGATCATCTTGGAGTTTTTGAGTCTTAACCCACAGTTTAAATTCCCGTTGGAACTGAGGCCAACGTCGGGGGTTCCCATTATACTTCGGTTGCTTGGCAACCTGACGAAGTCGCAAGGAAGTAGGATTAAGAAGCGAATCCAGCCCAACACCGGCCGTAATGGCAGACACCTTGGCGGCATCATTCGCCACACCAGCTCCGGCGAGGGTCTGGGCGAGCAACAGCTGGGCTAAGGTATTGGAATCAGCAGCAGGAGGGGCAATACGGGAGGCAGTTCGCTTGGCATTCTGAGCCTCAGTCCTAGCCTTCGCCGTCCTACTCTTAGAACGAGAGATTTTAACCCTTTCCTTTAGCTTGGTCCTGCTGATCCTTGCATCGGTGGTCCTGGAGTCCACCGAAGGAGCAATTGAAAAAATTTCTGTCGCCTCCTCCGACGGCTCTGTTGCTTGTTCCACCGATGAGGCGCCCTCAGACCGCATGTGCGTCTTGAAAAGATTTTTTATTCCCAGCGTTTCAATGATGAGGTGCATCTGATCTTTGAGCGTTTGGAGCTCAGCATCTCGCTGGAATCTGCAGGAGCAGTCGGCAGGACAGTACATACCGTGTCCTGAAGGGCCTGAGCAGGCTGTCGGACCGCTGATCTCGGTGGTCCGCAGCCAGGAGTCCACTTCGGGAGCTCCTTCAGCCCTGATTTCCAGGCTTGCCTGCCTGGCCGCCTCTAAAATTCCCTCCTCAACTGCAGCGGCTAGATCGTCGCGGATGGAAACAGGGGGATGAGGGGCGGAGGGCCCGGGAACAGGTGCCGTGCCCTTCTCCTTCGGGAAGGGGCTTGCCTCCCAGATCTGCAAAAAAATGGCAAAAGTGTCATCTTCTTGAGAACGCCACCACATCCTGGTATTAATTTCGTCCTGAAGGAGGAAAAAATATTCCGTTAAAAAATCAGAGGCGATTCTTTCTTGTTCGATCAGCTTAGACGTGGCCAAGAGACAAAGGGCCTCAAGGCTCTCAAGGTTACGGGTCACTTCTAGGGACAAATGGTCGTCCCATTGTGCCCAAGAGGCTGGTCGATTATAGCTAGGTACCTCACCTGGACCGCCCATCTCAATGTCGTCAAGATCGGCGTCCGTGGTCTCAAATGTCGGACATTGGTAAGGAATGTTGGTACCTGCCAGCTCCGTAAGGTCCACCGGAGCGTTGCCATCGTCGTAGGCTGGCGGATTCCAGCTGCTCGATGGCCAGTTTGGACTGGGATTTTGGTAATCTGGGTCTCCACAGCTGCTGATGTGTGCCCTTCTTGGGCAGCTTGGACTTGCGCAAGGCATTCCTCTCAAGGCCTCGTTCGCGCAGCACCATGGCAGCGTAATCGTTACTTCTCCAGGAGCGGCGGGGTCTACGGGGCCGTACTGGGGAACGGGCTGTGGAGCAGAGACCACTGAAGCAACATTCAGGTAGCCTCTGCTACCATGAAAGTGCTGCCCTGGGTCGTTGATGGTGCCGGAGGGCTCGGGGCCGGCAAGACCAGTGGGGCAGGCACGCGAGGAGTCGACCTGAACGCTGCTGTTGGGGGCAGAACCGGATACACGGACACCAACGGAGGCGAGAGCAGCAACAACGGAAGCAAGATCCATGCTGATTGTTATCCGGCAAAAAATCCCAGTCTATGAAGAAAATTGATGCGGATTATCCTAAGTACATCTGAGTGTCCATATCTGTCTGAAAAGATTTATATAAATCCGATTGTGAAAAAATAATTGGCTGATTTGGCTTCGGGCGCGCATCAGCGGCAATTGGCGATTCCAGGTAAATGATCGGAACGCGACGGATTTACGATGAATGGACCGCGGAATCAGATCCGGCATATCAGAAATATATAGGTCTGATCCTGAGACTGAGCTGCGAGGCGGCGATTCCGCCGAAGCAAAGAAAATGACCAAAATGTAGCCAATCTGGGGCAGATCTGCTAAAATCTGAGCAGATGGGGGTTAGCCGCACTTACATTTCCGCAGTTGGTCATCAGTCCACGTAGTGTGGAACCACTGCTTGAACAGCCTCAGGGTACGGTCAGCACCCACATGACCGCTGGACTCATGGGTCCACTTCAGCAGCGCTGGGACTCTGTCACTAGGCACCACAATGCGGTCCTCGTGCCAGTGGTAGCTCATGTCCCTCTTCCACTGGTCTTGGTTGACCAGGAGGGGTTCAAGGCGTTTCTCCAGGCGCTTGTAGATATCCCCAAACTCCTTCAGGTACTCCGATTGTTGGAGTCCATCCAGGGGGCGTATCATCGTCATGTTGAGGTCCAAGTGGACGTCCATACGGCTGAACGCCTCCTTAGCCAGCGCTTCAGACCGGGCACCAATCAGGGCGTCGAAGTTGTTGCGGCTGATGTAGTCGGCACACTCGTTCTTCACTCCCTGGATATGGTGTACCGTCAGCCGTAGTTGACTGAGGTAGGTCCACCAGCGCCGTAGCTTGGCCTTCTCAGGTGGGGGACCCTTCTGGAAACTGCGGACCGGTTCTTGGTCGCACAGTCAGACCACAGGGTTACTCCCCAACAGTCGTGCTTGTGAGGATAGAACCAGCATACCCGCGAGCAATTCCTGCTCATAGTTGGAGTAGTTCCCCCTGGCCTGGTTCCACTTCCAGTTCCAGTGGCCCAGAGGTACTAGGACCCACTTGTCGTCAGGGTAGCTCTGCTTGAGCGTTCCATCTCGGTTGAGACCTTCCGTCCCCCATTGGGAAATGGCCGAGTCGAACTCCTCCTTCTCTAGTGCTTGCCATTGGAACAACGTTCCACCACCGCCCACATTGCTAGCGTCGGTCACCAGGATAATATCCCCTTGTGCCCTAGGCACGCCCAAGCACTTAGCGTTGGCTACCTTGTCTTTGAGCTCGTCAAACGCTTGTTGCTCTTGTGGGCCCCAGCGCCAAGTAGTACTCTTCTTGATCAAGTCCGTCAGAACGGCGCTGGTGTAGGTGAAGTTTTTGATGTGGCGGCGATGAAAGTTGCACGCCCCAATGAAACTGCGTACATCATGAAGTCCTTTCTTGGGGTCTTCTTGTCGTACCTTGGCATCCATCAGGGGTTTGGCCTTAGAGGCCGCTGGGGTCCACCACCCATAGCCAACGTCAAACCCCAGGTACTGCATGGTCTCCTGCATGAACTCACACTTCTCCAGCTTGAGTCGTGTGTGGTTCTCCTGGCAGACCGCAAAGAACTCACCCAAGAGGATTAGGTGATCCTCCTTGGTATTGGTCCCGAGGCATACATCGTCGATGTGAGCCTCCATCTGGGCACCACGGGATATGAGCTCCTGCACCTTAGGTCTCCTTCGTAGGATGGACAAGATCTTGTTCATCAGCTCTTGGAATAGAGCGGGTGCGTTAGCCACGCCGAACGGCATGACCTTCCACTTGAACACCCTCCCCTGAGGGGTGATGAAGGCCAGTAGTTCCTGTGCGTTGGGCGTCAGGTCCACTTGCCACAATCCGCTCCTCTTGTCCATCTTGGTCTTGTAGCGGCAGGAGGCTATCTTCTGCAGGGTAGACTCCATATTGGGAATGGACCCTGAGTGGTTCAGCGTCTTCTTCTTCAGCTCTCCATAGTCCACTACCAGCCGTTTGGCTGTAGACCCAGGTTTAGCCACCAGGAAACAGGGGCTGCAGTGTAGGGGGTAGTCCCCATCCTTGTACTCCAGGACTAGGCCAGCGTCGATACATTCTTGTATCTGTCGCTCGATCTCGTCGGCCTGCTCTTTAGGAGCTGGATAGGGTCTCCTCCGGATCTTGTGACCCACGAACTCGGGTTTCAGCTTGAGGTCCATCTGTACCAGCTTGTCACATGAGGCTGGAGGGGGTAGTTCTCCGAACACCTCCAGATAGGTCCTTATAAGCTTCTGTACCCGCGGGTCCAATACCTTGATCTTGTCCTCCATGTCCTCGTCAGAGTGTAAGTTGCTTGCCCTCTGAGTAATAGACGTCGGGAGGTGGTCCTCCACCGACTCTCCGCCCGTGGTAGTGTCCTTCAGCCCTTGGTAGGCATATAGAAGGTCTTGTTCAACCATCTCCGGTGGACAATGGCAACATAGGCACGCTCGAGGGGGTTCACATACACATTCCTCCGAGAGGTCGTCCTCCTCTGGGGTCCTCACATGGGCGCCCCACATACACTTCATAAGCTTCAGATCTACCTCCCTTTGCCAGGTGGTGATCTTCTGTTCGAGGTCCTCCTTCAATTGGGATAGGTCTCCCATACGTCCTTGATTCGGTGGCCATGAGCTGCGGGTAGGCTTCGCGTAGCATAGCTTTTTCGCCACCAACTTCCTCTTGGAATCCACATACTCCCTTAGCCTGGATCGAGGGTCCAGCTCCTCGTCCACGGGGTCTTCCACCCTCATGGAGAGTAGGGGTTTCAGTGGGGCGACGTACTCGGCGTTCTCCACTTCCTCCACACAGGTCTGCACGAAGAAGGAGTAAGAAAAAGTCACTGCCATGTCTTTCTTGGAGGGCTTGATCCAGGCTAAGCCCCCCTTAAAACCCTTTGTTGATGCTAAGACAAACTAAAGTGTTTTTATCTCTCTTTTGTTGCCTAAAGTACACTTTCTCAATGTAACTAGGGTTGTGACCCTAGCCCCCCCATGAAGTTCACCCCTACCACTCAACTGAGCGGAGGTACCTTCCTTCATGGAGGACATACCAAAATAAATCAGGCATTACATGCTTGTTGGCGTTGGAGGTTAAGCCTAAGTGGTCTCCCACCCCAAGACCCCTATACTCAATTGTTTCTACCACTTATTGTGGTCCTACTTTGTAACTGTTTCTGAATTCAGTTGCTTGGCCAAGTCATTTTCTGTGTGGTCCTGACATCTATGCCCCTCAGTCCTAACCAGCACCATTTCACCCAAAAGAGTGCACATGAAGTGCCTAATGCAACCTCTGAGGCTAGAGTCTGACCAATTTTCATTTAAAACCTTTTGTATTATCCATTTGTGATTGAATCTATGTGCATAAACCTGCTTTGTCTATCTGCAGCCCTTCTGTGTTACACTGGATTCCAAAACCAATCATTGATTCGATCCACATTCAGTCCTTGCTCTACTTGCTGCTTTGATTTGAGGTTTTCAACTACAAAACCTGCAGGAATACATCAAAAGACCTAGGGCATAATTCAAGGACATCTTTCCGGTAGCAGAGACAGTCCCTTGTGACCTTTTGAACCGACCCTGAGAAGAAGTGCAGAACAAAAGCTCAACAACAAGTTCATCATGTCCACACCAAGCGTCAGGACCTGGCCTATCCGAACTGTCCAAGTACAAATGGGCAGCATGGCCCACCCAATGAGTGAACCACCACACCGAGCTCCACATCATCTCAGTGGCGCATCTGGGTCCCAAGGAGATCCAGAACGCAGAAGGGCGGAAGAGAATAAAGGCCTTACCACCGAGGCCTTAGCAGCACACGGTGGAGACAGCTTCAGTCACCTCCACAGACGTGTGGCTGCTTCAGTATCAAGATCCAATTGTCCAGCTTCATCCTCAACTGCCATTGAAGGACCTGAGGAGTATGAGAAGCTGAAGATGAAGATGGATGAGTACATCATGCATGAGGAGTACTATAAATCCATCCGTGGGGAAGATGGAGAGGAGCCATTGGCTGTACATGGATCCAGACCACGTACAGATCTAGGGTCCTACGCACACTCTGGTCCTCCGTCCACTGCATCCCTGCCAAGACGACTAAGACCTGAGTATCCAACCCCAAGGGCCCCCGAAGTGGGCCCAACACAAGTCGAAGAACAACAACATCCAAGGCCAACCTACGGTGCCCTGGATCAAACTGCCGAGCTGCTGGCCAAATTCCTGTCCGGATCAGAAGATACAGATGTGACGGCCTTATCGGAGGCCATTAAGGCTAGACTGGGTATTGCAGAACCCTTACCCAAGCCTGAGTTGCTCTCTCTCTCTCCAGGGCTGAGTACCCTGGCCGAAGATCTCAAGAGATCGAGGGTCTCAAGGCTGTTGCCTAAGGTTACCTGCCCCAGCCCCTTTCACCCCCGTGACAGGACTGTGCCTATGGCGGATCTACAGGACGTGCCTGTCACAGAGAGTGAGAGAAGAGGGCTGTCAGCCCTGGCCCCTCTTGCCGGCGTGTCGCCTTCAGGCCTAACTCCGGGGGGTGGGAAGACGGGCAGACCAATTGCCCAGGCGAACATCCAGCTGGAACTGCCGGAGTTCGACCCCAAAAATCTGCCTGAATGGGCAGAAGAATTTGCAGAGTTCCTTTTGTTGACTGGCCAATCCCATGTGGATGTGGCCACCAAATGTTCACTGCTAAAAAGCTCATGCAAAAAGAAATTTTTGCAAAAACAGGTCAAACAGATTGTGAAAACCTGTTCTACCTGGGCAGAGGTACTCCTGAGGTTAGAGAAAACATTTCCAGTCTATGAGACTGACCTCAGCGTACGCACACAGATCGAGGAGCTACCTATGCTCCCGGAGTTTCCATCCGCTGCGCGAATTTCTGAGTATGTGTGCGACTTGGAGTACTTTTTTTCGCGGATGAACGTGGGCTCATACGGAGCCACTGAGCCCCACCTGTGGCTCATGAGTAAGATCCCCCAGCGTACGTGGGATGATTGCCGCTCCACCTCTGAGAGGAAGAGCAGGACCCACTCGTACGATACACTGGTGGATCTCTTGATTGAACTAGCTCTTGAGAGAGAGAACGACTCCCACATGGAGAAGTTTCTCAAGAAGCATTTGGGACGAGGTGGTACCCCTACCCCCGAACGTGGCGAAGGGAAGGGGCATAAAAATCCCAGAAAAACACCAACCAGGGAGGTGGTAAAGGGAGGGGCAACCTACGTGCCATGAACGAGGTTCCAACTGATGCAGGCACACCCCCCCTGTTTTACTGCCGACCTGTCAATGACAAGGGGGGACCTTGTCATGCCTCTGACTGCGATCTCCGCAGTGGCTGTATGCTGCAGATGAAACGTCAGCAGCATACTAAAGATGGGAAAACTGTGACCCATCAGGACCACTTCAGGTGTACCATCACCTGTGGTTACTGTGGCAAACGTCGTCACTATGAGGACGAATGCCACATCAAGAAACGCGAGAGTGACAAACTCAAGCGTCAGGAGGCGGAGCGCCAGAAGACCCAGACGCCCGCCAGAAATCCCCCGAATGGGGATAAAGGTAAAGGAGGTGGCAAGGGGGGTGGCAAAACTGGACCCCCTAACCCCGAGAGGCGCTCATCAGCGCCCGTTGCTACACCTACTCCTGCTGCTACACCCGCTCCTGCCGCAGGTGTCCCCCAGAAGCGCCCCCAAGGGGATAACGCTACCCCTGAGGGGAATAATTCTAAGAAGAGGCGCTTGGCCTGGATGGCCAAGTCCCTCATGGCTGCAGGGGTGGATGTGAAATTCCCTGATGAGGAATAGGGGGGCGGCTCCGAAGAGGAGGACTTGGTTTTCTGGATCCTCGTGAAAATTGGGGATCAGGTTTTTCGAGCAGTGCTTGATACCGGTGCAACACTTTCCATAGTGGCCCGGCGCCTGCTTAAAACTTTCAGGAAAACTAAGACCGTGGCCATAAGAGTAGGGGACGGGCGTACCATCCATTCCTTGGGGGGGGTCGATGTGACCATATGTCTGGGCGACGAAACCGTGACCCATCACTGCAGAGTGTTGGACACTGACGCCTTTGACATCGTCATTGGCACCGACTTTCTAAGAAGAAACCCCCAGGTAAAAATGCTGTCCCTACAGCGTCCTTACTCCTTGCACTGCGACTTTGGCAGTGGGCTATTCTCCGTTCCTTTGGAGCTGTCAGGACGAAAAGAGTCTGGGCTGCGCTACGCAGCCAAGACAAATTATCGTACTGAAAACTACCAACTGGCCCGTCATGTTCTCGAAAATGGACTGGCGGCCCTTCAGGTAAACCTGGATGAGATCCAGGTGGAATTGTTTGCGAGCCAACAACAGCACATCATGCAGTTGTACTGCTCGAAACAAATGAACAATGCTTTCCGTTTCTTCTGGAAAGCAATGGGCCTAGCGTATGCTAACCCTCCCTTCTCCCTGCTCGCGAAGGTTCTAACCAAGATCGCTTATGAGGGAGGAAGGGTTGTTATGTGCACCCCTGACTGGGGTTGCTCTGGTGAACATGCTTACTGGCGCCGTATGCTTGACCAAATGACCGTGGGAAGAGTGCAACTCCCCGACGGCCCCATCTATGTGCCTGAGGACTCAGACACAGCTATGCAGGCCCCTGAGTGGGCCAGTTTCCTGTCCATCATCGATGGATCTCTCAATCCTGTACCCCTGTGTGACCTGGACCAGGTGCTACTAAAAGAGGTCATGGCCGAAAATCGTGGCCTGACCCTTTATGATCTCAAAAATCGATCTCCTGAGCACCTATCTGCCACACTTACAGCCTGTGAGTCTCCTGATGACTATCTGGAAACTGCAGCTGTAAAAGAGGATGCTGACGACCAACTGTCTGAGATCGCCAGCACTATTCCCTCTGTTGATCCCAGCTGTGTTGACCTAAAACATAGTGCTTTCCTGGCCCAGCTGTTGCTAGAGGAGGTAGATCTAGAGTCAACCTCTGAACCCGCTTCCTCTGTTGGGAAACCAGTGCTACACATGCAGCCTGTGCACACAGGTGAACCCGTGGCCCGGAGTGCTGATGCTCTGGCACGGCCTGCTGCTAATAACATGCCATTGTCTGAGCATGACACTCAAGAACTCCGACGGCTGTTGTACCTGAAGGCCGAAGGTATTGAGCGCCAAGAGCGGCTGCAATACCTCAGACAGACCTGGAAATACTCCATCTGGTCCGAGGAGGACGATGAGTCCTATACGCTGCCCGATCCTGAGATACCTCTAGTGTATTCTCTACACTATGGGCAGCAATGTCCCCCTGAGTGGGACGATGGTACGGTACCTGCCGAAGCTGCTGATCGGCATAAAAAGAAAGAACATGGAAAAAGCAACCTCCATGCTGAGGAGGATTTCCTTCAGAAACTCGAGAGTCTTAACCTTGACCCCCGCCTGAAGAAACTGCTGATGACCTATGAGGAGGTGTTCGGCGACTTGCCGCCTCCCCTTTCATGTAAAAAACTGGTCCAGATGGACTTGAAATTGAAACCAGAATTCGAAAAGACGCGAGTGAGGCGTCGTCCCTATCCCGCTCCACAGGAATAGGTTGAAGAAATCGAGCGCCAGATCCAAGAATGCATTGATGCTGGCCTCGCTGAAGAGTATAAACACGGGGACTATCCCCATCACTGCAGTCCCTGTTTCCTTGTTGCTAAACCAGGGTCGACTGCCCTACGTCTTGTTGTAGACTATGGTGAGGTCAACAAGAAAACCCAGAACCACTCAGGGAGTATTCCTAACATGGAAAACACCCTGGAGCGTATTGCCAAATGCAGGTATAAGACCAAAATGGACAAACGCTCTGGTTTCTGGCAGGTTGACCTAACCGCCGCACCTCAGGAGCTGCTTGCCTTTATAACCCCTAAGGGTCGTGTCTTCAAGTGGAAGGTTATGCCTTTCGGGGTGGCTAATGCCCCAGCGCTCTTCCAGGAGCTTATGAACAAAATTTTGTACATACTGAGGCGCAGGCCTCTAGTACAAGAGTTGATTTCTCGGGGTGCAGAAATGGATGCTCACATCGACGACGTGAGTTTGGGTACTAGTACCAAAGAGGACCATGTCCTTCTCCTCCGTGAATTTTTCACTGTCTGTCAAGAAAACCATCTCCGAATTAAACTTCGAAAAATGTGAGTTTATGAAAGAGGAGATGGAGTATTTGGGTTTCGACGTGGGGTATGGCTGGTGGAAACCAGCCGCGTCTAAGATGCAGCCCCTACAGGACATGCAGATTCGCGATGACCCTAAGAAGGGTCTACACGATGTGAGGAGTTTTGTGGGCGCCTGTAATTTCTATCGGCGTCACATCCACAATTTTACTTACTCCTCTGCACCCCTCACTGACCTGATCAAGAAAACTACTCCCTGGAGGTGGACCTCCAGGGAGGAAGAGTGTTTCCAGGAGTTGAAGAAGAAGATTGCCTCCTCCAACTGCCTGGGAGTGCCCCGCCCTGAGGGCGAGATAGTCCTGATCACTGATGCCAGTGATGTAGGGGGGGGAGGTACGATCTACCAATGGCAGGAGCTTAACCCCGCTGAACTAACCCACTGCCATTATCGTACTACTGGACTGAACCGTGATGGTTCGTTGAAACATGACTATCCTACCAGTGAGTGGCGACTGGTGCCACTGGGACACTGGAACTGGAAATGGAACCAAGCGCGTTCCAACTACAGCACCTATGACCAGGAACTCCTGGCCGGTATTGAAGCATTTGGGGGGAGGGCAACCTCGAAGCTTCCCTTCACGGCATGCACGACCTCAAACCCCCAAACCCATGAAATCCAAGTCTTCCACTTGCATTCACGATTGTCCAAAGGATTCTGTGATCCTTGCCTCGGCCATGACACAATCTGGCGTCCTGGGCAAGGAGATGAAGGTATATGTAGACAAAGAAAACATGTAGACAAGTAATATGTACAAGTAACAATTCTATACTATAAAATAGCATAAAAAAGAAGACGAAATGAAGGCGACGGCGTCGCCGCCATCAGAAAATCTGACGGCTACGAGGCGTCGCCATCAGGATCTCCACTGAGATCCTGCCCAAACTGGGCCAAACAGTGGTTTTTGGGCGAAAAACAATGAAATAAAATGATTTTTGAGTCAAAAAAACTCATTTTGCGCGTCTCCCCCCAACGCGTCGCGTAGCCGACACGACGCGTTTCTGTACCAATTCAACCTACATATGAAAAGGCCCACTGTTGGGCCACACCATGGGCGCTTGGGCGATTCCTGGAATCGCCTCAGCATTTTTTGAAAAATGCGTGAACGTACTTAACTTCGCAAAAATGGACCTTCGCGGAACGCCGCGAAAAAGGTCACGCTATAATCTTTTATTTCTAAAAACGATAAAACAATAATAAAATTGCCTAAAATCTTTAGAAATCGAAGAATAAAACTTCGATCTGGAGCTGCGTCGCGCAGGCGACGACTGTCGTCGCCAGCCCAAAAAAGACGTAAAATGACGATTTCTGGGGTATTTTACAGAAGTCCCACAGAAATCAGGATGCCGTAACATCAACAGGAAAATTCCTGATCCAGCCTGGCGAAGAGCGCCACAGGCTGTGCAGCGGGTATGGGTGAAGCACCCCATACCGCTTCACCCCCCTCCTTAGAAGCCTTGCCTATATCCAAAGGAAGGCCAGGCCAAGGAGGCCCTCTGACCCCTGCAGTGCCCTGGTTTCACAACTGATTCAGCAGAACAGTGGCGGGGGGGGGCTTCGTGAGTAATTCACATGCCACATACATGTAATTTTTTTTTTTTTGATCTTGATATATTCATAGGGCAATTGCCCCCCAGGCGTCCACACTGGTCCCTGGCACTCCTTGTGGCCTGTAGTTACATGAACAGAGGCGCTGCAGGGCCTTCCGCCCTGACTGATGGCGCTTAGGCGCACATATGGGCCCTTTTTCTCCATGGGCATGGAAAACAATAATTCAATAAATTCAGAAAAAATTATTTAGGGTCAAACCCAAGGCAACAAATTCCTCGCGCCTGAATTTAGGGCCATTTCCTGCCCAAGGCAACCCGTGCCAGTTTAGGGTCGATTCCCAACCCAGGGCGACGAATTAACGCGCCTAATTTGGGGGATTTAGGGTCATTTCCTACCCAAGGCGCCCCACGCCAATTTAGGGTGGTACCTCCCGGAGGGTCAACCAACCCAAGGCGACGAATTAACGCGCCTTCTTGTGCGGTTCGCAGACGTCGTCGTCGTCGCTGTGGTCGTCGCCCAGCCACCTAATGGACTTGGGGGCTCCAGAGGGTCTTCCACCCATCGTAGGAGTCAAGGAGCTCCTCGCGGATGCACCATTCATCACGTTGATGCCCTGGACCTTAGCTCCTGCAGTTTCCCACTTCAGCGATCAGCGATCAGCGATCAGCGTACTCCTGCAGTCTGGGCGTCGTCGCCGTCCGCAGGCCGTCACGCGCCCTTGGTGGCCTTGGCGTCGGCAGAATCCTTTTGAAGCATTTGGGGGGAGGGCAACCTCGAAGCTTCCCTTCACGGCATGCACGACCTCAAACCCCCAAACCCATGAAATCCAAGTCTTCCACTTGCATTCACGATTGTCCAAAGGATTCTGTGATCCTTGCCTCGGCCATGACACAATCTGGCGTCCTGGGCAAGGAGATGAAGGTATATGTAGACAAAGAAAACATGTAGACAAGTAATATGTACAAGTAACAATTCTATACTATAAAATAGCATAAAAAAGAAGACGAAATGAAGGCGACGGCGTCGCCGCCATCAGAAAATCTGACGGCTACGAGGCGTCGCCATCAGGATCTCCACTGAGATCCTGCCCAAACTGGGCCAAACAGTGGTTTTTGGGCGAAAAACAATGAAATAAAATGATTTTTGAGTCAAAAACACTCATTTTGCGCGTCTCCCCCCAACGCGCCGCGTAGCCGACACGACGCGTTTCTGTACCAATTCAACCTACATATGAAAAGGCCCACTGTTGGGCCACACCATGGGCCCTTGGGCGATTCCTGGAATCGCCTCAGCATTTTTTGAAAAATGCGTGAACGTGCTTAACTTCGCAAAAATGGACCTTCGCGGAACGCCGCGAAAAAGGTCACGCTATAATCTTTTATTTCTAAAAACGATAAAACAATAATAAAATTGCCTAAAATCTTTAGAAATCGAAGAATAAAACTTCGATCTGGAGCTGCGTCGCGCAGGCGACGACTGTCGTCGCCAGCCCAAAAAAGACGTAAAATGACGATTTCTGGGGTATTTTACAGAAATCCCACAGAAATCAGGATGCCGTAACATCAACAGGAAAATTCCTGATCCAGCCTGGCGAAGAGCGCCACAGGCTGTGCAGCGGGTATGGGTGAAGCACCCCATACCGCTTCAGTATGTTGGTGCTATCGTCACAATCCCGACTCCTGGGATCTAACCCTATTGTCTGGCTGTGTGACCAGGAGCCTGTGAAGTCTTTTCAGAATGGCCCACCACCGGAAAAAGCAAAGCTAAAACGGTGGTGGACTTACCTGAGCCAGTTCAGGCTGACAGTGCATCATATCCCCGGGATTAAGAATGAACTGTCTGACTATATATCGCGCAACAACTTCGATGCGCTTATTGGTGAGAGCTCTGAGGCGCTCGCCAAAGAGGCTTTCCAGCGTATGGATGTCCAGCTTGACCTGTCCATGCGCACTGCTGGAATCCTGGAGGGTTGGAGTCTAACCGACTATCAGTCAGAGTATGAAGAAATTCTCCAAACCCTCAGCACTGGTCTCGAACCCCGTGTCATTGACGGGCACCAGTGGTATAAAAACAATCAGTACCTCTTCTACGAGGACCGAATTGTGGTGCCTGAGGCACGACTGGATGGGTGCCTACAGTGGTCCCATCTCAGTTCTGGTCACACTGGCGCTAATCGCTCAGTGGACTTCTTCCGTGAGTGTTTCTACTCTAGTCTAACCCTGACTGGTCCAGACCCATGGGGTTCTACCCTTCCTTACAGGGTTTACCATACCCCTAAGTGTGCTACGTATGTCTGTATGTGTCTCACTTCTCTCCCCAGCGTGGCTCCCGGAGACCGGGCTTCGCTGACGTCGGACCGAAGGTCCTAATCAGGTACTATTACCACTCCTATGGCGCCCAATTTCTGTGCTGGCGCCTATCCTTGGGGTAAGACGGCAAAAGCCCTACCTACTAAGAGGGGAGGGGTGGCCAAGTGTGCTAAGGGCATACAAAACGCCCATTTTTGCTACAGGCCAAAAGCTAACGCACTCCCCTGCCCACGAGGAAAAGCACGCGGGACAGGAGACACCAGTACACTACACTCACTAACGCCAGCACCGGCCTTCGAAGGCAGGGTGAGCACTCATCACTTGCACTCACCTCCTGCCAGGCCTGCTGACCCTAACCCCTACACACGCTACTGGGTGCTGCTGTCAGAGTTCACGCAGGCCCTAATGGCCCTCCTGTGAAGAAGGCAAGAGAACACAGCGCTCCTAAGCAGCTGTGGCCTAACAGGGGACGCCACAACGTGTTTCCCCTGCTAGGGCTTGGAGGGAAGGGGTGCTCTCGTTGCGTGCACAGCGCAGATGTCGTTGAGGTCGGACTGCCCTCGCCAGTACTGGCTGAGGCACAGTGATTTGATTTGTGATCAGCGCCCCTGTTTTGCTGGGGCAGAAAAATGGTAGCCGCCGAAGGCAGCTGCTGCGTGCACCAATCACCCTTAACCTCTCCCACCTGTACAAAAGAGGCAAATGAAGGGGCGTTTGCGACGGAGGAACCAAGCCACACTCCAGGTATTATACCCTTCTCAGTGTGACCTATAATACACTGTTCGCAAACACGCTGAAGATTCAGCTACCCCTGTCAAGCAAGCAAGCTTTAAGAAACTCCTCGGGTTCTCTTAAAGAACGTACCGAGGAGCCTCTGGGTAACTTAAACGAGGTTTACCGTGCGCAATTCGCGTGGCCTACCCTTTAATGCATCATGTGCACGCAGGGAAGGGAGGCTGAACCACTGACTCAACCAGGAGGTGAGCTCCTCCTGGGCTAACCTACCTTACTCACCATGCATCGTGTGAATGCCGAATTGAAACGAACACAAAACAAACCTAAGCGTTTTAAGCAACTCAACTTTAACGCCACGGCCGCACACGAACAAACGCTTACCTGTGAAGAAGAAAACAAGGGTTAATTTCGGATACAGGTAAAGCGTCACAGCGTGTGGATGCCTCGATTAGGCACATGCATCGCAAGCACAGCGCATATTCTAACCCTACGTGCGCGCTGCGCGCTCAATTCGCATCACATACCTTTCATTCCTGTTTTTACCTGTGCAGAGCACGAGAGAAGAACACCCGACCCCCCAACGAGCACAGCGTGGACAACCCTAACGTTTTGTCGAAACAACCAACACGAACGCAATGCGTAAGTGTGAGGTGACACTGACATACCTGAGAGATGGGTTGTTGACCTGCTCTGTGGTGTGGGCTGAATTTGAATACTTGAGTCTGAAGTTTATAAAAATTTTGATGCAACTGTGCAAAAATTTTCTTTAAAACTTTAAAAACTACGGCTCATACCTTCTTTTCCAAAAGCCGTTTACGCTTGCGCAACCCTTTTCTTGGAGTCCGCTTCCTTTGCGCTTGTCTGCGACTATGAGTTATGTGTAAAAATGACGATTTCCCGCGTGGTTTCGTCGATTTTCAACGATTTCACTTGCTAAATCGCAACCCCTTCCGCTAAACCGCAGGAATCACTCCCTGCTGGTTCCATTTTCTATTTTTTCCAGCTCCTGGGGGTTTGTGTCCTCCATTGGGAGTATTGCTCCGCCCTGGCCCTTGGTCAGGACGTATACTAAAACGCTGTTTATACAGCGATAGCCGTCCGCATTAGAGCGTTCGACTGTACCCTAGTGGGCAAGCACATTGGCTCTAGGGAGGGAGTCCCGGGTTCAATTCCCACTACCCCCAAACTTTTTCCAAAAGTTTTCGTCGCACGCCGGCGACGTTTGAGGAATGCCCCATCGAAGGGACATCATTCACGGTACATTACACTGTTTTTCAAGGGTACCTACAGTGTGATAGGCTTCTATGAAGTGATGAGGATGTTTTTGGTAAGTTTAATGCATTTTTTGAGGTAATTTTGGGAATATTTGAGCCTTTTTCCTTGGTCCTACTACCTTCATGAACTATTACTCCAGGGGGGAGTAAGAAAAAGTCACTGCCATGTCTTTCTTGGAGGGCTTGATCCAGGCTAAGCCCCCCTTAAAACCCTTTGTTGATGCTAAGACAAACTTAAGTGTTTTTTATCTCTCTTTTGTTGCCTAAAGTACACTTTCTCAAAGTAACTAGGGTTGTGACCCTAGCCCCCCCATGAAGTTCACCCCTACCACTCAACTGAGCGGAGGTACCTTCCTTCATGGAGGACATACCAAAATAAATCAGGCATTTCATGCTTGTTGGCCTTGGAGGTTAAGCCTAGTGGTCTCCCACCCCAAGACCCCTATACTCAATTGTTTCTACCACTTATTGTGGTCCTACTTTGTAACTGCTTCTGAATTCAGTTGCTTGGCCAAGTCATTTTCTGTGCTGTCCTGACATCCATGCCCCTCAGTCCTAACCAGCACCATTTCACCCAAAAGAGTGCACATGAAGTGCCTATTGCAACCTCTGAGGCAAGAGTCAGACCAATTTTCATATAAAACCTTTTGTATTATCCATTTGTGATTGAATCTATGTGCATAAACCTGCTTTGTCTATCTGCAGCCCTTCTGTGTTACACTGGATTCCAAAACCAATCATTGATTCGATCCACATTCAGTCCTTGCTCTACTTGCTGCTTTGGTTTGGGGTTTTCAACTACAAAACCTGCAGGAATACATCAAAAGACCTAGGGCATAATTCAAGGACATCTTTCTGGAGGTAGGGCGCTTGCAGCTTCAGGGAGTGTATCTGGGAGTGCTGTACGAAGAAGTCAGTCCCCAGTACAAAGTCGAAGGCCTCAGTGTCCATCACATAGAACCGATGGGCGATAGTCCGGGAGCCCATAGGTACCTCCACTTCACAGTCCCCGCAGCTGTGCACCACATGTCCATCCCCCATACGTATAGCAGCGGTGGTCATGGTGTTCTTCAGGCTCCCACAAGGTAAAACTTTCTTGGCCACTATAGATATGGTGGCGCCAGTGTCCAATACCCCCAGGTATTCGCGTCCCCCTAGTCGGATACGTACCCAAAACACCAGGTCTTGAGTGCCACCGGAGCGTCCCCGTCAGAACTCCGCGGGACAGGTCACCTCGAACCCCTTGTTCCGCAATTTGCGGGCCATCCTCATGAAACGGCTCCTCTTCTTAGCGTTGCCGTCATCACCACCTTCATGCTCACGCTTGGCTCCTTGTTCTTGCTGGGCTTGCGTTTGTGAGCGTGTGGTAGGACCAGACTGCCCTCCAGAGGGCTCGGAATTCCCCCCTGGACTAGGGTTGGGGTTGCCTCCGTTCTTGTCCTTGTTCTTGTTGTCGGGCTGGCGGTTAGCGCCTCCTCCTCGTCCACCTTGACCCTTGTCTTGCCCTTGACCACGTCCTTTCGACTTGCCCTTGCCGGAGTCATTGCCTTTGCCTTTGCCTCCACCTTTGCCTGAGCCTTTGCCAGGATCTTCACCCTTAAGCTTCGCCGATAGGCGTTGCTTATGGTAGTACTCATCCTCGTAGTGCTTCCGCTTCCCGCAGAATGCACACGTGATGGTGCACCTGTAATGATCCGGCAGCTTCGCTTTGGCGCCGGTGTTCTTCTCCTGCTGCTTCCCCTGGACTACGAAGCAGTCTCGCTGCTCGCAGTCAGGGGCGTGCTGCAGGTGGCCCTGCTCGTCACTGGCATCACACCAGAATAGCTCCTTCACGTTCTCCATGATACGGGCGTGCGCATGTTTGGGGGTAGTCCCGTGCCCAGGTCGGGACCCTTGGTACCCTTTGCCATGGCCTCCAGAACCTCCACCACCAGGACGGTAGTTGTTCGAGTGCTGGTCGCTCTCCTTCTCCAGCGCCAGCTCCAGGAGTAGCACGCATAGATCCTCGTAGCGGAGGGATCTAGCCTTGCGCTCCGCCGTCGAACGGCACTCGTCCCATAGCTCTCGAGGGAGCTTGGCCACCAACCAGAACAGCAAGTCGTCGCTGCTGTAGGAACCGGGCGTCAGTCGTCCGACCCAGTGATCCAGGTCAGCCAACAGCCCAGAGACCCTGCCAGGTTTGGGGTTGTTGGGCAGCACGGGCAGGTTCTGGATCTCGGCCCTGATGGAGAGGTCGGTTTCGTAGGTCGGGTACTGCCTCTCCAGGGCAACCAACACATCGGCAAAGGTGGCGGAGTTAGTCACGATCTGCTTGACCTGCTTCCCCAAGTACTTGGTCTTGCAGCACTGCAGGAGCAGATCGCACTTGACTCGCCCACTAGCGTGGGTTTGGCCGGTCAATCGAAGAATCCGGCCAAAATTCTCAGCGAACTCGCTGAGGTCCTTGCCTGTGAACTCAGGCAGGGTCACCACGATCTTGGAGGTGGCAATAGCCTTCGCCTCCTGAGACCTGCGTCCCTCAGGGCGTCGGGTCTTCTTCTTCTTCTTCTTCTTCTTCTTCCCCCTTGGGTCCTCGGGGTCCTCCGGGTCATCGTCCTCTGAGGGCGAGGTAGAAGTCATCGACGGCGGCTCATCATCGGAGGGGTCTCCGCCTAGATCACTAGAACCATAAGGCTCCACGTCCACCATTGCCCTCAAGGCTGTAAGCCCCAGCCGGTCTAGCTCGGCCCTCGTAGAGTTCGTCACGTGGCTGTAGGGCGGCTGGGCCGTTCTCGGTACGAAAGGACTTCTCGGTATCGCTGCAGGGGTCGGCATCGGGCGACTCCTCAGGCTCCCCAGGGTGTTTGTCAACCCTGCCGCCAGGTGGTTGGCCTGTACTGGGTGGGGTGACATTCCCACCGTGGTAGGTGACGCTTGGGGCGGTATCATCAGGGGCTCCAGTTTCTCTCAGATCTCTTGAGAGAGGTCGCCCACGATTTTTGAAGTGGCTCCTCGGAGCACCTCGTTGATCTCCGACCGCGTCAGGGACCTGTTGGAGGATCTCCCCGATCCTCTACTCCTGCCTCCAAGAGACTCAGGTCCTCTCCTCAACCCACTCAAGGTTGCATACCCAGGTGCATACCCAGTAACATCCACATAGGTTCCAGTAGCGGGTAGTGGATGGGGATATTCAGCCGCATACCATCGCGGCGCAGAGCTGGAAGCCACCGGCTCACTGGCAGTAGTTGCCTCAGGGAGCGCAGTGGTAGGTGGGCCCATACCATAGGCGGGGTAGGGAGGCATGCCAGTAAAGCCTGTGCCCTCTGCCATAGGCGGGTTGGTTATGGGAGTGGATGTTGCAGCGGCTGGGTCTGGAATTGGGAGTGTGGTGGTTAAAGGAGAGGGTGATGCGTGGAGGCCGGAAGCAATTGGTGCGCCTTCGAAGGTAGGGACATTCGTCAGGTCTTGCCCTTGCTCCTCTCCTTCGTCTGCTTCGTCTCCAGCATCCTTCTCGCTCTCTCTCTTCCTCTTCACAGGCTGAGTGACCACCTCTTCGACTGTGAGGGCCCTGAAGGCCGTCTGGAGTCCATCCAACGAGTCCTCAGCCACTTCCACTGGCCCAAGTAAGGGCTCCGAAGGTACAGCGCCGCTAGGTCCAGGTCCAGGTTCACCTGGTGCTGGCCTTGCCGGTGCCTCAGGCGCCGGCGCTGTCTTCACGTCGGCGTCCTCCTTCCTTGTGTCCATCTTCGTTCGCCCTTCTGCTTATATATGCTTGTACTCGGCGGACTGGATGTACGGCGCGGGGTTGCTGCCGGTGCGGAGAGACAGACTGCCTCTTGCTACCAGAAAAGTTTATAGTGGTTTCAGCACTGTGTTTTTGTCTCTCCTGCTGCTTGCTGCTGGTGTAGGGTTTCCTGCTGCTTGTTTTTGGAGATGAAAAGCTTTTGTTTGCTGAAATACAGTAAATCTAGGATAGCCCAAGCCAGAGGTGTGCAAGGAGAAGAGAATCAGGATCAAAGCATGAAGGGCTGCAGTGTAAACAGTGTAAGATGAAAGGATATTCACAGAAAATGCAACCCACGTCAAATCGGAATGCATATTCACAAAGATAGCTGAAAAGTTTTGGAAAAGAGTTGGAAAACTGCCCCATGGTCACTCTATCTCCATAGTGCCATCTCAGGAGATGTGCACCCTTTGTTTTGGGTCCCATATGTGCTGAGGTGGCAGGGCATGTGGCGATGAGGTCACTGCCATGTCACATGGGATCTTCCTACTTAGCTAGGCTGACCGGGAATTGAACGCAGGACCTCTCAAAAAGAGGTGCCCAGCCCCCTAGGGTGCATACCACTAGGACAGCTAAGTATTCACTGAAAAACATAGATAAATTCATAGGCTCTGCCTTGGATATGTCAGTTCTCAGTCAACTCAGGAAAAGATGATTTGCCTCACATTGAAAGGGGATTAAGGGGTCCACTCCATATCCTGATTGGGTGTTTGGTTCCATAAGTCAAAATGTGTTATCACCAGTTTTGGTGGGTCCAATGCTAAGATAGAAATGCCTGGATGCTCAGTGCATCTCTAATACAACTAGAGTATGCCTCAAAGCATTCGAAAAGCACTTTTTCTTACTCATTGCGCAGTTTTTGGGGCTTTTTGGCGCCTTTTTGGGCCGTTTCTCGGACATATCGTGGAGTTAGAGGGTACCAAAGGTCCCTTGGTCACGAGAAAGTCAAGCCGCACGTGTGGTGTGGCAGCCGTTTGCCTTCGTTTGGCTGTTTTGAACCCTTACTAGGGCTGTTTTGGGCGAAAAATGGCTGTTTTTGGCCCGAAACTGCGCAGCCCTCCCAACTTGGCGCCACCGCCCCGGGCCGCCACCGGTGAGTTTCTGGTTCAAAACTTGGATTTGGCAAGGGCACCACCTAGGCTCCAAGATGGCTACATGGGCAAATGATCCGAGGCGTTGGGACGGGGCAATGGCCAAAACGGCACGGAGAGGTGTTGTTGTTATTGTTGTTGCTTGTTGTTGCTTGTTGTTAGCTAAATTTAAGGGGAGAGGGGTGTAGTAATATATATATATATATATATATATATGCTCCAATCTACACCCCTCTCCCAACTCTAGGTGGCTCCACCACACGGCTCTAAGGTACGTGCGAAGGGCACAAAGTGGTGCATACATGTTGTGGAAGGGGCTAAACTCGGTCAAAAACGGGCTCAAAACGGGCTAAAAACACTTGTTTGAGCGTCCCAAATGGTCCGGGATCACTTTTGGAAAACACGTTTTTGACCCATTTTTGACCCATGTTTGGTCCCATTTTCAAGGCATTTTGGGATTTTCCATGAGCCAAAACCCGTCGCCACGGGCTCAAAATGGGCTAAAACCAGTTGTACGAGCTTCCGAAATGGTCTAGGGTCACTTTTGGAAAAACGCGTTTTTGACCCATTTTTGACCCATTGTTGGTCCCAAAACGGCCCATTTTCAAGGCATTTTGGGGTTTTCCATGGCCCAAAATGCGCCACCACGGGCTCCAAACGGCCTAAAAACACTTGTTTGAGGTTCCCCACTGGTCTAGGAACACTTTTGGAAAAAATCATTTTTTTCGCCCCGGGGACCCTGGTGGACCCACCGTTGGCCCCCACTGTGCGTGGGTTGGCCGGCCCTCCGGCTGCACCAAGTGACCACTGGTACGGGGGTCTACGTGTCTCGTTGGGCAATTCTGAGGCTTGGAAACCATAAAAAGTGGGGGGTTGCGCGTGGACTAGGTGCCCTCGGAATTCGGTTTGGAGCCACGTAGTCCAAGATACGGCCCGTTCTTGGTTTCGGGGTGCTGGTGCACATTGCGCAGTTTTTGGGGCTTTTTGGCGCCTTTTTGGGCCGTTTCTCGGACATATCGTGGAGTTAGAGGGCATGAAAGGTCCCTTGGTCACGAGAAAGTCAAGCCGCACGTGGTGTGTAGCAGCCGTTTGCCTTCAATTGGCTGTTTTGAACCCTTACTAGGGCTGTTTTGGGCGAAAAATGGCTGTTTTTGGCCCACAACTGCGCAGATTTGGGAGGGCACCTCCCAACTTGGCGCCACCGCCCCGGGCCGCCACTGGTGAGTTTTTGGCTCAAAACTCGGATTTGGCAAGGCCACCACCTAGGTTGTAGGATGGCTAAAATAGAGTCAGGCCCGAGGCGATGGGAAGGTGCAATGGCCATATATATATATATATATATATATATATATATATATATATATATATATATATATATATATATATATATATATATATATATATATATATATATATATATATATATATATATATATATATATATATATATATATATATATATATATATATCAATATCAACTCCCTCCAAGTGAATATCCACTCTCTTCTACTCAATTTCTACTCCCTCTATATATATATATATATATATATATATATATATATATATATATATATATATATATATATTGAAGCGGTACCCAGAACCCCATGGCCAGGTTACGGCATACAACCGGTCTCCGGTCCACTAACCCCATGCACGGCGTGTTCTGTGCCGTGAAGCCCCGCATCGGCAACCGATGCACCGCCAGCGGAGATTTGGGTATCAGAATATCAGGAATCAACAGGGTTTTATTTTCATATTGTTTCCGTCAATTTTTACGCTTCCGTTCTGATACTCACTGTTTTGACGGCTGGCGGTTGGTTCGCGACTTTACCGTAACCGCCAGTTTAACTGTTTATAATGGAAATTTTAACGTTATCCGCGACGAAGGCTCCAAAGTCGCCAGGAACTGCATGGATGCTTCCGCAATTTTCATAATTAATACTCGCAACCTTAATCCGAATTTTTCAGGATGTCGAAATCGGATTTTCGACTTCGACATCCCCGCACTTGATTTGACCTCTTTCGAGTGGACCTACGTGCTTCCGTATGCACGAATCAACTTCCCTTTTATCCTGCCCTCCATTTGTCTTAAAGATATGGGCAAAACAAAGTTGATTCGTGAGGCCACTTGTGAAGGTCATATCTCGTGCCGCTTGCGAGTATTGACGATAAGGAAACGTGGGATGTATTCACAATACTCCCGACGTAATTTAGGAAGCTTCATATGCCTTGCGTTTCTACACATGCGCGCTAGTGTAATGGATCATGGTCAAGAGGGTAGAGTTTGCGTTACAACTCTATGACCATGATATTGCGTGCGTTAAGATAACTTTCGAGTGTAGCGCGCAAGTGTTGGTGTTGCATAGGAACTCTCCTTGAGTTCCTATGAGCGATTGACACAAAGTTATGCCCTTGGAGGGGCATGACATATCGTGGTGGGAGCTACATTTTTGGGCAATATTTGGTATGTGCCATGTGTTGTGTTACGTGCCCATTTGGCGGGCCCATTGCTCCAAGACAAGCCCGCCAATGGACCTCATATTGTGCAAGCCCCTTCTCCGTACTCCCTACGGTCAATTGCAAGCCTAACCTTCGTGAAGGGAAGCTTGTGTGGTGATCCCGAAGCGATGTGTTGGGAGCAAGGTGTGTATTTTACATTTTTCCATGTTTTCATGTGCCCACTTGGGAAGCAGCGCTCGTAACCTTTCAAGGCGCCCCAAGTGGAGCACATACGTGGGATCGAAGGTCATTGGTGTCAAGTCATTGTGTTTAAAAGGATTAAGTGATTGCACGATCCAAGCCAAAGATATTATAATATAATTATGCGCCTTTCAAGGCACTTTGGTTTGTCTTTGTGCCAATTTTGCCATTTTTGGCCCGTCATGATGTCAAGTGGCGACCGTGTATTTCAACGTTGCGCTCAATTGACATCATGACCCAAGTATGATATGAGGGTACATACTTCGGTGCCCAACATATCTTGGACCCGGCGAATAGCTCCTCTTAGGCTTGGCATACCGTGGCCGCCATGTTGGCGATTTGGGACTATCCCAAATCATGAGCTCACTTGGCGACCCTGCCATTCCCAATACCGGAGGAGTTGGGCGACGCCCCAAAGATATGTTGGACACATATGACTTGACATCAATCCTATGGCACACTCCGGTCCAAGTCGGGCACGTGCCTCATTTGCCCTAACCATGAGCGTGCGCAATTTTGGCCATTTTGAGCATTTTTCCACTTTTGCTGCCCGCCGTGCCCCATGTTCTAACCTTCGTGCACGCCGGACGCATGGACCAATGGACCATATATGACATGGGTGTTATGGGTAATGGTCCCCATGGTCCACACACCACGTGGGCGAGGCGGAGCCGCCTTCGTCAAGGCGCTAGGCCAAATTGAGTATGGGCAATTTTGCCATTTTTGCATTTGTGGACCCAATTGGGATCGTCACCACGCCGAGTGGCATGGAGATCTTTGAGAGCCAAGGGCATGGGAGTCTCCGTTGGACTCCCGGTGGATCACGTATGGAATGCCGGATCCGATCTCCAAGCCGGCGTGGAGATATACTATTGGGAGCACCCTGAATTTTGGCTCATTTCAAGCAGCCAAAATGACCCAATTTTGGGACCCCAATTTCCCCCTTCCGTGTGGTCAATTGGCGGCCCCATTTCTCTAAGCCCATAGGAAGCCCGGACCTAAATCCAAGTTGTACACTCAGATATAAGTCCTAGGTCCTGCCTCCTACCCTGTGAGCCATTGGCCTTACCTTGGCCGGGCGAGCCGCACGTGGGAATGACGCCAATTTTGGTGATTTTGGCGTCATGACCCCACATGACTCATCCGTGTTGCCCTGATGCCGGGACCTCAGAGGGAACCAGGTTGGGTGAGGGCTCCAGGGAGTTCGTACTCGAAGGGAATAGGGTCAGTTGCCTCGTCCCTACCTCTGGCGGGTCCGGACGAGGGGTCAATTTTGGAGTTTTTTTAAGCTAATTTCAGTTTGGGCTGAAACAGCCCATTTTCAGCTACCAACTCCTGGGGGATAATGGCGGGGCCATATCTCTGGCTCAGAGTGGAGTTGGGACCTGCCGTTAAGGGAGCATAGGGAGCCACTGTCGGTTGACCTTGGAGCCCCTTGGTTCGCAGGAACTCGCCTGTGGCTGGGCGGGACACCTCCCCTATTGGCAGGGTTTCAGGGTCCGGACTGAGCAGGGCATGGGTTGTGTTTGAGCCCCCGCCCCCATCAGCCACTGAGAGGGTCGGACCTGGGATTGGGATATGAGTTGGGACTGAGTGTCTATGGTCCTGTGATGCCCTTACCCCAGTCCATTCTTAACCCCATGTGTACATATCCTGATGTGTTGCTGTACATACTTTCGTTCCCTCTTTGCAGAGTGGCAAGGATTCTGAAACGCTTTGTCACATGACACAGGCGTATTGATGCCCTTGTGAGCGTAGTGCCTTGCCTGCCTGCTCACTTGTGCGTGTCACCGCAGCGTCCCGTGGCCGGCCCCCCACGGGAACGCGTCAAAAGCGTTTCACCGCCGCGGGGTTACCCAACCCTCGCGTGCCACTCGGGGCCACAGACCCCGAGCAGCGCGTCGCAGCAGCGCGGCGCAGCTCGCAGCTCGCAGCGCAGCGCAGCGTCTCGCAGCGCAGCGCAGCAGCTCGCAGCACCACTCAGCGACAGCGCCGAGTTCGTCACGGAGCCCGCAGCGCCGTCTAGAACATCGTCCTGACCGCGCAGCGCCCGTGGAAGAGGTGCACAGACCAGGACTCCTGCATCAGCCCCATCGGCCGACCCGGAGTCCCAACGGCCGACCAGTAAGGCCGCGTCAACCACCTCCACAACCACCGGCTGACCAGCACCAGCCGCACTTCCAATCCAGTGCTGCAGCACCCTCCCCAACAACCACAACCAGTTCGTTGAGGTGAACGAGTGCACATCAAGGACTTCAAGATCATCTACGCCCCCGCTGCCATGGTGAATTGGCAGGAAGCGGGCAGGACGTGGCCGCGGCCCCACCCCCATGCAGCACGCCTGCTGCGTGGGTTGGTTTGGGACCACCATTACCGCCACAGCAACCCCCAGTGCGAAGGGGGCATGCCCAGGAGCTTCGAGCTCCGCACGGACATCGCCCCCGACCGCCTGCAGGCCGTGGAGGACTGGCTGCGGGCGGAGGGGTACGAGTACCGCCACCAGCAGAGGCGCTGGAGGGCGTGGACCCGGCCGGACAGGCCCGGGGAAGGGCTGCGCCCCGACGGGATTGAGGAGGACGAGGACCCCAACGCCTACCCGTCGGGCGCCTCGATCAACGTCTCCCTGTGGGACGTGATCGAGAGGAAGTTCCCGGAACCGGGGAGCGAGCGCAGGCTGCAGGGCAGCAGCAGCGCGTCTCCGGGGACGGAGAAGCGGTCCGCCGGGGACAGGAAGAGGGACCGGAGGTGGCGGGAGTACCAGGAGTCCCTGGCTGCCGAAGCCGCCCAAGGCGCCAAGGGCGGAACCCCAGCCCCCAGTCCCCAACGGCCCAATGGTGGACGCCACCCCGGCTCCACCACCCTTGGCGACTACATCCAAGTCGCCAAGCAGACCCAGGCCAAGCCCCGTTCGCTGCTCCTGAAGGCCCGGCAGGCCTCAGCAGGCCCCAGCAGCGACATCGAGTCGGCCCACCGCGGGAGGACGCCGGCCGACCAGGCCAGCTCCAGCAGCAGCGTCGCTCCCGAAAGGGACGTGGCGCGCGCCTGTGAGCGCGCCTGTGGGGTGCCCTGCAACCGTCGGGTTGCCCGGCAACGGGCCAAGCAGTACAGCGCTGCTGTGGAGGGCGCCGCCGGCATCGCCCAGGAGGAAGCTGCGCAGTGGGCACATGGCATGGCCATCCACACCCAGACTGTGGCGGCCATCGCGGCTGGTCTCACGGCCGTAGCCGCCCACAGCGCAGCAACTGCCCAGGTCAACGGTGAGTTGGCGGCAGCCGACGAGGAAGCCCGCCTGACGCAGGAGGCCATTGCCTGCAAGGAGGCCGAGGTGAAGGCGCTGGGGGAGGCGCTTGCCCAAGAGAGGGCAAAGAAGGAGGCGGAGGAAAGGGCCCATGCCGCAGCGACGGCTAAGGCCCAGGAGGACGCCGCCAAGAAGGAAGCCATCGAAGCCGCGCGACGGAAGGTCGCTGAGGAGAAGGCCAAGACGGAGGCGGAGCTGGCGGCGTTGGAGGCGCAGAAGGCGCAGCTGCTGCAGGCCCGGGAAGCCGAGGCGGCTCGTGCTCGGGAAGAGGCCGAAGCGCGAGCTGCCGCAGCCACCGCCGCCGCAATGGAGGAGGCAGAGGCCAAACTCCGCCACGAGACTCCCCCGGGAGGATCGCGAGTGGAGACCCTTCGAAGGCTTTTCGAAGGGGACGCCTCCTCCAGGATGAAGCTGGATGAGGCGGACACGGGCAGCAGTGGGAGCGGTAGCACCACCGCCCGTCGACGGAGGAGGGGCAAGGGGAAGACCCCCGAGAGGCCGCGGAGGCCAGCGGGTGGGCACCCCCACGACAGTGACCCCTTCTTCACCGCCAGTGACGGGGATGAACGAGGCCGTCGACATCGCCAAGTGGTGGCTTGGACGGGCGAAGGTGGCGGAGACGTCCCCATGGAAGGTGAGGATGAGGATCCCCCTCCTCCCTACCGGAGCTCCGAGTCCTCCGTGACCGAGACGCCCAGGTGGGGCGACATGGACGAAGATGACGACATGGAGTTCGGCATCACGCGCCCATCCTCGGACCCACCGAGGCGACCGGGCGGAGACCCACCGGGACCCCCTGGCGGAGGACCTTCAGGACCCCCTGGAGGACGCCCACCAGGTGGACCCCCTGGAGGCGGACCACCGGGCGGGGGAGGACCCCCTGGACCGGGCGGACCCGGCGGAGGCCCTCCTGGAGGACCCCCTGGGGACCCCGACGACCCACCGGGGAACGGCGACCCGGATGCCACCTGGTGGTGGATTGTCTACCTCCGCAGGAGAGTCCAGTTGCTCGAGCTGGAGGTAGACACGGGCAAGAGCGAGATGGCTCGCATCTCCACGGTCGCCGCGCGCGCGCAGAAGGACCTGGACATCGCCAGAGCCGAGACCAAGTCGCTGACCAACGTCGTCAGCGGCCTGCAGGAGAGGCTGGATGCGCTGGAAGCCCGTGGGAGAGTCAGCAGCGACCACCCACCCCTGGAGTCAGGCTCGTCGGACGACGACTGGGGACCCGGACCAGGTCCAGGCAGACCCCACGCCCCCGGCGGAGCCCCCAGGAGTCGCCCCAGCGCCAGTGCCCCCTCTCTCTCCGCCCCCTCTCACCACAGCGCGGGCCGCCGCAACGAACGCGTGCCGCCCGGCAGTGGCAGTGAGGAATGGCGCGATGAGTGGCTCAGCGCGGACTACCACAACCGCCGTGCCCCACCGCGGACGCCTGTACGCCCCCGACGCCCGCCACCAGCCCCGGCGCCAATCCCCAGGGCTGGAGGACGTTATGGTGGACTCAGGGATGAGGTCCCCAGAGGAGACGTAGATTGGGATGTCGGCGAAGGTGAGGACCTGGACCTGGACCTGGACCTGGAGGAGTTCGACATCAGCCCGCCGCGTGGTGTACGACGGGAGGCCGCTGAACGCAGCCGCCGGCGCCGTGATGAGGACGCGTACATGGATGCAGTACGGCGTGAACACTTCGGTTCAGCGTACGTGGAGGAACCGCGGCGTAGCCACAGGGATTCCATGGAGGAGATGGACGTGGCGGCCGTGGGAGTCCGTGGGCGAGGCCGATGGGAACCTCGGTCGACCTCGCGACCGGCGTTCATGGTCTCTAAGGCCGCGGACGCCGCCGTGTGGGAAGACTTGAAGGACATCAAGCCCCCCATGTACGACGGCAACCCCCTCAACCTCGACCGCTTCTTGGAGAAGCTGGACGATTGGGGGCTGGCCGTCACTGAAGACCAACCTCCCGCGGATGCGGAGAGATATGTCTTCAAACGGTTCAGGTACCGCCTGCCGGAAGTGCTCGGCGAGCTATACTTCGTGGCGACCAAGGAGGGGAAAATCAAGACCCTCAAGGACGCCAAGAAGTGGCTCAACGAGCAGGAGCGGGTGGACGCTCCGCAGGTGGCTGCCAAGCGCTGGAAGTCCATCAAGCTTGAGCATGATGGACGGGAGATCCGCCTACGGGAATGGCGTGACTTCCGAGGGAAATACACCCTCTTCCGCCGCAACGTGGAGGATTGGAACGAGGGTGACGAGCAGGCTCGCCTGCTCTCCATGCTACCGGAAGCATGGATCAAGAGGGTCACCAAGGAGGAATCCAAGAGGGCCAAGTCCAACCACACGGTCAAGATGATGCTCCCCAAGGAGTATCATACGAACGTGGTGAGTTGGGCGAAGAAGAACGTGGCCCGGGATGTCAAACGGCACTCCCTGCGGAACGCTCTTCTCATCACCGTCTCGGGCGATCGCGAGAAGACCGCGATTTGGCGCCTTGACGACTGTGAGTTGAGCGGCCAGACCATCCGTCTGCAGCCCATCCCGGCGCGGATGAGCTGCGACGAGATCCTGGAGTGGGTTGACGAGGAAGTACTCAAGGAGTACCGAAACCTCCACCACACCCGCGGGTTGAGGCCCGGCGACCGCGACGTCAACTACGTTGGCGAGGGGCCTGGCGGGGAATCTGCCATGGACCCAGCGGGAGCCGGCGGCGATGAGACTCTCGTCGACGATGACGACGACGATGAGCCCGCCGAAATGGCCGTGTGTGCCTTCGTGGCCAAGAACCTGAGCGCGGGGACCAAGCCAGCAAACTGGAAGCCCCTGCAGCCAGGTTGGAAGAAGCAGGAGAAGAGGGACCCTCGCCGTATTGGCGACCCTCCGCTGTCCTTTGGGGAGTTCGTACGAGCTCACCCACAGGGCTGTTTCGTGTGTTATGGGAGGAAGAAAGGCTTCAACCATGACCACCGAACATGCCCCGTCCACAAGGCCGACACGGAGGCTTACAAGAAGGCGCACGGGTCGAAGAAGCGTGCGCCCGCGGGTATCCGGGAAGCCAAGATGGAGGTGGACAGGGACGAGCTGGCCAAGCTGATGTCGTCGGTGGGAACCGAGTTGGCCAAGGAGATCCAGGAGATCAAGCGGAACTGGGTCCCCAGGTCGGACAACAAGAACAAGGAGAACAACCAGAATGACCAGAACAAGGACAAGGACAAGAACAAGGGTAAAGGAGGAGGTAAAGGGGGAAGAAAGAAGGGCGTCAACGACGTTGAGGCCGAGGAGAACACCCCCTCTTCCACAACCGACGCCCCCTAGCGGAGCCCCTGCAGCCAAGGGCCCCAGCTAGGGCGGTCGCAGGATGGTGACGTGGGAAGCGCCGAACCATCCCTGTCGGGAGTCGGTAAGCACAAGGGGACTGCCGCGGGCGGAAGGCCCGGTCCGGCGCCCAGTCGCGGAGGCGGGGTGAGGGCAAGTGAAGGCACGAACCCTTGCACCCGTCCGTCCTTCGCGACCAAGAACGTGTTTGATGTACTACAGGATCTATCCGAGAGTATCGGAGGATCACCCGGACCGCAGCTGGATGCTGCAGATGGGCAGCCTGAGCCCATTGTCCACGACCTGCACCAGTCGCTTGTGGAGCTTCTGGAACGGCCGGAGATCCTGAGTTTGCACGCCGTGCGCCGTGTCGGTCGCGAGCGGCAATTGCATCTTAAGGTCCGTGCCTTATGCGGGGAAGTGGAAAAGGTTTTCGACGTGTTGGTCGACACGGGAGCTCAAGTCAGCTTGGTCAAGGCTGGCCTGCTTCCGCCAGAGTGTCTTACCGACAGTCGGAAACCTGTCAGGCTGAAGGTGGCGAACGGCCAGTACATGGTGGGAGGCACGAAGGAAGCGGCCATTGGGCTGCAGTTCGTGAACCATCGTGAGCTGAGCCGCCCAGACCTCGGCAAGGAAATCCTCCTGCACGGTAGCTTCTACGAGGCCGAGATGGACTGGGACATGATCGTCGGGTACGACTTCATGATGGAGACGGACTCCGGCGTCCTCCCGGCCCAGGCCTCCATGACCCTGTACCAGGACGACCAGCTCTCGTGGCTTTCGTCACCTGAGCACCACGTGGAATGCCAATGGATCCACCCCGAACGCAATCAGCTCGAAGTGGCCGCGCTGGACACTGAGCCAACTGGTTCTGCAAACCAGGAGTACGGCGTAAGGCCGGAAGTGGCGAGCCGAGTTGTCGCGGACTTGGGAGCTTCGGATCTGGCCCTGGATGCGTTCTCTTCAGGAACCTCCGCCTATCTTCGGGTATGTGAGAAGTACTGGAGCGCACAGGACTCTGCGTGGAAGAAGCACTGGGGTCCGCATCAGGGCTTGATGTGGATCCATTGCCCCCGTTGGGACATTCCAAGAGCGATAGCGAAGATTCGCAAGGACCGCTCCAAGGCAGTGCTGGTTGTTCCTATGGGATGCACCGAGGAGGAAAGTACCCGACATTGGGTAGCCTCATTGACCAACATGACCTTGAACAAAGTCGTCCTACCGGCTGGAGAGAGTGTCTATCAGGACGCTAAGGGACAGCCCATGCCACCCCAGAGATGGCCAACAGAATTCCACTATGTGGATGGGGGCCTTGATCAGGCCGACACCACGGACTTCGTGTGTGTCAACCGCATCATAGCAGAGCCCTGGCGGCAATGCTTTGCGGTTCCCCCTGTTGACATCGAAGAATCGGACTCCGAAGACCCCCTCACTGAAGAGGAGTGGGATCTGGTTCAGGGGTATATGGATCAGCCCTTTCACGACTGGGGAAACCAGCGTGAGGGCAAAGGCCAGGACAAAGCCTGGTGGGAAGTGGACTCAATCGTCTCTGGTTCCCATGACGGGGACACCTTCGTACAGAGGGTGCTGGATCACATGTCCAGCCAAGACGAGCCGCCTGGCGGCAACCCACCCACCTACGGCGATCTGTTCCGAGGCAAGACCAGTGATGGCCCTTTGGGCCACCTGGGAAGACCGCCTGAGCCGAAAGCGAGCGGGGTCGCTACCCCTCAAGTAAGCTCCGTGGTTCAAGTGCCCGGAAAAGCCAAGGCGGAGTCCGATGACTGCCCCAAGATCCAGGCGTTGAGGGCCAGGCTGAAGCAGAAGTATGGTGATACCTTCTTCAGCGGTAAGCCTGTGTTTCCTCCACCGGTGCGTGGACCGTATGGCGAGGCCAAGATACGACTGAAGCAGGACCCCCGTGTGTATCGTCACCGGGAGTTTGCCCTGAGGGGCGAGAGGAAAGAGGCCATGGAGAAGATCCTCCGTGACTTCATCCAGAGAGGCTGGCTTGAGCCGTGCCACTCCGAGTGGGCCTCTCCCTGCTTCGTCGTCCCCAAGAAGGTTGCCGGTGAGTGGCGGCTCGTGGTCGACTACCGCGGCCTGAACGCCCAAACGCAGCACGACAGCTATACGCTGCCCCTCATTGAGGACATGCTGCAAAAGCAACACCGGCGGCGGATCTTCACGGTGATTGACCTGAAACATGGTTATCATCAGATGCCTCTCGCCGAAGAGTCCCGTGCCTGCACAGCCATGAGCACCCCACTTGGACCTCTCCAGTGGAAGGTGATGCCTATGGGCGTTACCAACGGCAATGCGGCTTTTCAGCGGATGCTGGAGAACCTGCTTGAGCCGGTGCGCGACTGTGCGGACCCCTTCGTGGACGATGTGATCATCGCGTCCGGGGACCCCAGCATGAGCTACGAGGAGCTCCTGGAGGCACACGAGAGGGACGTCACTCGAGTGCTGGACCTTCTGGTTCGGCACAAACTCACGGGCAGCAGTGACAAGGCCACCATTGCGGTAAGCGAGGTGGTCTTCGCTGGCCACGTAGTTGGGAACGGGCAGCGAAAGCCCATACCTGGCAAGGTGGCTGCGATTGAGCACTGGGAAAAGCCCAAAACGGTCTCTGAGCTACGGGCGTACTTGGGGTTCTGCAATTACTACTCGGGGTATATCAAAATGTATGCCGAGTATGCAGCCCCCATGACGACCATGCTCAAGGGCAACCGAGAGGAGACCAAGAAGGGGTCCAAGAAGGCTCTGGTCTGGACACCTGAGTCCGACCGTGCCTTTGAGGGGATGAAGCAGGCGCTGCTATCCGCAGTGGGTCTGCACCTCGTGGATCCCGACCGAGGGTTCGTCCTGCGCACCGACGCTTCCGACTACGCCATTGGGGCTGTGTTGGAGCAAGTGCTTGACGATGGAAGGCACGTGCCCGTGGCCTTCTGGAGCCGAGTCCTGGCGGAAGGCCAGAGACGGACGTGGACGCCCCGTGAAAAGGAGGCGTATGCCATCGTCATGGCTCTCAGGAAATGGGCTGGGTACATAGCCCTCCATCCCGTCACCGTCTGCGGCGACCATCAGAGTCTGCAGTCGTGGCACAAGGAGCACGTGGACACCCCCTCAGGTCCCGCCTCCCGACGGGCAAGGTGGCATGAGACCTTGGCCAAGTTCGACCTTACGGTTGTTTATATTCCTGGAAAGGATAACACCGTGGCGGACTGTCTCAGTAGGTGGGCCTGTCCCGCCAGCAAGGGCATGCAGGATATCTCTGCCCATGGCGATGAGGCTGAGACCGCTGAAGCCAAGAAGATCATTGAAATGGAGCGCCTGATGGAGGAGGAGGATGTTAAATGCTTCGTCGTCATGGCTGCAGATGCCCCCCTCGCTTCGAGGGTGAGCAGAACGGTCAGTGTACTCGCCCCTGTGGGCGCCGCGGGCGGAAGGCCCGGTCCGGCACCCCCTGTGGGAACTGAGTCCGACAAGCACCTCTTCCCAGAGTCTTGCCTCCAGGACGACTGGACCGACGACTACGCCAAGTCTGAGGCCTTTGCGGCCGAGTACAGGGCTGTGACCGACCCTGACGACGGGCAGAAGTGGCCAAAGGGGCTGACTGAGGAAGATGGCAAGCTCTACCGGAATGGTAAGCTGCTAGTCCCAGAGTCCCGGGTGCTCGAGCTGTGTGAAGCTTGGCACCACCACATGCTGCACCCAGGGGTCAAGAAGCAAGCTCTTGACATGCAGCGTCGGTTCGAGATCGACCATATCGTTCTCTACACCGCCATCAAGAAGGTCAGGAAGGGTTGCTCGGTCTGTCAGGCCTGCAATCCCGATAACCGGAACGTCAAGGGGGAACCCCAATGGACCCCGGTTCCTGACCAGCCCATGGAGAGCGTGGCCATGGACGTCTTCTCCATGCCCGAAGTGCACATTGGCAAGGAGACCTTTGACTGTGTGGTTCTCTGTGTGGACCGCCACAGCGGCTACGTTGTAGCCGTTCCGGCACGCAAAAAGGGGTTGCTTGCCAAGGAAGTGGCAGTCATGATGACTCGTCATTGGCTGACCGTCTTTGACATCCCCCGCACCATTTGCAGTGACCGAGGGCCCCAGTTTACTGGTGGCTGGTTCAAGGCTATGTGTTCCCTCATGGGAATACGTCATGCCAAGAGCGTCGCCTATCTCAGCCGGTCTAACGGCCGTGCTGAAGTGGCTGGACGGCAGCTGTTCGAGAAGCTGCGCAAGATCCACATCACCAATCCACGGCGGAACTGGTTCGAGGAAATGTGGCCTGCTCTGAAGGCCCATCATGACACCCCCACTCCGGGTGGTTTGTCCCCTCACCAGATTCTGTTTGGCAGGGACCCCCTGGGTAGGGGACTTCCCTTGTCTGGTGACGGCATGGCTATGGATGCCAAGGAGTTCTTCGCGCGGCAAGAGCAAACGGCGCGGGACATCCGCCAGCAGCTTGAGAAGGAGCATGCTGAGCGTCAGAAGTCCGCCCCGAGCTCGACAGCGCAGAAGTTCAGGGTGGGAGACCCGGTGTGGGTGATCAGACCCCGCCCCATGGGCACCCACCGCACCAAGACCTGGTTCACACCCGGCGAGGTGGTCCGCAGGATTGGTGAAGACACCTACCGCATCAAGGTGGGTCACGGACAGTTCCGGGAGCGCCACGAGAGTCAACTGCGTGTGCGGGAACCCGACCTCCGTGGCCGACATGTGTCCCTGGACTACGCCAAACATGAGGCCGATTCGGACGACGACTATGCTGAGCAGGACGACTATACTGTCGAGAAGATCCTGGCTCAGCGTCCGAAGGCCTCGGCACCCGGAGGTCTGGAGTTCAAGGTTCGTTGGCGAGGCTATGGGCCGTCCCACGACACCTGGGAACCCGTCTCCTCATTCGTGCCGCGGGTCAATACTCCCTTCATGGAGTACATCCGCAAGCACAAGACCAAGATCCATGTCTCGGACTTGGCAGCACTCACCCGGGCGATTGCAGCCAGGGGTGCCTGATCAGCGCCCTGAGCTCTCCCCTGATGTGTCTAAGCGCTTGTGAGGCCGACGAATCGTCCCTTACTTGCTTGCTCTCTTCCATCTTTCGGTGACAGAGTGGCCATATACCCCCCCCTGCTGAATCCTTGGGAGGATGGCCCCTCTCTTCTTCTATTCGTCACTCCCCCCCAACTGAATCCTTGGGAAACCAGGTAGGGCGACTGACCTTCATTATTCTGAGCTCTTGGGGCCTTGAAGCCCATACGACGTTGCGCAACGGATGCCGCTGTCATCGGCATTGCGATTTATGAGTGTGTGGTCTGGTTCCATGGCATTTGCGGAATCCAGACCAGTCGACGTGTGTCTCGAGACTATATATGCCTGAACTCAGGCGTTATCCTGTCCATCCTCCTGCATTTGCCTTATCCTGACCGTGGCGTGGTTTGGCACTCTGTTCTGAGTGTGTTTACACGCCTATTTACTTAAATGGTTGCTTGTTTTTCTGCCCTCCAGGATATGTGCATCTGTATGTTAAGTGTCATCAGCCCATCGCTGAGGGATGGACTGCTTTTCACCACGAATCGGGATACAGAGGCGCCTTGAGTCGCCGTGTACATATCCTTACAGCCTGGTCCAGCCTGGACCAGTACTTGATTACAGATTCTACTGTTTGAGTGCCCGTGATACCGTGTTGCCCTATTCGCTGTGATGTGTAAAGATCCTGATGGCGCCAGGCGGGAAGCCCAGTTGCCTGACTACACTCCCAGCGGTCCGCCACTGTCAGTCCCAGTGTGAGCCTACCGATTTGCAGACGCACTTGCATTCGGATGGCGGCCTCCGGTGCTCCTGACCTCGGTCAGTCTGCCTGGGAAACTGGTGGTTTGAGGAGTCGACGCCTCCGCCCACACTGCATGAGGACTCCCTCATGTATGGCCACGCTTCGTGGTAGTAGGGCGAGGGAAAAGACGGCCTTGATGCCCGATCCCTTCAGGAGGAGTTCCCTTACGATTTGGGGTTCGTAAGGAGTTCGACTATGGCACTCTGGACTCGCGTCGTATGGATATGGACATGGTGCGCCCGAGGAAGGACCCGTGGGGACTCTCCCCAGTCGGCGGGCCTTGGGAAGCTTGGGGTAGCCTGATGGATCTTTGTGGTCGCTCTCGACTTGTGGGGCCACCTCGGCCGTCGTGTGACGCCTATGTTGGCCGTGTATGCCACTGCCACTGTGGTGGTGACCGTAGCAGCCGGCACCCGGTGCGCCTGGTATGGGTTAACGGGTCCTTTGGATGCCGAACAATCGCCGCCAGGACCCGGGACTTGATACTTGATACTATACATGTGCTACGAGCTGTTACAGCAGCATACCTATCCCACTGTGGGATACCTATCTTACTGTGACTTACTGAAGGGAGGATGTGACACCCCCCCCCCTTTTCAGGAAGTGGTCCTGGGTACCCGCTGCCATGCGTGGGTGTTATCGAGCCCCCCCAGGGTTTGCTCTAAGGAGGGGGGTGAAGCGGTACCCAGAACCCCATGGCCAGGTTACGGCATACAACCGGTCTCCGGTCCACTAACCCCATGCACGGCGTGTTCTGTGCCGTGAAGCCCCGCATCGGCAACCGATGCACCGCCAGCGGAGATTTGGGTATCAGAATATCAGGAATCAACAGGGTTTTATTTTCATATTGTTTCCGTCAATTTTTACGCTTCCGTTCTGATACTCACTGTTTTGACGGCTGGCGGTTGGTTCGCGACTTTACCGTAACCGCCAGTTTAACTGTTTATAATGGAAATTTTAACGTTATCCGCGACGAAGGCTCCAAAGTCGCCAGGAACTGCATGGATGCTTCCGCAATTTTCATAATTAATACTCGCAACCTTAATCCGAATTTTTCAGGATGTCGAAATCGGATTTTCGACTTCGACATCCCCGCACTTGATTTGACCTCTTTCGAGTGGACCTACGTGCTTCCGTATGCACGAATCAACTTCCCTTTTATCCTGCCCTCCATTTGTCTTAAAGATATGGGCAAAACAAAGTTGATTCGTGAGGCCACTTGTGAAGGTCATATCTCGTGCCGCTTGCGAGTATTGACGATAAGCAAACGTGGGATGTATTCACAATACTCCCGACGTAATTTAGGAAGCTTCATATGCCTTGCGTTTCTACACATGCGCGCTAGTGTAATGGATCATGGTCAAGAGGGTAGAGTTTGCGTTATAACTCTATGACCATGATATTGCGTGCGTTAAGATAACTTTCGAGTGTAGCGCGCAAGTGTTGGTGTTGCATAGGAACTCTCCTTGAGTTCCTATGAGCGATTGACACAAAGTTATGCCCTTGGAGGGGCATGACATATCGTGGTGGGAGCTACATTTTTGGGCAATATTTGGTATGTGCCATGTGTTGTGTTGCGTGCCCATTTGGCGGGCCCATTGCTCCAAGACAAGCCCGCCAATGGACCTCATATTGTGCAAGCCCCTTCTCCGTACTCCCTACGGTCAATTGCAAGCCTAACCTTCGTGAAGGGAAGCTTGTGTGGTGATCCCGAAGCGATGCGTTGGGAGCAAGGTGTGTATTTTACATTTTTCCATGTTTTCATGTGCCCACTTGGGAAGCAGCGCTCGTAACCTTTCAAGGCGCCCCAAGTGGAGCACATACGTGGGATCGAAGGTCATTGGTGTCAAGTCATTGTGTTTAAAAGGATTAAGTGATTGCACGATCCAAGCCAAAGATATTATAACATAATTATGCGCCTTTCAAGGCACTTTGGTTTGTCTTTGTGCCAATTTTGCCATTTTTGGCCCGTCATGATGTCAAGTGGCGACCGTGTATTTCAACGTTGCGCTCAATTGACATCATGACCCAAGTATGATATGAGGGTACATACTTCGGTGCCCAACATATCTTGGACCCGGTGAATAGCTCCTCTTAGGCTTGGCATACCGTGGCCGCCATGTTGGCGATTTGGGACTATCCCAAATCATGAGCTCACTTGGCGACCCTGCCATTCCCAATACCGGAGGAGTTGGGCGACGCCCCAAAGATATGTTGGACACATATGACTTGACATCAATCCTATGGCACACTCCGGTCCAAGTCGGGCACGTGCCTCATTTGCCCTAACCATGAG